>CM031239.1:529863063-530310291 GCA_018340775.1 Taxus wallichiana var. yunnanensis | reverse complement strand
CGTATATTCAAGTTCAGTTACGTATTGCTGTTGATAATATCGTCATGGGATGAAATCATCACTCTTTGGTCATCCTCTTTGATATGCAATTTAGGTGCATCATCACTTTTGTTGTATCTAGTGAAATCTCGTGCATTATCGTAAATAATCACTCTTTTCCATTATCTTGTTTGTGATATGATTTAGAATACATGATCACACATTTCTCACATCTCATATCTATGTTGCATATCAGCATACACATATTCTCTTCATAACCCGTTATACTGAAACACATAGTTTGAACCATTTCGAGAACACACTCGTTTTATGGTTCATTATTAACTGTTGATGGGTCATTAACAAATGAACCTCACTTCAGATAATTCCATTCACTTGGGGTGCATGTGGCTCATTTCATTCACACTACACTCCATTCCATCCATCTACGACATACTGTATTTCATGGTTACATTTATTCTTACTTTCATTTACTAGGTACATGTTAACTTTATTACACATGCTAGCTAGATATCTGGTATGTCATTATTTTTACCATATACACATGCATGTTCACTTATTTTTCTAGTTGTGATCATAGACTCTACATGTCCATTACACGTAGCATGGATGCTTTGCAATTATTCCCACCCAGTGGTTCTCGAGGACATCCATATTTGTACACTAAAAGGTGTTATTGCTTCATTTTTTTCATACCACAATTACTTTATTAGATTCTTACATGTGCTTTGAAATATTTTTTAACTTTCTAACATGCTAATGGGTTCTTCATGTGTACAATTTTGTTATATATATAAGATGTTGTATGAATGCCATTACTTTTTGTTATATTTATATTATGCATTGTTCGAAGGTTCTTGTTTGTGTATTTTCCTTTCTCCTATGTGCACACTTATTTTTTACCAGGCCATGGCATCAGAGTTTTCTTTACAAATGAGTGATGTCCCATGTTTAAAACTACTTTAGGTTATCTACATTGTCTCTCTTCGGGGTGTTTTACTGTCTACTTGCATACTAGCTTACAACTGGCTTTCATTTACACTTGCCTTTTAAATGCATGTATTCACTGTACTAATAGTTTCTTCACAGCCAAGCATTGATAGTATGTGCCGTGGTTTCTACAAAAGTACTATTCACTCTCTCCCCTAAGGCACATTTTGAGTTATCTTAGATGAATGGTCCTCTTTTAGGGCTGCATACTCCTACAAGCGTACATCGCACGTGTCCCAAAGCTTGAGTGAGCCATCATTTTGGTTTATAAATAGTATAAAAATGTCACATGTAGGTGCAATTTAGTTTTCACTTTTTGTGCATGACTCAGAGTGGTGACACCGGTGAGTGAGGTTCGTTAAAGTCTACAAATTTATACACAATATATTTTATAGGAAGCTTTGATTCTTAGCATTCTAGGGATTACTTACGGGTTATATGATAAAGCAAGAACTTCCTATCTACACTACTTCACTGAATGTGGCATTGAATCACAAAAGAAAAAGACATTACATAGATCTCTTCAGTTTTGGGAACCAGTTATAGTCTTGGAGGATAAATCATTGTTTCCTCCCTAAAATTCTCTTCATCCACCTAGCTGTGAGATCCGCACCAGAAAAAACCCACACTTCATTGATAGGATCATTTCTACACACTTTTCTAATCATGGACCAAGTGCACATGTTCATTTTTCATTTTCATACATTCATTTCATGTTTTTTACATATATAGATGCATTTTTACACATATCATGTGTATTTGACTTATTAATGTCTTCTATTTCAGCAGGGTCCATTTATTATGATAAGAAATGTTTCTAAATCAATATCAAAATCACACACATTTACACTAACATGTACGTACATCAAATACATCAACATCTACACACGTGATTCTCGCCTTAGGTTCACTCTCATCATAGTTTTACACTTTTAATTTTTTATTCTCCATTGTCCATCTTTTTTTATCACTTCACACTTTGTTTATTCCTGAACATATTTTGTACATAAATCTACATGGATATTAGGGACACATCCCAATCTACTTTATTTTAGTGAGTGTTCTCGCTCATCAACATAAAGTGGGGGAAAATGTAGACAAAAATCACACACTTTGGGTAATTATCTAGTCTCGATCACATATTACTTATTCATATGGTTTTTAAGTACAAAAGTAATAATTAACCAATGTCTTTGGCCATCTTTCATTTCTTTCTATTGTTACTTTTGGTCTTACACATTTATAGGCCCTTTCTCTTTTCATACTTCTATTTTACCTTTTTTGAAGTAGAGCGCCAAGTTAGGATGACATCACTAGGCACCCTACGCCCATCTGGGCATCCCCATCCTCTTTGGACTTTACTAAAATTCTTGGGTCCTTTCTAGCCATTTAAGCAACTTGTTTGTTTCGTAGTCAACTTTTTCATGACTAATTGAAAAATTAAAGCAAGGGAACCATATAAATATCAATTTATGTGATCATAATAATAGACCAAGCACTAAGAACTATCTAGCGCCACCTAAGGCTGCATCACAAATGCATCTATAGCTCCACTTGCATCCATCTAGCACCATGACAAGATAAAAAGTGTTGTTCATCTGCATCACACTTCACAGGAAGGGAGTTTATTCTATTGTAAGAACACATTATTTACATTCTACATCTAGCTACTTTCTCGCAATTTTAAGTTCTACACGTACGAAAAAACCCTAGGGCACAATTCCACATACACATAGAGAACTACATTGGGTCTTAGATATAGTGAAGAACTTAGTGATAATGTCTCATTCATTTGGAAACCGAGGACAATTGGAGCCCTTCATATGAATCTTTATTTTTAGGGTTTTGATGTTTTTTTGGGTTTACAGTGAAATTCATTATTGTCAGGTTTTCGGTGATATCTGGTGTAGTTCAACGACATACACATTATTAGAATAAAAAAGGTATAGACATCTTGCGGCCTTGAAAAATTTGGGTTTATGATGATTTGTGCTAACCAGGACACCCATAATTCATACTAGAGTGCTCCTGGAGACCATATCCCACTCCAAGCACCCCATTCCAGTCAATTCACCCATATGTGCAAATTTTTAGAATTATGTGCAATAGTCCTCCACTCCTGTTCATCCAATATCTAGTGCGACATGGTCCCACAACCTCCTCAAGTCATATAAGGATATTCTAACCCTCTTCGCACACTATGTTTTCTACATTTAATTTCTTAGTTTTCTTGATATATTTTCTTTATTTCTTTATCCGTTGTTTACTGCAAACTTGCATTAGATCAGGATAGCATATTACATTTTATCATAATCAGATTCATCACCTTTAGAGATTAAAATCCCTTTCTCTCTTTTTTATTTAGTAGTGATCTCTGGAATCCTTATACAAGAGTAATAAATTGTAGGAACTCTTATTTAGATGCCCATTGTTTCACTTAAATATAGTTAGGATTCTTGATTTAAAATAAATTTTTTGAATAAAATGGAAGTATAATCAATACATCCCTAGAGTCTTGTAAACTCACAAGGTTGACTCACCTTCTACTAAAAAATACAATTATTGCAATTTGTTTTCCCTGAACTCTATAAGATCATGCTTAAGATATATGTCATATTGCAAATAACATGTGTTTGTGATTAAATTTTATCGTGCATGCTATTGTAAAATATTATTGTCAGTTATCCCTTAACAACTTCAATTATTTTTCCTTGAAACTACCCACAACACTCTCGACCATTCAAGTTTTAGTACTTATTTTTATCAATTTTTGCATGTTACTTTATCAGAAACCTTCAATAATATTTGTTGTATCACCTCCTTTTGTCATTTTCATTTTCTTTATAATCCTTACCCCCACCAGTTTAGTTTAGGGATACAACTGAAAGGGAACCAATCCTTTAAATATGGAATTTCACCTCACATTCGAGATAAACATAGCCCATGAGGTGTCTCAATTGAATATCAATATAAGTGAGGAGAGAAAGAGAGAAAATATCTACCATTCCTCAAATAGGATGCACTCGCTAGATAACAACATGCCTAAGATTTGAATAAGTTCCAATACCTTTATGCTCTATAGTGTCATCTGTCATATTATCATGAGGAATAGATGTTGCTACATAACTATTCTCTCTAATAGTATCATGTTTCAAATAAATATACATCATGATTATAAATTTTTTGGTGGATTAAAATCTTCTAAGATTCTTTGAATTCCAACAAATACACTTTTAATTTTCTATTCTTCCTCATCTCATATGTGCTTGCCACACAATCAACCATTTTAAAATGATAAACAATAATTTTTGTTTAGTCAAATTTGTTAAAAGCCATATTTACATCATTAGACATTTGATTAAAATCTAAACAGAGTTGTTATTGTTTATGCCTAATACACATTTAAAAAGATTTTTTCCTTCATCATACTTCTTTCCATCTACATGATGGTATATTTTTCTTTCTTTCCAGGTGTGTAGCCCGAGTAGTGTGTGTATACCATGATATTTTTAAAAATATAGTAAATAATTGGAAACATACTCACCTTCACTCTTTATCCTCATAAATTTGTAATACCCACTCTTATTTGCAACTAAGGCCTTGAACTACTAAAATATATAAAAAACATCTTATTTGTCTCAAAAATTACACCCATGTCTTCCTTGTATAGTCATTAATGAATGTAATAAAATATGAGAAACCACCAATAGAAGTTTTTTGCATCTGTCCACATAAATCTAAGTGAACAATTTCAAGTGGTGCACTTGCTCTTGATATTTTACCAAGTGCGAAGGAATATATGTGTTTTTACCTAAAATACAACCTTTGCAAACTCTCTCTCATTTATGAATTAAAGGATAATCTTTTACCATATTTATTATATGTAAAAAATTCAAACCACTAAAATTTAAATGACCAAACCTAAGATTCCTTAGCCATGATTCATCTTTCTCAACTGATTGAAAAGATGATTTAATTTCTCTAGCTCTGGATTGATCTGTAGGATGAACTTTGAATGTGGATGGTCTAATATTCAAAGGAAACATTGTATTACTTTTCATATTCACTTTAGCAATAAGATGAGTACTTGGATCTTTATCCATGATCACACATTCATTGTGTTGAATGAAAACTCGGTATCCCTTTTGTACCAATTGACTAATGCTCATAAGATTGTGCCTCAAACTGTAACATAATAAACATTTTGCATAATATTTAAATCCACCTTTTTAGCTAGAATTTTTATTGTTCTTTTAACTTTACAAACATTGTATTATTATTTCCAAGGGTAGCATTTGTCTTTACTGACACATCCAAATTAGAAAATAAATCTAAGTTATGTAACATGTGATTACTACAACCAGAATACAAATACCATACATAAGTAGGACTCTCTTATGCTAGATTACACTCAATAAGTGATAAAGAGGGTATTTCTTCAAAAATATTTGTGTATGCAAGAAACATGGATCTTGGATTATATATCCCAACCGATTTTGATTCTACTTTTTCTGATCATACTAAATTTTCCCTCAATCATAAGAATAATTCCAATATCTCTTATAATAGTGACATTGCACATGCGAATTATCCTATAGATTACTTTAAAAATGATTATGATTTTTAGCTTGACTATGTCCTCTTCCACTCTAGTTTGATGGACCACTGTTGTGTCCTCTAGATGAATTGTTATGGTGAAATTACAGTACCACTGATTACTCACAAGTGAATGGTTTAGGAAGTCACTTGTGATTTCAAAAACATGGAGTTATCCCAAAGTGTGGGACTTTGAAATTGGGATAACTCTTCGGAGAAGGCCAACTTCCTATCCAAACCTAGTGCCAACTACTCCAATGTGCAGAGAGTTACATATCTAACCCTAATCTAATGGTTTCCAAAGGATACAAAGTTAGAGAAAATGCATGAAAATTAAAACCTACTCTAAGGGAAGGTGATGCACAAAGAAGGAGTGTTAGACAACCTTCACAATAAACACATCGCTACTAGAACCTTACAATGAAAACAATAATAATACACAATAACTTTGCATGCAATGAAAGATCATAAAGATGCAAGAGAACACATAAGAGGGTTTGAACATACATAAATATGATTTTATTGCTCTTGAAGTTGATACAATACATCAAATTTAGGGCCAAAGGCACAAATTTTGCATTACAATGTCTAGTAGGGAGGTTTGGAATCTCCACAAAATCTCTTACATACAGGAAGAAGAATTCAGGGGCATGTACAAGGTGTCCAAATTTTTAAAAGAATCCCCTCCTTATAGTATATAGGAAGAATGAGAGAAAGAAGATACAAGAATTCAAAATATAGCTTCAACCATCCAAAGGTGCATTAAAATCACCTGCAATAATGATGGGTGCCACTGCAAAACCCATACCTCCATGTACTTTTCCTTGTCAGGGAAGAAAGGAATCCCATACCTCCATCATTTTGGTCAAATCCAAGCTCCCCGTAAAATTTAATGGCCATTAGAAGATGAGGGATACATACTGCAATAAATGTGAGTGGTTGATCTCGGCTTTTAGACTTCCAATTTGCATCACACCCTCTGAAATCTGAAATTTATGAATTTTGGGATTTAGAACATCACACCTTTTGATTTCAGATTTTAGGTTACTCTTCATCCACCTGAGTTAATAAAACCTCAAAAATCCAAAACCACGAAGTTCGAAATTAGGACTTCAAGTTGTGATTTTTACGCACTGGGATACAAGGTTCGAAATCTTTTGAAACCACTAAAGTCGAAATTTAGACTTTGGGTTTCAGACTTTTACATTTTTGGTGGTTTTGGGATTTCAAGTTTTGGGGGTTCAAGATTTCAAATTTTGGGGGTTCGGGATTTCAGGATTTGGGGGTTTAGAATTTTGAGATTTAAGGTTTGAGGATTCAAGACTTTAGGTTTAGGGACTCAGTATTTTATATCCATCCATTCATCACTTATATCTAAAAATTTGAAACCCAAAGTTCAAATTTAGACTTTGGGTTTCAAACATTCTACTCATTTTTCTGTGCTTCCTTCCACCGAGTCCTCAAATTTCTCTTCGGCCTACCCTCGAATGACCCCACCTCCGAAGTCTGAAATTCATACTTTAGAGCTTCTAATTCATTTCCTAAACTTCTCTGCAATATGCTCGCCCTGCTTCACCTATTTAGCCAATCCTGAAACGTGATCTCCACTAGCCGGATCTGATCCTTCATTTTCTCTTTGTGAGGAATTTTTTGTCCAATTTTTCCTGAGGGGTGAAATTGGATAACATGAGCTTCTTCCTCTACATCTAAAGATGAAGCTTCTTCTTGTTATTCAACGAATTCTTGATACATGTGATGAAAAAGTGTGATCTAAAACTACATGTGATGTATTCAATCTTTGTTTATGATTTATTAGTGATGCATGCAACTCACTTAGATATTTAGTTTCTTCAATAAAAACTACAACCAAATCAATTTTTTAGGAAACATTCTAAGAAATGTTTAATAATCCTTCTGTCTTCAATAGTTTCACCATAGGATTTAATTTTATTGACTAGGACAACAATGAAAGTAAAGAATGATTCTACGGAATATGAATCCTTCATGGACATATTGTTAAAATCTCTATGAAGTAAATATGTCTCGGAAATTTTTACTTTTTCCTTACCTTGATATGCAACTTGAGAGTTTCTTATGTGGTTTTTCTTAACTAGCTACTACCACTCTAAGAAGGATGCTTTCATGCATGGCTTGATGATATAGAAAAGAACTTTTTGTCTTTCTTTCTTAATTCCTTCAAAGTGTGTTTCTCGAATGCGTGAGTGCATTAAATGTTGTTGCATCTATGGGCTATGTATAAACATTCTCTATGATTTCCCACACATCCTAGGATTTGAATAGTGTCTTCATGGTTAAGGACCAATAATTGTAATTTTTTCCTATTAATTGTGGTGTCTGTAGACCGAATGTAGAATCCATAGCTTGTTGTCAATTTAGAAACCCGCTGCAAAACAATGATCGATACCAAATTGTAGAAATTAGGAAAATTAAACAATGAATAGTAGAAATAAATAAAGAATATTGCAAATAAAAAACTATTACAAATTCAAATCAGCACTTCTATGCATATATATCATTTTCCTATCGGAGCTTCAACTTAATACAATCTATGTGTATGTGTAAAAAGCTTACAATTGCCTCCAATATATAGAGGTCTTTCATCTAACAATAGAACACTCAACTATGAAAATTTAACATCGTAAAAATAGGACTATCATCTACAAATAGCGCATGATTTTGTTCATGCAAACAAATCTACTTGTTTTTGTTTCTTTTATCCTAAAAATAACGGCATCTATTTAAAACTAAACTATTCATGGAAAAACAACATCCTATTTTTACTTTTCCTAATAGTAGAAAAACTTGTGTGGGATAAATTATCTATTTCCAACATTATTTATCTAGCACACATTAAATACTAATATGAAATTACAACTACACAAAACTAATTTCATAACAGTAAACCGCCATGCACCTTGCTTTACTATTTTGCATAATCAAACCTCTATGTACTATCATGTGGTCTGTTTACTAAACTATTTATGTGTACTATGTTATTTCTGAGTAACTATTGAGAAAAGTATTAGTGCAATCCCACTTATTAGTGAGACATTTATGAATTATGTCGTTCTTTCTTGCTTCTTCCCTTGAACTCCTTTCATTGCGCATCCCCATATTTAGTGAAAATACCACAAAGTGTGTAATAATTACTTGAAAGTTTAATTCCCCTCCATCAATGACCAAGAAAATAATGAATTAAAAATGATATAACATAAATGTAATGACATGTTACAGATACTAAACTTCGTGTATACACAATTTGGCACATTAAATTATCCGGGCTTAATATTAAGTATTGGGAAAGTAGATGCAGGGTTCAAAAAATTGAAGAATGCATAAATGTAAATTTTTAAAGAAACGAAAGACTCTAAAGACATGATATGTCATTTAAAGTCCAAATAATATACATGTAAATCCTAAGTAGCCAATGCTTCAAAGTGTAGACTGTAACCACAAGAAAAACTTGAAGTTTAAGAATATTGAATGATAGATGTTTGTGTGAAGGAAACATAAATCAATTTTAGTGTGTATATGGGCATCATGACTGAGAAATATATTTTATTTGAAATGGTGAAATTTACGTTGGATTATAAAGATTTCTATCAAAAAATAAAAAAAAATAAAAATTAGATAGTGTAGATAATGCTTAATGCCATTAAATCTAGGTAATGTCTTGTTAGAGGGTCCTATAAGGAAATATCGTATGATTGATGAAGAATATGGATCTGTTAATTTTGATATGATGAACGTATAAGTTTGCATTTATTTAGAGGAGTTGGTAATAAGATAACAAGATGATGTCATGTCAACCATATAAAAGATCACTATAAAGATAAATATTTTATAAGATCTCATAACATTGACTACACATAAAATAGATATGATAAGGATCATTGTAACATTTAGTCCAACATACCCATTTTTTTTTGGTCTCCGTTCCTAACAATATCCCTAAGGATATAAATCTACGTAATTTAATGCAGCTATAGAGCATACAATTAGAAAATGACAAAAAGAATGAAAATTAAGGGTATATATGCCCCAAGTAAAGATAATCACTCAAAATAAGTTAGTACATGTGAGATGAGAATTATGATAAGATAAAGTAACAACGAATTTAGTTTTTTTAAAGTGAATTAGTAGTAATAAATGATAAAATGATGAATTCAAATAAATTGTAATTACCTCATATTATCTTCTTACGAGTTTTTTTTGCATAGCGAATTACTTTAATGTTGAAATATTTTATATGTGAACCAACATAATATTTAATTCAAAATAAATAATAAAATATAAATTACATAAATTACTTGAAGAAGACATTCTTCAATGGGTGGTGAATTGCAAAGATGACTATGGCAATCATGGCCTCATATGTCATTTCAAAGATCTATTGGTGAAGCTTTTTCATCTTTTTGAATTGATCCCAGAGGAGTGGGATTCCATTATCAAGGGTAAGGTTGAACTTTACCCCTACTCTAATGATGTGAATCCAACTGCAAGAGGTTGAAATACCTCCAAAACACACATAAAAAGATTTACAAATAAAAACCAGGAGTTTCAAAATAGCTTCCTTCTCATTCTAGAACCGACACTAATCTTTACATCATTACAATCCTCCTTTTATTTCACGTCTACACTAAAAACCCTAAAATACCAAAAACCCTAAAATATGAAAAACCTAAAATGCCAAAAATTACCTACTAGCAAAACAACTCAGATGGGCCCCAAAATTTGTGTCCCAAATATGCCCTCATAAATTAAGGCTCACACAAAATTTTTACTTATTCTAACAAGTACAACAAACGTTATTAGAGTTTTAAGACCTAGTCAAAAGTGAAAAAAACAATCAGAGCCAATTTGAGGCCACTAGATGAAGGAATATGGGCCTGAAAATGTGCCGAAATGGCCACAACCTTGCAAGATGATCCTGTAAAATTTTAAGACGATCCAACGGTTGGATCAAAAGTTATGGTCTTCGCAAGTTATGCCCCCTCATCATCTAAAGTCTATTTTATTACCTTTTTTGAATCATGTGAAGATTGATATGTTGTTCATGAATGGTAATGGTTCTAGGGAGATTGTGGTCTCTTGAAAAAGTTATAGTATCCATATTTTGATCCTTTAAGTGATTATTTTGATTATATGCTAATTTGGGTAGAAATTTGAGTCTACCTTTGCAACTTTGATATGACCCTTTCTTTGAAGCCTTTGGAAATATATTGGGAAATTTGTTAAAGTTGATGCTTCTAATGAAAATCCTATACATTCCACATATGCTCAAACTTTGTGGACTTGGATGTTTCTCTTGATTTCACCGAGAAGATTAACTTGAAGATTGGAGAGATGTTCTAGACGCAAATATTAGACTATGAAAAAGTGGCATTCCACTGTCATAGAAGTTATGAAATTGGTCACTTGATAAATGATTTTGGGTGATCTAAGCATTGTAGTGGGGCTAAGGAATTTTTGTAAAAGGATTCTCTTCCTTCACACTATAATATTGAAGCACCATTAGTTCTTGTTGAAGTTTATTCTTTAGAAAAATGTCCTTTAAGGGCTGAATCTACTCATGTTATGAATAAGAAACCTATTTAGGTTACTTGTTGGGGTCCACTGAGCCAATCTTCTATGACCCCTCCTAGGTTTGATGAGGAGAAAAATTCCCTTTCCGATCTCTTTTTTAGGCATATTTCCTCCATTGACATTATTATTTTGTGTTAGCTAGAATCTGACAATGATCTCAATAACGAGGAGTGGAAAGTAGTCCAAAATAAGCAAAAAATTTCCTCAAAATAAAAGTTAGTATCAATACACATGAAGCTTATATCTCACTCTTCTTCAGACTGAGATTTGATAATTTTGGATTTTTTTGTTTGTTTTTGTTAGGTTATGATTTATATTTTTCTTGGTTTCATTTTGTAAGAACTAACTATTTTTTATGTTTGTTCTTGTTCCAATACATGAAATGTTTATGGCAATATCTAAATTGTAGATCCTTATTGTAACAAGGTAGGCTCACTGTCAAAACCATCCTTTTACCAAATATCAAAATAATTTAGATAAATAACAATCAATATCTAAGCTAGGGGAGAGCTCATGGTATGATATTAGAAAAATATCACATATATAGGTAAATGAGTTGGACATATTATAAAGAAGGGATAAAAAAATGAAATAATTTAAATATGATCTCAAGGAGATATAAGTAGTGTTGATGAAATATTTTTGGTTTATCAATATTGAAAATAGGAAAAAATATTAAAACATGATGTAAGAAGTCATAAACAAAAACTTGGTATGTAAAGATTGTATAATAGGTAAAATATTGGTTTCCCAATTGTGTTCTAAAATATACAAATACAATATAAGACAAAAACACTATGTATATAAAAATGTGCAATAAGATTAGTAGAGTTGTAAATCTAGATGATAATAGCCCTATCTCAAGGTTAAATATAGGTTTTCAAGGCCTATAACTAAAAGAATGATATGTAACCTACAAGGATTCTGAAATAGATCAAGAAATAGATAAAGTTAGTTATTTTCTATTGTTTCTAGGGAGATACAAGTGACATCGTATTTTAAAAGAAAATATGTATTAATCTATATTGTCTCTAGAGAGACAATAATTAGAGACACCTGGTTTCAGACAATATTTCAAGCAATATATAACTTTTTATTGTCTCAATTTGAGAAGATTTATGTCTCTATTAATGTCTTAAAAAACACCCTTGTAGTAGTGGGTTGATATATTTATATATCCCATGCACTAGAGGAAGAACGATGTGTGGTTTGAGGTCTTGTCTAAGTAGTGCCAATTTAGAAGTACACAAGGGTGACCATAACCCTTCAAATATTTATATGTAAGAATCTTCATCCATAGCTATGGTTTGAGATGATGATCATACAATTTAGAGAGCCTCATAACATATGTGACAACTAGGGTTTGATAACAACATATAAATTAAGTAAGATAAGTACCTTATAAAGTTAGAGAAGTTGAATCAGAGCATCCCAAAGATCGTATAGTTTTTTCTGAACCATCTGGTATGATCCTAACATTTTGGTATTGTCCTACCCCAAGAGGAGTTACATTCATAGTCCCAGTTGTTAAAATTCCTTAGGATCAAATCACACATTTCCAATAGTGCACAATACCATATCTCTCCATAAGTCATCTATAATCAGATAAGTGTCACTATACATCCATTTTGATCTTTCAATAGTAAATTAGTTTAATTGGTATATGGTAAATTCTTTCTATTTTACTCAAGTTGCAAATCTTAGTTTTTTTTTGTGTAACATCTGTGTAATATACGTAATCAACTCTAATCTAATCTCCACCTAATTAGAATGACCTAAAATTTAGTTAAGGGTTAAAAAATGAATTACAAATTTGTTTGGACAATGTGTTTAATTGAATATTTTATGTTGAGTTATGTGTGTCTAAACCCTTTACATGTAAATATTTTACTAGAATAGAATAATTGTTAATAGTTTCATTAAATTTATATTAGTGTGTGATTTCCATAGTGAAAAATGGTTTCAATATAGACTAATGTGTATGGGTTCATACAACCATAATATGACCATGATATAACCATTTTAAAAAAGAATTATTCTTAGTGACTTAATGATGTATTAATGAATGCAATCAAGGGAATTGGAAACCACTTCTCCCCACACATCAATTATAAAACTGCCTCTTGAAACAATTAGTTCACCTCATAATATATATTGTTGAAAAATTATTTGAATTTACTATATATAGTCCACAATACTCCCTTTAAAAAATAAAAAGGTGTCATACATAGAGATTAGTGAATTTTATGACTATAGGTTATCAAGAACTATAGTTACGTGGTGGAATTACCTGCAAAGCATGTACTTCACATTTTATGGATAATTCACAATCAATGTATTAGTGGTGTAGATTTTTCTTAATTTTTTTGAGCTGTAGAAATGTTGTGAAAATTTTAAATCATAAAGATACTCTGTGTGTGATATATATATATATATATATATATATATAATCAACAACATGTTTTTTTAAACATTTTTGACATATTATTATGATATCTTAGATTGAAAACTCAAGTTAAGTTATGCATTGGGTTTACCAAAATTTAAATATTTTTCTTTATGTGGATAACATCAAATTCTTCATTATTTTTGTTGAAATCTTACCACATTTGTTTGAATGAACTTAGAACATGTAAAAATAAATTAGAATAGTGATACATTAAAATTGATTTTTGTACATTATCTAATATAAATTATATTTTTAAAATGTGACTTTACAAAAATGATTTTAAACTATGGAATTTTCAAAATACAAATATTCCACAATTTTTAATATGAATTTTACAAAATTGTAGAATATCTAAGTTATATTTTTTTTAAATTCATCCACTCAATGTTGATAATTGAAATATTTTCTCCAAATTGAATATTTTGAGGATAACATTATGGATAAATGAGTCTAATTGTAATAACACATGCACACTACAACATACGTTTTTTTTTACTATAATTATTCCACTAATTTTCTACAATTTGGAAGAATTGTGGAATTTCTATGACAATTTTAGTTATTAATGTTTAGGTATTGTGGATGCTCCATAATTTACACATAGTAATAATATTTTGTAGAGAATTCACATATCAACCTTCCTCATAGAAAATCCACAATTTTTTGAAAATAAATTAAAATGTATCATAAAATTTAGTTACCAAATTAGATTTATGAGATATATTTATAAAACTTATATAAATTTATATTAATATTGAAATTCTACACTCAATAATTTGGAAATGTCACCTTGTTTATATTATTTATTTTTTTCATTTTTAATGAAATGTTCTAGAAATTATAAGTTAGACTAATATAAAAATCTAATTATGTAAAAATATATAATTATTGTAGTATATTTTAAATTGAAATTATCAAAAAAAAAAAATCGATATAACTAATACAAAATTATATTAGTTTAATAATATTATATTACCTAAAATATATATTAATTATAATATATGATAGTGAGTAGATTACCAAAAAAAACAAACCATATAATATAAAAACTAATTTAAATTTAATATATTGTGAAACTGCCATAGAAATATGACATCATCAATTTTAAAAAATACGATATTTAATATAAATAATACCTACCACGTTTCCATTCATAACATATAAAAAATCTAATTTAAACTTTATTTTTTAATAAAAATAATTCGTACATTGGGGGAATTTTTATAAGAATGCAAAATTGGTAAAATAGTAAAACTACCATGAGAGAGAAACTTGATAAAAGATTACAAAGTGAGTGGTGTTATTAGATATTTTACTCACATTAAACAAATGTTAATAATTATAAAATTTCATATGCTGCTCCACGTGGTTGTAGTTTTACGTTATGTGTGGCGTTATATGATGCTCCTCTTAAAATTATGACTACCATGCAATTGCATCACAATACACTAATGATTAATATAAACGTGGATTGCATCACAATACATTATCAACCGTAGGCAAGCTAAGTGGAGGATAATGAATGATTAGTGTTGACGTGGTGAGTTGAGAGGAACTATGTCTATAAAAAAATGTTGTTTTTAAAGTCATTGAATATCTCGACTCTCAAAGAGCATTTCTAGTGATTTCCCTACTATATGAATATTGATGAGAGTAGTGCATTGAATATCTCGACTCTAAGAGTTACAAATGTTCAGATTTGGATTGCTTATGTGAAAATTTATAGAAATCAGTGATTAATCTCTATCTTAAAAGATTATTTTCGCTGAAAACTAATTTGCCTAATAAAAATAACACAACTGTAACTTCACTAATAAAAATACTAAAAAAATGAGTAACACAAAGAACACAATATTTTGCTGGAAAAACCCTCTCCAGAGATGAGGAAATATATTAACTAGAAAATTAAGAGATACAAAGATTCCTCATTTTATCTATCTCTCAAGACTGTTTTGCTATCATCTGCAAACTTACAAACTCATTTGCTAGCACTGCAAATGCTTCTCCAAAACTTGTGTTCTCCAAATGCCCAATGAGATCCTTTTATACTACTCTTGGTAAACCAGCCGAGATCGATTCTCAATCGACGGCTCGAGATACATAACAACTTAACAACCATAACAAATAGGTTGCAAGGTGTCACTAAAGGAAATCAAAAATTAGAAAATAATTAAATACATTCTCAACAATAAGATAACTATTATATAATCTTAGCAAATGGACGAATAGCTATCCAAGCTAACAAATTAACACTCCCTCTTAGCGAGGAAGTTGTTATGCATGACACCCATCTTATCTCTAAAGAAGATAAATTTTGCCTTCCCCAATGCCTTAGTCAAAATGTCTGCTACCTGCTCCTCTGTAGGTATGTATTGTAGTTGAACAATACCTCATTGTACACAATCTCTGATGAAGTGATACCTGATATCTATATGTTTAGACCTATCATGAAACACTAGATTCTCAAACAACTTGATGCAACTCTGATTGTCATAGTGTATCACAGTAGTCTCAACCTTTTGACCAAACAAGGCCACTAGCAAATTCTGAAGCCATATAGCTTCACATGTCACCATGCTAGCTGCAATGTATTCTGCTTCTGATGAACTCAAAGCCACAGACTTCTACTTCCTGCTAAACAAGAAACAACTCTTGATCCTAAACTAAAACAACACCCTAAAGTGCTCCTTTTGTCTGTTGTACTACCTACCCAATCTGCGTCAGTATATCCTATCATAGCTTGATTCCTTTACCTCGAACATATTTGATCCCATACTCAACTAAACCACGCAAATAATGCAACACATGCTTGGCTGTTGTCCAATGCACTCTCTTTGGCTCAACCATGAACTGACTAAGAGAGTTTACTGCAAATGCTATATCCGGCTGGTGTTGACCAAATACATGAGCAAACCAATTAACTACCTGTATAAGGTGGGATCTACATCTTTGTCCTTAGATGTATCTACCTTCCTCCAATTAGTGATCATAGGTGTAGACATGGCTTTGCAGTCCTCCATCTCGAATCTCTTCAAGATTTCAATGCAATATTTCCCTTGACCAAGGAAAATCTCTCCATCTATCTGCCACACCTCCATGCCTAGAAAATAGTGCATGAGTCCCAAGTCCTTCATCTCGAACTCTTCTGCAAGGTCCCTCTTGTAATCCTCTATGAGCCCTAGTGCACCTATAAGAAACAAGTCATCTACATATAGAACAAGAATGAGAGCCTCGCCCCCAACCACCAAGTAGTAGAGGTTAGCATCTGCCTCACTCTTCACAAAGCCCATTTTCTACAAGTATGTATCAATGCGCTCATACCACACTCTAGGAGCCTGCTTGAGTCCATACAAGGCTTTCATCAATCTACACACGTGGGTCTCTTTGTTGTGTGCTACAAAGCCTTCTAGTTGTTCTATGTATACCTCCTCCTTCAATTCACCATTAAGGAATGTTGTCTTGACATCCATTTGATGGATCTGCCATCCCATCTACGTTGCAAATGAGATTACAGCTCGTATAGAAGTATACTTGGCCACTGGAGCAAATGTCTCCTCATAGTCTATTCCCTCCTTATGAGAGAACCCCTTTTCCACAAACCTTGCCTTTTATTTCTCGATGCTACCATCTGCACCGTGCTTTATCTTGAAGATCCAACGTGATCCAACTACTGCCCTATCTGTTGGTCTAGGCACTACCTCCCACACATCATTATGCATTATTGAAGTATATTCCTCAACCATAACATCTTGTCATACCTGATGTTGTGCAGCCTCTTGATAGCTGGAAGGTTCACTATCTACCAACTGGTTGACTAATGCCACATAGTCATTAAACTTGGCTAGTTCTTTCCTTATCTCGTACTATTCCTAAGAGCTCCCACAAACTCCTGAGTATCCCTTTGTGTGTTTTGAACCTCACGGTTACTCTTGCCAATTGTAGAGGATGAAATATCAACCTCTAAATCTTCTAGATGCATATCCTGCTGCACCAGTTGCTCCATACTCTATGAATCTTCACTACCTGAGTCTATGCTTGTACTAGTAACTGTACTTGAGCTTTGTTGACCTTGACTTGGACATGGAGCTTTTATTGGCTGCTCACTTTGATCATCTGCTGAAAATATTTGGACCTTCTAAATGCTTTGTCCTCTATGAACTTGACATTACATTTGACAATAATTCTTCTAGTCCCTGGAATAACAATCCTATATGCCTTTGAAGTTTCACTGTACCCAACAAGGTACCCCTTCTCTGCAATCTGATCTAACTTGGCACATGTATCTTCTGGAATATGACAATATGCCAAACTCCCAAATATCCTAAACTGACCTACAAGTGACTTCTTCCTGTGAAAGCTTCGTCTGGTGTCATCTTCCCTAGTACCTTGTGTGGAACCCTATTCTGAATGTAAACTATTGTACTACATGCCTCTGCCCATAGATAGTAGGGCATGTCCTGGTCATGTAGCATAGCCCTTGCTGCCTCCGATATAGAATGGTTCTTCCTCTCAACAACTCCATTTTGTTGTGGATTGTAAGGAACCATCCACTCTCTCTTGATTCCTTCTTTGGTACACAAATCCTGGAAGTCATTTCCTTTGTACTCGCCTCCATTATCTGACCGAAGAACCTTTATCTTCCTTCTGTCGAGTTCTCTGCAAGAGCCTTGAACTCTTGGAAGTGATTGAAAACCTCATCCTTGGTCTTCAAGAAGTATATCTAGGTATTCCTGGATAAATCATCAATAAATGTAACATAGTACACATATCCTCGAGAGACTTTTTCGACATTGGTCACATACATCATCGAATGTACTAGATCAAGAACACCCTTAGATCTATTGTCACTCCTTGGAAAAGATGCTTTCGTAAACTTCCCCAACACACATCCCTTACATACATCATCATGCTCTATGCTCACCTTTGGAACACCTGTCACTATCTCACAAAGCAATTTAAGTGCTCCATGATGAATATGGCCCATCCTCCTATGCCATAGCTCTCCAAGATCTCTAGGATTATTGCTACTCATAAGTGCCTTAGGAGTATCAAACTATAACCTATAAAGGTGACCACTCCTAACTCCAATAGTTATGGGTGATTTCCAATCCTTGTGCTTAATCAACACATGTGTCCCTCTAAAAAGTACATTATACCCTTTATCCTAAAGAACAAATACAAAAATCAGATTCATACCTAAGCCTGGCACATGTAAGACATCATGAAGTGGAACTATCTTTCCATTCTCCCTCTGAAACTAAATAGTCCCTTTCCCAACTAGGTTGAGCTTGGACAAGTTCCCCATAGAAATTAGGATATTGGTGTCCTCCTCCTAGTAACTAGAGAAGTACTATCTAACTCCTGTCATATGAAATGACGCCCCACTATCTATATACCAAACACACTGTGAGTTTGAGCTGACCATACAAGCTATGAGTGCAAACTCATCCTCCAATCTCCTAGAGAGCTCCTTTGCACTTGCTAAAGCCACCACCTAGTTCTTGCCCTTCTTATCATTCTTCTTCCTTTGTGGGCAGTTACTAACATAGTGGCCAAACTCGTGATAGCCATAGCACTTGACCTTAGACATGTCCTTCTTCTTCTCACTTTGAGAATTTGATCCTTTGTTAAATCCCTTATTTTCTTTCCCTTTTCCTGCTAGGGCAGCATTTTCTTGTTCTCCCTCACTTTTTTGACTCTTGTTGGCCCCATTGACAAGACTTAGTCTAAACTCCTCTTGAGTGAAATTAGTCCATAGTCGATCCCAACTCGGTAAGGTGTCTCGTCCACTAACAACTTGAACAAAGACATCCCACTATTTAGTAAACCCATTTAGGGCTATTCTTACTAGCTCATCATCATCTGGCTTATCTCCAATAGCTGCTAACTCATCCTTGATGAGTCTAAGCTTGGTGAGGTAACTTGTAACATCTTCTCCCTTGTTCATCGGGTATTCTTCAACTTTTCTCTAAGAATCAACTTTCGGTTAGTGGTAGCATTCTAGTACAGATTCAAAATGGCATCCCACATCTTCTTCACCATATCTAACTCGGAGATGTGTGGAACAATATGATCCTTGACACCATCAAGGACAATCCTCCTCACCTTGGCATCCTATTTTTTCTATGCTGCAATATTTGTTGCCTCTATAGGTACAGATTCTGAACAGTGGTAACATAATCCTTTATACCATTCTCTTCCAATAATAAAGAAATTATGGCCTTCCAAACACAAAAATTTGAGGCACCATCTAATCTATCTTGATCTCTCAAACCAGCTGAAGCCATCTCAAAGGATTAAAGTAAAAATAATTTAAAGAGATCAAACTAGGTTATAGAAACCTTCAATTTCTTTCCTAGGGAAAATCTTTTCTACCCTTAACACAGTTCTGATACCAAGTGAAAATTCTATTGTAGTCATTGATTATTAATCTCCTATCTTAAAATATTATTTAACTGCTGAAAACTAATTCACATCTAATATCAAAAAATAACACAACTGCAACTTCACTAATAAAAATATGGAAAGAAATGCGTAACAAAAAGAACACAAAATTTTTAGACAAATTATCCCTGGAAAACCCCTAAGGGAAAACTAGTTCTATAGATGAGGAAATATATTAACTTCAGCAAATTAAGAGATACAAAGATTCCTTTCCTCTTACTGGCAGAACTCGACAATCTCCCAACTTCTCCCATTGATATTCCCCCACTGCTATCCCCAACGCTATCACTATGCCCTTGCTAACACTGTAAGATTGTTTGCTATCACTGCAAACTTACAAACTCATTTGCTAGCACTGCAAATGCTTCTCCAAATGCCTAATGACCTCCTTTTATACTACTCTCATTGGTAAACCAACAACCGAGATCGATTCTCAATCGATGGCTAAGATACATAACAACTTAACAACCATAACAAATAGGTTGCAAGGTGTCACTAAAGGAAATCAAAAATTAGAAAATAATTAAATACATTCTCAATAATAAGATAACTATTATCTAATCTTAGCAAATGGACGAACAACTGTCCAAGCTAACAAATTAACATCTTCGGAAACCCAAATTACTGAGTCTATTTACGTAAATACTTTTATTTATATTTTTAGAGATATTTATGTCTCTAGCTATCTCTGTGATATGGTAGATTTTCCTTAAATAGTAGGGTGAACTATTTAGAGAGGAAGTTCTAACCCTACACTCTGTAGAAAAAATAGTCTTGAAGGAATTTCATTCAATTTTTGACATCATAACACATTCATATTTAAATTTAATTAACCACATAGTTGGGTGTTCCTCCTTTGTTCTGTTCTATAGTCTTATTTTCCAAATAAAATCATTGATAAAATATATTTTGTAGCTTATCAGTTTCAATTTCTACATTTATTTCTTGATGATTTTATTTTTGTTTTCTTTTGGATTGCGGTGAAGGGATATTTGAGTTGAGAAAGCATAATGAATTTTCTACTAGGAAGGGAAGATGATGTCATTGTGAGAAATGGAAGTTTATAATTTCTCCTAAGTGACATCCATATCTAAGTTTCATGTGGTGTCGTATAAATATGATAGGAAGAATAGTTCCCATTAGATTGTTATCATCAATTTTGAAGAGATGGAATTCCAAGATAACGCACCAAAGATTTTTAATGGATATCCTATTCTACCCATTGGCCTTGTCTTCCCGAATTTCTACAAGATTCTAAAACTCATTTCCATAAAGAACTCAAGGAGAATTTGTAATTTCAAAAACAATTGACAAACAAGTTCGTTTATATATATATATATATATATATATATATATATATTTACCACTATAGAGTAGTTATGTAAATGATGAAATAATCATCTTGAGGTCAAAAGTAGAGTCAAAACCCTTTCTAAGTGAGGTAAGGAAAGACATATATAGTCAAAGGAAAGTGTTAAAGAAGTATGATTGGTATATTTTTAAATAAATAGAAAATATGTTCTATTTATGTAATCTTTTGTAAGTGGCTTTTTAATATTTTAATTATCATTTTATTTTTTAATGAAATTTTATTTAAAATTTAAAAAGTGTAGTGTATATAGAGAAGACACATACATTTATTGAAATTGGTAAATAATTATATTTAGATATAGTGTGAATGATAAACATTTATTTATTGTATATTTTTCAATATATAATAATGTAAAATTAAAAAAATAAAAAAATAATAATTGTCATAAAAGAATATGATATTGGCTTTTAATAGTATTATTTCAGCATTTTTTAAAAACATAATTCCACAATTCATTATTGTGAAAATTAAATTGTAGCTTCCACCTACAAGTTTAATGTGGTAAATATGATTGTAGAAAAAAATGTTGAAATTTACACAAATATAACATTGATGAATAATAAAAAATTATAAATTGTGAAATTTTTATAAAAAAAAAAATATGGAGAAAAACTATATTTATTGTAAAATTGTGGATGTTTCACAATTTTTGTTTTTTGTACGAATGTAGCAAACATGAAAAATTGTGGATGATTTACAATTTAAAAAATGTAGGTGAGCTATATATATATATATATAGGGCCAGATAGATCTATAGGGGCTTCGGATAGATAGAGAGTCGGGCGGCTGCCCAAATAGAGTGAATATTATCTATAAATGTGGATGAGCAACAATTTGAATGCCACATTTAAAATTTTGGAAAACCTTATTACCACAAAAATAATGTTCAAAAATTGTGGCAAAAATCCTTATTTCTTGTAGTGATGTATTATTCTAATTTTATATCTTCTATCATTTTATTTAAATTCATAAGATTTTCATTTTAGAAACATTATTTGATAATTCATAATTTTATCTTAAATATTTCAGAAATTATTTTTCATTCCAATGTTTAAAATGAGAATTTACATATTCCAAATTTTGAAGCAATATGTACACACTTGTTCCATAGCTTGAGAATTTTCACCATTATTTGATTTTTTCAAAAGGGACAATTCCTTGGTCAACTATAATTAAAATTCAAAAAGCCCTTTCTCAGGGGAAGAAGCCTCTACAAGAGGTTAAACTAATAAGCCAATGATCATATCCATCTTTAAAAAATATCATACTTAAAAGATAAATTCCTATTAAATATAGTTAGTTCTTATATGGAATATTTCAAGTTTTTATACTATAAATACATCACCTAACCTTATAGGCCCATTGATGAAAATAAATATATTGTAGTGCCCACCTATTCTTTAGTAGTTCTTTCATTGACTTGTTGTTTTTAGTTCATGATGGACATGGATTTTAGCATAATTTAGATACTAAATTTTCTTATTATAGTTCTTTTGATGACACTTGTGATGATTTACACACATAACGTCAAACATGCATTAAGGATCATTATATTACCTCTTGCATGGTATGTTTTGGATATCATCATCTTATGGCATAGTTTGATTCATTTCATATGTGATGTATTTAATTATGGTTGTGTCCTATACATGGTTAGCATTTGAATTGTAATGACTAGGTGGATGTCATCATGTATTACTTATATGGATAGTATACTTGATTGGATATGGATGTATATTATTAACATTTAGCCATTTCATATTGATATTTATTGTGATGTGGTTAGCGAGATGTATCTTTGATTTATTTATTGGTATTAGTTATTTGATACATTTTATCTGGGAAGGTATGTTTAATGTTTGCATTGAGTGTGCAGATTACAAGGCACATGAGAAGATGGGTTTCTGAGCATCACTTAGGTTTGCACAAGTAGATGTCTAGGGAAAATCCCATAGCCATGTTTTATTGTGTATAGCCTTGTATGTTATTACATACTTTTGATTTGGCACCATGGGTGATCCCTAATTGTAATTTTATTAATTGTAATTTAATTAGTGTTTAATGAACTAGTTTAGGGACCTAGCTGTCCCTACCTATATTAATTATGTTTTAGGATAATTTTGTATGTTTTTGAGGTATGCAATCGCCTATGTATCACTTTGATTTGCCCCAACACCTCAACCATTGTGTCATTTATCCCAATCATGAATTTGGGCTAAATGTGGCAATTTTGGGGGCTTCTTTTCATTTTGGGAACTTCTCTTTCACGGAAAAGGACCTCTTGGTCCTTAAAATTGGGTAGGGTTATTTTTCAAGGCCAAATGGGTGTTTCCCTCACATTTGAACCCTCACACATCACTTTCTTGTTATAGAGGTTGAATTTTTGTTTCTAAAAGTGTTAGGGTGATGGATTTATATTCATTTTGAGGAATTTGGAAGATTATGTATTAAATGGGATTTTTTTAATTCTTTTTATGTTTTTGGGAATCTTTTTTTGGGAGATGAGAATGGTGACACTTTTCATCCTCACATTGGAGAGAATTTTAAATGGTTATTATTTTTATATTCCCTCATGGTGAGGGGTTGGGACCTCTTAGTCATTCTTGTTTTTGTGTGTCGAGGATTTCTGGAGATTTAATGTGGACCTTGGAGCTTTGGAGTATTGTGTTGCATAGATTTTTTTATAGCTTGATTAAGGTAGGTCTCTATGTTATTCTACTATTTTTTCTTATTGAAAAATATTGTGTTTATAAAATGAAAATTGTGTCATTTTGTGTTGGATTATGAGTGTGTTTGTGAAATTTTGTTTTTGTCTTTTTTATCCATCCATCATGATTTGTGGTGGATTTTAGAGTGTTGGGTAAGAGGGAGGAGGACTTTCATGATTTTTGCAAACCAGGGAATGCATCCTCTCTCTCCCATGTGCTATGAATACAATTTTGAAGTGGAGAACTTGCTGATTTATCTTGGAACTTAGTGAAGAAAAATGGATATTTTGGCATGTTGTTTCCCATTTTACCTAAGGATTTTGCACTTGTATTTGATTGGGTTTTGAAATGATGTTATAACCATCAAAAATTGTCTCCTATCTTGGAATAAATATTGTATTTTCACATGAATAGGTAGAGTTAAGTTATCCTTTTTTGTTCAAGGAATATTGGTACATCATGCAAGCTTGATGTCTTCATGTTGTAATGACTCCTATTCTTACTATTAATCATGTTGTAATCTTACTCCTCCATGTTGTAAACATTTCCTATTCTTACTTTTGTGAATGTTATGTAAACATTTTTCAATAAAGGATTTGGTTATGCTTATATATTTTGAGGAAGGATTATAGCTATATTTAAATCTTCCTCTTTCACAATCTATTAAAATTTCATCCTTTTTATGGATTTTATGTGGGATTTTAGTTTTTAAGAGTTTTAGGGTGTGCTTATATTATTTGAAGATAAAATATTGTAAATCTTGATTATGGATTTGGGAGGCCCGCATTTTTCATTGTGTTAGATTAAAAACTTGAAGTAATGAATGTTAGTTTGTATATGGAATCAATTATCCTTGCTCTAAGTGTATTTCCAAATTTATTGAGAGAAAGAGTCTTATTTAATAGTTCATTGTGTTTGCTAAATGATTATTTTATTTACTTGAGTTATGCAACTAGAGATGGTAGTATTTTTTATTTTCACTTCTTAGCATATGGTAGAAGGAAATGTTGAGTGGTGGAGTAGTTCTCGTTTGGAGTAGTTCCACTTAGATTTTCAAGAAATTTAGTGTTATGGGAAGAATATCATAGAGTTGTTAGTTGGAAACCTTATTTTAAATACTTCCCTTGAAAGTATTCCCTCTTTATTCTATAAGTTGTATTCCTTTAAAAATAATAATAATAATAATAGGGGAACCATATTTAGTTTGTTCTAGGGTATTTCCTCTTTACATTCCGGCTCAAGCATTCAAACAAAAAGAGAAATTTGGGCCTTAGGTTTGTCATTTTATTTAGTTCCTCTTTACATTCCTCTTTATATCTAGTATTATATATCTTATTGCATACATACGGACAAAACAAATAATATAGGACCCCTCTTGAAAAATACAATTTTTATTCAAGTAAATGAAATAATATAAAACCGATGAAATAATATAGGACCCCTCTTTATATTTCATATTGACTGAAATATAAAAGCCCTATTTGATGAAATATAAAATCCCTCATTTATATATAAACCAAACATGATGGATTTTTTTAAAATATAAAGATTGATTTATAGAAATTTTTAAACCGTATTGTTAACAAAATTATGATTCACTTAATTTATTGAACTCGAAAATGTTTAAATAATGTATTAATTGCACCTTAATAAAACAACCTAATAAGAAAAAATTGTCCTCCATGCCTTCAATTGTTTTTATTGTGAATCATACTAATTTTCTACTCCTAGTGTATATGTTACTAATCTAGATTTTATACTTGTCTTTATAAGAAAATTTTCCAGGAAACCTTATAGCCTTATTTTCCTTTCGGAGTTTATTATAAAATTTTTATACATGGATGAAGAGTTTTGATAATGTAACTCCTCTAACTTTCCCATGAAAATAAATGGTAAAGGGAAATTTACGAAGTGATATTTCATAGTTATTTTATCTTCTTCTAAGTAAACCATGTAGTTCGTGTGATAGGTTAATAACTTTGTGAGCTATTGGAAATCGACTATCTGTACATAAATAAAATGTTATCAAATATCTCATCATAAATTTTGGATTAAATTCAGCAACGATCAAATTATTATAAAACTTTTGAGTTGGAGAAGCCTATTTTCATACTATGACCACTTACTAAGTTCTTTTGCAACATAACACTATTAAAACATTTTACCTTAGTAAGTATACTTTTGATTATAAACATACTCGAATTGATTAAAATTTTCATAGTAATCATGTTTATAACACTAAGACTTATGTGTAGAAAGCATGGAATTGCCCTCTCTTTCTAACCTTATCTTGTGGATCTAGAAGAACAATGATTATGCAAATATATATATAACAACAATATTTCATCCTCTATGTGAAAAAATAGAATAAATTAGTGTCGATTGCTCTTGTGATTGGGTGATATGGTGTACTAACGATAGTGTTGACCATGAAATTACAAGCAATGTGATCTAATAATGGTGAATGCAATGTTTCGTAACCCACAAAATTTTGATATTTATAAATCTACAAGTATAATTATGTACTTATGCCTTATAAATAGCAATAAAATCGTTAAAATACAAATAGATGGGAAAACTCGTCGAATATGGATTGAAACAACCTTGGTTGGCCAACATTGGTATCATTTGTTACCCCTCAAAATCTAAAAATGAGATGATCAAAAGTAATAAGTTCAAAATTAATAAGTGAGGTTTACTATTCTTAGTTATGCAATGTTCACCTAATTTAGGTTACACACTATGTACTTGCTCTTATGTAAGTAACTTAGGCATTATGTTGTCATTGCTAAGTTCTAGGTGAGAAAGTAATGTGAATAATCAAAGGTTGCAATGGTCTCACAAATTTAATATGCCTTTGGCTACTTGACTCTTAAGAGAATCTTGTGTAAGGTTTCCTTCACATTGAAAAATCTCAGTAACTTATTATAAGATAAATGGTGTAACCCCTTAGTGTAAGGACTAAGAATAACGATTATTTATCCATTCCACCTACCTTGGGTGAAGATGACATTTTTTATCAGTATAAACACTAATTAAGAAATGTAAATTTGGATTTGTTTCAGAAGCTATGTATTTTTGCTATCCTCTCGAAAACATGGCCCCCATTACTTCACCATTTCATAGGTTGGTGAAATTTAGTAAATATAATTCACCCTCTAGTTAAGAAGTGTATTTATATATCTCTTGCCACCTAATGAATCATTTATGACCAAATTAATTATTGAGTAAAAGTTAACATAAATTCCATACTCGAAAAGCATTACGCTATACTTTGCCTTAAAGGAAAATGTGTGTTGATATGTTGTACTCTTGAGGTAGGTATGAATGGAATTTTTTTGTATTCCATACAAATTATAATTGCCTAGTATTTTGATAGATTCAGGAAACATTCCCTTTGAATGATCTATATTTTTCCTAACTCATTCATGTTTTCTCCTTATTAGAGTAATTAAGAAAAGATAAAAATTAAGTAAAAATTTTAACGTCTTATTGAATTGAAAATTCATTGTTTGTTGATTTAATTAAGTAAATGTGGCTTTGTAAGGATATAGAAAATGAAAAAATAGTTTTGTTATGGTGATTTTTTTTGTAAAAATTATAAACAATAATAAATTATACTATCCCTTATGATTTTTCTGAATAAAATATTTAACCAAAATTTAGATGTCCTAAAAAAGGTACATGCTATAGAACCTTGAAACCAAACTCGAGAATCAATATTAAATCGATGAATGGATATATATATATATCACCCAAAATTTAATGGTACTATCATTAACTGAATGTAATAATAATTGTTAAATCAAGTCATCACCCTCAATTATACTTGATATCAAGTAAATATTCATCTTTGAGCCCTTAACAAATAGTGTAGATGTTAGGATCATTTTTGGAGAGGCTTGTGAACCTGTTATCTGATTTTTCCCCTCAGGAAAAATTAGACAAACGTGACCTTACACAAGATAAAATACAAGGATCGATTTGACCATAAATCTCACATTTCAGGTTCGCGCCAATTGAGTTGAAGTGGAGATGAATTAGGAGTAGGTGGGATGCATGTTGAAGAGAAACTTTAGAGTTTGACAAGCTCAAACATTGGATGTGAAAGAATTTGGATTTGGAAAGAAAAAAATTTGAATTGAAAAGCTCAAAATGTCATAAAGACATCAAAGTCTAAAGTATGAGATTGGGACTTGAGACATGTTAGCAATATTTTAATATTGTAAACATTATTATTATTGTGCAAATAATGAGTTGGTGACAACTCGTAGAGATCTCTTAGAGAGATTCTAGGTTTGTTGAGTGAGAATAGGTATTGGGAGAGATTTGTGGGATGCTGAGTGATCATGAGAGAGATATGAGGGATAAAAGTTGACTCCTTAGTTTAAGGATGTCATTTACCTATATATGTATGTAATCCCTCCAGTATAATCTATCCCGGATGTTTGTAATTCAATTATATTATCATTCTATTCGGTGTTTTTTCAATCTGCAAAGCTCTACCAAAATTAATATCTGGTATCAGAGCAGGTCAACCATTAGCCATGTGAGTCGTGTGCTAGTTCTTCAATGGTGACAATGGATTGGATTATTCCTGCATGAGTATATTCATTGCGACTGAGATAGGATTTTATTTGTTATTACAAATTTATGGTTTGATTCTTTGTGTATCAGAGGATGTCAATATTACTGCGCATTATCATTGACTTCAACGGATCCATTTCTTACATATGCTTGCGTCCAAGTCTGTAGATGTAATGTCATTTGCCTTATATCATTCTTGGATCTGCTATGCTCACGTCCCAATGACTGCAGACCTCACGAGTTGTCTCCTTGTCTATCTGGCATGATTCCACTCCCAATCATTTCCAGGCATTCTTCTGCAGGTTACAGTTGCAGTTAAATTAAATAGAGGGTATTTCATTCATATTGTCTGATTTGCTGTGCATAGTAATTATCCCTGTCAGATATTATTTTAAGCGCAATTATTATGAAGATTCATTGATCCTGAAGGAAACTGTACTCTATTGCGAGAAATCTGATTGGAAGGTATTGTACCGTGGACATCACGCTGATCTATTCATCAACAATCATCTGTTCATGCATGTGTGGCACTGATCTGATCCCAAAATAGACGTTCTGCTTGGGACTGCATGCAAAATAGTGGTGAAAAATTGTGATCTGATCCCATGAAGTCTTCCACATGTTCATAAAGATAAAAATTCATTCGGTGGGTCCAATTACCGTGCATAGGTGATCTCAATCAACATTTTGGATTGTCAAGCGGCAACGGCATCTTCTAGATCCACAATAATCATTAGTTCTATACAGCTAGGACGTAACAGATCAAAAAGGATATCAATTTATTCGGATAGTGAGATTGAATCGCCATCATTCACGATAATAAGATAGAAGCGGATTTGGTGCCTGAACGTGACATATAATTTATCTCATGTTGATCTATCTCGCCAGATCGTGTGAACTCTGTGAATCCTATTCGGTGAACAAATTTCAATGCACATTCTGCAACCACGTGGAGGGAGTGTCTTCATCAGTTAAGTATTCGCCTGATTTCATCATTCAATGAAAGTCCCTCTAAAATAACTTCAAGGCATAGTCTATGATTTGGTTTTTGCATACGCATCAGAAATTCCTGAACGCAGCTCCACCTATCACGCCAACTCCTACATCTATCAGTTGTTCCTGCTCAGTACGTAGAGTTCTGAAGATCTCTACTTTGAGAGCTTTGATCTAGTCGCTTAAACATATTATTGTAGTTGAGTGTGACTAAATTGTTTTAATGGTCAATTTGGAATTTGTAGATCAGTCACTTTAGAAAGTAATTAAATATTACTTTTTTAGCAATAGATTTTGATTTTATAGAGTCAAATAGTCTCTTGTTTAAAAATAATATTAAGTTGTTTTCAGTAAAAAGTGTCGTTATATTTGTAAGTGTTAAAAAGTCGAAAAATTGAGTCTGTAGTCTTTATAAGGTCGATGCGAGTTTTTTTATTTAGTCGATATACAATAGGTTTGATATTTTTGAAGTCTTGAGTTATTTTTAGTGTCTTTGAGAGTCATTAAAAATGTCAAAATAGGTGATTTTAGGGTATATGTTTGTTGTCATTCTATTGTCATCAAAATTGAGTCGAAAAGTTGTTAAAAAAATAAAAAAAAAAAAAAAAAAGGACAAATGAGTGCATTTTCGGTGTAATCCGACACTCATTTTTAAGGAAAAATGCAAATGAAAACCGTTCCTGGCTTCGGGGGCTCCGCCCCTCGACCCCGCCCTGTATCGCGATAGGGAACGTGTATCGTCCTCGACTATACTTTCTGCTGAGTTAGCAGGGATATTCGATGGAGGCTGGAGGCAACGGAGGAAGGAGGTTGATCGGCGACCTCTCGTCAGGCACCATCGATGAGGCCGCGGTATTGATTTGGTGGCCAAGTATTTCAGTTGTGTGTTTGATTCCATTATTGTGTGTTTCATTGTTTGTAATAAGAACAGATGTTACATTCCTGTTCAGAATTGTATTTCCTTTTATAACCTCCTGATGTAAATATGTGATAGTAGAAAGATAAAAGCACAAGAAAAAGCAAGCATCATGTTTTTCTTGAAGAGGATGAATAGAGGTTCATGAGCAGGGGCTCGTACCTAGGATAGAGGTCCGTTATTATCAAACAGGGTTCGTATTTCTTGAAAGAGGTTGAGTGTACCAAGATCATGAGCATGCGAGGAGGCGGGCAAGCTGTAGCAGAAGACGTGTGAATGTTTTTCTCTACATTGTTCACATTAGGGGAGTGTATGTGTGGAAATAATAATGTTAACAATAGGGGAGTGAATGTTAGCAATATTTTAATATTGTGAACATTATTATTATTGTGCAAATAATGAGTTGGTGACAACTCATAGAGATATCTTAGAGAGATTCTAGGTTTGTTGAGTGAGAATAGGTATTGGGAGAGATTTGTGGGATGCTGAGTGATCATGAGAGAGATATGAGGGATAAAAGTTGACTCCTTAGTTTAAGGATGTCATTTACCTATATATGTATGTAATCCCTCCAAGTATAATCTATCCCGGATGTTTGTAATTCAATTATATTATCATTCTATTGGTGCTTTTTAATCAAAAGTTCTACCAAAATTAATAAGACATTTGGGAGTTCAGAGTTGTCATCGGGGTTAAGAAATGAATAATGCCATGTAGGGAGGAGAAAAGGGTGTGAAACCCAAAGTATATAATTTGGACTTCGGGCTTTCAGGATTTCAAAGATATGTAACAAACAGATGGATGAACAATCCCAAAATACTACCCCCTTAAATCCTAAAACCTAAAACTCCTAAAATCTTGAAACTTGAAAGCCCCAAAAATAAAAAGGTGTGAAACCCAAAGGCTAAATTTTAGACTTCAAGGTTTCGATATTTAGGAACATTTTGTTGGGCTAACCAAGTTAACATTGTTGCATAAAATGTGCTCAGAGTTACAACTCCAAATTCGGAAACTCATACTTCATAGGTTTGGCATTTGGGAACTCTCGAGCCAAATCGCTAGATGAACAAGCTTCTGACCTCGAAGTCAAAATAACCAAAGCTCGAATTAAGAAAGTCTGAAATTTAAGATTTCAAAGGGTGCGATGCAGGGTGAAATCTCCAATAAGTAAGATCAACCACTCACATTTATTGCAGTATTGCACCCTAATCTTCAGATGCCCATAAATTTTGAATAGGAGCTCAGATTTGCACAAAATAGGACTTTTTGGATAGTTCTCATCTCGGATTGCCATAATTTTAGTAAGATCAACTATTTCAAAATGAGGAAATATAGTCCACCATTTTAGAGGAATGTTTCCATATTTCTCATCTACCAAAATGATGAAGGTATGGGCCTCCTTTCTTCCCCAATAAGGAAAAGTACATGGAGGTATGGATTTTGCAATGGAACCCATTATTGTTGCGAGGTGATTTTAATGAATTTTTGTGTGGTTCAAAAAGATTTTGAATTCCTCTCTCTCGCTTCTCTCATTCTTCCTAAATATTGTAATGAGGGTCTCATTTCAAAAGGTTGGACACCATGTATCCCCCTCCCTTTTTTCTTATCTGTAAGAGATTTCAAACCTCCCTATTGAACATTGTAATGAAAAATATGTGCCTTTGGTCCTAAACATGATGTATTATATCAACTTTGAGAGTAATTAAATCATATATGCGGATGCATAAAACCCTCTTTTGTGTTATATTATAGCTTTCTTATCTTTCATTTCATGCGAGGTTAATGTGTATTGTTGTTGTTTTCATTACGAGGTTCTAGTAGTGTTATGTTTATTGTGCAGGTTGTTCAACATCCTTCTTGGTGCATCACCTTCCCTTAGAGTAGGTTTTAATCTTAACGCATTTTATCTATCTCTGGTTTCCTAGAAATATTAGTTTAAGGTTAGATCTGCAACTATCTAGACTTTGGAGTACTTAGCACTGGGTTAGGATAGGAATCCAACCTTCTCAAGAGGGTTATCCCGATTTCACAGTCCCAAACTTTGGGATAAATCCATGTTTGACAAATCAAATTGACACCTCAACCATTCACTTGTGAGAAATCAAGGGTGCTATGATTTCTCCATAACAGAACCATTATCCAAAGTTTAAAGTAGTGGTGAGCTACGAGATGAGACCACACATAAACTTGGAAAAATTTTATTTCTTCTTTTGTCATATTTGTGGGACATTGGATGGTTTCCATGAATGGTCTCGTACACATCTATTATGAAAAAATTGTTAACCCTTTTATAACAAAAATCATGTTCCCTCGAATCACCCATCAATAGAATCCCTTAAATGTAGACCCTATGTTGTACATCCACTTATGTGGACCATTGTAGGAAAATTAGATGATGAGGTAAATTAATCTTTTTGGAAGCTACAACATTCCCCTGATAAATTTTCTCCTATTTCAATCATACTTGAATTTGAACCATGATATATTTCATGAGACATTTTTTTAGACAAAAAATAATAGTCCCAATATGTGATATTAATGTTGGACATACACTACGTGTGACCGTTTAGAGGTTTTAGACAATGATGTTGATAAAAATTTCCTTGGAAGCTATAAATTTCTTTAATTAAATCTATCTAATGAGAGAAACACATAGTATAGAACCAAGTTTGAATTGTCGGGACATGAGTTTTGTGACAAACAACCTTATGATATGATACGATCCTCATGGGGTCATATCCCTATCTCTTCCAATGACTTCTAGGAGGAAGTATAATTCTAGGAGAGGGGAATGTAGTTCCCACCTCATCTTCCAATAGTTCTTTTGTTGACTTATTGTTTTTGGTTGATGATGGACATGTACACCACAACAAATTGACCTCTTTTTCCACAATAATTCCACAATTTTTTCACAATTTAGGAGAATTGTGGAATATTTGTGGCATCTCTATTAAAATGTAATTTGTACATTTTTAGGTATTGTGGATGTTCCACAATTCAAACATAATGTTAGTAATATGTAGAAAAAACACATCTCCAACTCTACTTAATAGAAAATCCACACTTCCTATAACTCAAATAAAATTTTCTTATTAAATTATCCATCACATGTATTTCTATGCAATATTTTATGATGACTAATAAATTAATGTTGAAATTCCACATTAAATAGTTTATAGAAATGCCACATTCACAAAAACATAGATTTACATATTATAAAAGGACTTTTATAAAACTAATTCTAAAATAACATGGAAATCTAAATTTACACCAATATATTTTTATTCACTATATAACAAATACTCCCTTACAATTATTTTGAAAAATCCACCATTTAAATATAGGAAAAATAATTTGTAGAGAATTCACATATCCAACCTTCTTAGAGAAAAATTGTATTTCTTACATCATAAATTTATTTTGAAAAATAGAATTACCCATCTATTTATAATTATTGATGACTATTTTATATTTTAAAATATAGTATATTATAATAAAATAGAATATTTTGAAATAGTTATATTTAATATATGAAAAAGTTATATTTATTTAATTTAAATAATACATGACATACTCAAATTTATAATATAATTAAAAAAATGTAAATTAAATAATATATCTAATAAATAATAATTTGAAACAAATATTCATATATTAAAAGTATAAAACTAAAAGAATTAATAATTATCATTGTAAAAATTAATGATCAAAAGTTAAATAATTAACAATTTTTATCTCTCCTTAAAAATTAATAATCAAAAGTTAAATAATTTGTTTATTTTTATTATTTATATTATCATATTAATTTTCTAAATATTAATATTACTTATTTTATTTTAGATAACCGTATCTAAAATTTAATTATAATTATGGATAAAATTTCCATGATTTATCATTAGCAAATCTTTTGTTTGATTTTTTCTAACCCCCTCCATAAATCTTTGCAAAATTTTAGGTATTTTCATTCACAAATCTTTGTATGATTTTTGGTATCCATTTATAACTCTTTATATGCACTTATATTAAATAGGCAGTCACGTGGGATCCGACATGTTAAGGATTTTGTAAGCTGATTTGGGGGAGTGTCGATGGTTCTATAGTTCCAAATGTCCAGTGGTCGATGAAGAAATTAAACACCACAAACTCATTAGTAAACAAAAAACGTGAATGAAATTTGTTATTTATATTCAATATGATAGGTTTTGTACTTATTAATTCTTTTGTAGGTGAAATCTTCAAACTGGAAGCACCACTACACCCAAGTGAATGTTACAGACATACAAAAACTCTATATACGTTCATGATTTTTAGTTTGAGGCCAATTACTATCTGATTAGAAAGACATGTCACATATAATGACTCGTTTATCTCATAATAATTTCTCTTTGAAGCCTCTCGGCCTACCTTAGAAATAGATTTTTGGATGTTAGAAACCTGGTGCAATTGTGAATAGTTGAGGGACATGTGCATAACTTTTTATCTTTATCTTCTCTTAATTTTTGAAACCAGAGAATTTTTTCCATTACTAATATCTGATATGAAAAATTGTAGAAGATTTTTTATGGCCTTATTATTGGAAGTTCCACACGGTATGCCAATGCAAGAAGATTCATTAATGCAAAATAGGATCTTGATGTCATGTCATCTATTCAATATGTGGGTCATCATCTTCTTCTCTTCCAAAGACAAGTAAGTGTTATCCCAAGAGCCAAACCCGTGTTAATCTTCTCACTCTATGTATCATGTGCATATGTAAGCATTTCACCTACTTTTTCATTTATTGTCCCAACCTTCAGCAAGCCCATGTTAATACTTGTAGTTTCTCTAGCCATTGCATTGTATAAGTAGAGAACGACCTTGAAGTCATCATAAATTTATTCATCAAAAGTTCTTAAATCCATTTAACAATTAAATGGGCAAAATTCATCATAAATTTATTCCTCAGCCAATACTTGAAGTTAGATTTGGGAATATTTTTATATTAAATGGACATTCACATGGGATACAACTAGTATGTGGAAGATATGAAGGTATGTGGAAAGAAGATAGAAGGTTAGATGACATGATAATGTATTATTTCAGTATCTTATTTTTAGTTTTATATTGATTCAGGTGGATAGGGTGTTATTCTCCAATGAAAATTATTGTGTATGTTCACATGAATAATTTATTCTTGAAATTGTAGGACTGATGTTAAATGTCAATTTATGTGTTGGTGTGCGGGAATATATAATACTCACCGATGGTGGAGAGCAACACAAATATTTCCACAACTATATTTGAATGTAATTTTCTTAGTTTGGCCTATTTAATCTGAATAATTACAAGTTTACATGAGGACTTGTTTAATGTCTGGTGGTATGTAGATTAGGGTTTTGTAATGCTAGCATTACAACATTCATTATATTGGGAATCTGATCTCTTGTGGGTTGATCTCCTTCAACAAGAAGATCTCTTGCAGTCATGGGGAGGTTGTGTAATTTAAGAATAAATGACCCATCATATTCATTTCACAAGAGGCACCGACTTTGAAAAACTAGCACACTACCAAGATGATCATTTGTTTAGATATCTATAACACAGTGGTGGATGTTTTACATGAGAGAATTTGATTAATTTTTTTATTAAATTTGTTTATCAATTTTAAAACTATTATCTCATTATTTTCCCCAGAAAAACTGAAATTTAATAAATAAGAAAGCAAATTTTATCCCTTAAATTTTGTTAATAAGAAAATATTTTAAAGCTCTTCGAATCTTGAAAATCAGATAAATAGAATTATTTTTTTTAGAAAACTGAAAAAATTCATCTACTTATAGTGGCCGATTATGATAAGAATCGACCCTTCCTACCTTTCAATGTTTTTATTTATTATTTAATATTGATTAACAATAACAATTATTACAATTATTTTGTAGCTCAATATATTTCTTGATTAGAATTTTAAATATTTTTTTATTAGAATGAAAAACTAATTTAAAAATTGAGTAAATTTTAAATTGTATTGTAAATGTAGGTATGCTACATATAAAATTATTTAAAGGAATGTAAAATTAGGATAATAATAATTGTAATGTTTCTACATATTTTTAATGAGATATGTCACAAATTATTATTGTGGAAATCAAATTGTAGCTTCCACCTACAAATTTTTGTGGTAAACCTTATTTTGTAGAAAAGTATTTTGAATTTTTACATATATCAAATTGATAAGAATACATATTTGTAAATTGTGGAATAATTACAAATAGGACATAAATAGACAACCTACAATATTTGAAAAATGTCGAAAATCAGCAAAAATAAAATTTGTAGGAATGTTACAAACATAAAAAATTGTGGACAATATACAATTAAAAAAATGTAGATGAGCTATAAATTTTATAAATTGTGGTCTATCTATGATCTTAGAAATTGTAAAAAAACCACAAAAACCTGTCAAATTATGGATGAGCTACAAATCCAATTCCACATTTTATTTTTTTAGAAAACTTTCTAACCACAAAATTATTGTTGAAAATTTGAGGCAAATAACCCTCTTTGTTGTAGAGGTATTTTAACACCATTTGGATACTATATGTTCTTATTATGGTTCTTTTGATGACACTCGTCATGATTTGGGAACATAACGCCAAGATAGTATTATGGATCATTATCTTAGTTGTTGTATCTTTTGGTTTGGATATCAACATTGTATGGCATATATGGTTTCATTTCATATGTGATGAATTTACTTATGGTTTTATCGTATACTTTGTTATCATTTGAATTGTAATGGCTAGTTGGATCTTGTCATGTATTACTTAGATGGAGAGTATAGTTGAGTGCATATGAACATATATTATTTGTGTTTAGCCATTTCAAACTGATATTTATAGTGACGTGGTTAGCGATATGTATCTATGATTTATTTATTGATATTATTTAATTAGTATATTTTATTGAGCAGGTATGTTTAATGTTTGCATTGAGTGTGCAAATTATAGGGCATAGGAGAATGTGAGTTTCAAAGTTATTCCTCTGGTTTTCGCAAGCATATGAGTGGACCGAGTCCGTAGCCATGATATATTATGTGTGGCCTCGTATGTTGTGACATATTCATGTTTGGGAACCATGGGTGATCAATAACTATAATTTAATTAATCTTTAATGAGATAATTTAGGGACCTAGTGGTCCTTACATGTGTTAATTATGTTCTAGGTTAACCTGGAATGTTGTTTCATGTATGGGACAATCTAAGTGTCACTTACGTGGGCCCCACCACGTCGATCCTTTTGTTATTTAGCCCAATATAGAATTTTGGGTAAATGTGGATATTTTGGGGACCTCTTTTCATTTTCGAAGATTCTCTTTCATGGAAAATGATCCCTTGGACCCTACCTAGGGGTAGGGGGGTCTCGATTGCAGGCCAAATGTGATCTTTCATCTTACTTGACCCATCACACATCACTTTATTGTAGGAGATGTTAGTTTTTGTGTTTCTTAAAAGTTGTAGGGTGTTGGATTTATATTCATTTTGGAAAATTGTCAATATTTTACCTTAAATGGGATTTGTTTTATTCTTTTTGTGTTTTTGGGAATATTTAATGGGAGAGGTGACACATTTCGCCCTCTCATTGAATAAAATTGTAAATGGTAATTTTTTTTATATTCTTGTAGACACAAAATCACACATTTACTATTATATTTATATCATCTGGTATGGTAATTTACATATGGATATTACACAATAAAATTATTCGAAGTGACCTATTTTTAGGGTTTTTGTGGTTAGTGGATCAAGTAATCTGGATGTTTGTCTAGTTTAGTCGTCAATTTTCTCTACAGTTTTGGTCATCTTATAGAGGGTCTGAGATATTGTAATCAACTCAATTTTTCATATTTTATTCTGCATCAAGGATCCTAGGGTTGCACTAGGGTGCCCTGGGGTGCCCCATTCCATGATTTTAGGCACCTGTGTCATCGTAATTTGTGGTTTTAATTTCTTTATTCCAGGTCAGTCCTAACAGTCACCCTATGTATTCCCCTAGGTCATAGTCTGCACTTTGTGTCACTAGTGTCAAATTTTGAGCAAGAGATTCCTATATAAACAAATCATGCTCACTACATTATGGGTGGACATCACACACATAAAGGGAAACTATTTACTAAGGAAAGGGACTACATTTGGGCTTATTCTACATCTGCATCACATAGGAAAAAGGGGGAAGGATGTAATATTCTTTCCATTCTATCCATTATTTTGCATTTTACATCTAGTTATTGCCCCTTATTACCACATCATTGGTGCTAGGGCACCTTAGGCACAAAATTACACACACACACACACACACACACACACCAGAACTACATCGGGTCAGTAGTAAAGTAGTGCAATGCTCAACATTAAGTACACTAGTTTGGTGGTTGAGGATAGTCTGACCCCACCAACATGTTGTTTTGCAGGTTCATTATTTAGTTCATCCGGAGAATCCGGTGCATGATAGACGGGAAGGGTTTCAGATCTCCTTCCTTACGACCTTTGTCAAACATAGATCCTATTATTTTTCACCATTCCTAATTCACAAAATCCATACCAAGGTGTCTTGGGGTACCCCAACACACTCCCAGGTAGCTTAGTATAGACATACAGTTGGCCTCATCCCATCCTGAATTCATTCGGTCCTAGCCTGCACAGTCTTTATACTAGTCTCATATAGTCAGAGCACAAGTGAGGTAATTTATTTATAGGTTAGTAACATATCCCTATCATTTATATTATTTTAATACACTAAAATATTTAGATCCAACACTTCGATATAGAACTCTGTTTCTATTTAGATTATCTCATAAAATAGTTTAAAATCATATATTTAGTTAATGTTTTAGGTGAACCTAACATTTCAAATATTTTTTCTTTGTTATTATCTTTCATTAGTATAGCTCTTATTTTATTATCAGGTCATATTTTAGTGTCAACCCTATTTATGATGAGGCTACAATCTCACGAACTTACATCTTTCTATAGTAATCCTATGACCTTACATGATGCCACTCAACAAATCCTCCCCTGGAAGGTCGAAACATGTGCCCACCAATCTAGCCGACTCTCCTACTCACATATTCCTTGTTGATGACCCCCGTTGCTTTTATGTGTTATACGCCATGCCATCCGGCATCCTATGATCCTACATATTCTTCTTCGATATTCCATTAGATGTTTTATATCCTTATATCATTGATTATACATTACAAATTAATTTCCAACCGGTCCTACGCCTTCTACCTCTCCTCCACCATTCCTATCACTACTCCAATGTCTCATACTTCTTCTCATTCTTTTCGCCAACGTCCCATTATAGTCCATCGAACATTATTATTACCTTGATGATCTTATTGATGGTACTTTTCGATATACCATTGACCATATTACTTTGTCTCTCATTCCTACGAGTCTCACTCCTTCCCAATACTAAAAGTGCCTCACATCTTCCACATTCTTCTTCTCCTAAGATTACTTCTACCATACCACATACCTACACTTCCATCTCCCACTTCACCCATACCACATGTTCCTTCTCATCTGTTGTTAGAGACACTTACCCTTCATCATCTCATGTGGCTCCTTTGACACACACTCGTCATTGGTCTCTAACCTCATAGCCTACTATCTCACTTCTTTATATACACATGATTAAACATAATGAAAACCTTCAACATCTTGATACACTATTGACATATTCTTTTATTCCATCATAGAGCATCCTCTCCCTCATGGATGTTGTAGGACAACTTTAGGATCGGTTTCACTCTCTCACCTTAGAAAGTAGGGCTTGCTACACATCTATAGCTAAAAATTCCTTTGATGGTAATCATGTTCCCAAAAAAATCCATAACTTAGCCTTCCCTAAGGATTTCACCATTCCCATATTTACATGCTTCGACGGTACTGGCAATCGTCACACTCATATTACACATTATTACACTCTTATGGCTTCTTATTCAAATGATTGACTATTAATTAAGGCCTTTCACTTTAGTCTAGTTGATGGTGCACTTCAATGGTAGAACCATATCCCTTTTGGTTCTATTATAACTTTCTACAACATAGATGATGCCTTCTTTCGTAGGTTTATTATCAATGTTGGTCCTAGGGTCACATGCGATCACACTCGCACTCTACATTAGCGCTCTTCCAAACTTATTCGGGATTACATCCTATACTTTAATGCATGGATACAACAACTTCTCTTTTATCTTAGTTACTTGGAAAATCATTTTATCTTCTATCATGGTCCTATTCCTCCTCTATAGCAACACTTACACTATGATACTTATGCGTCCTTTATAATTTTGTGTTACAAGTTATTGATCTCAAATATGACCTTATCGCTTCTCCTCTAGTAAAGCCTTCCTCTATTTCTCTGATTTCTATGCCCTCTTCTTTTCCACCTACACCTACAGTTTTACATCATCACAAACCTCCAACCTTATCTAAAACTCAAACAAACCATGCTACTCCTACTCCACCTCCTAGCAACAATCCAAAATAACTCCTATCTCAACCCAAAGTGTAAAGGTAGTAACCTCAGTCTCCTCCTCCATCTCCTACACATGTCTCTCCATCTTTGTGACCAATTATTACTACTACTACTACTTCACCCTAGTACCATGAGCCTATATGTTTTTACCTAATGCTTGACCTCATCATGTATTACATATATTACTTGATGAGTATTAATTTGGATTTTGTCAAATCACCACCACCCTTCACACCGTTTAGAACGCCGCCATGATTAGTATTACTGTAATTACCATCATATTAGTGTCCATCATGACAATGATTGTCTTGTGTTACATGATAGGTTACAATATTTAGAAGAAATTGGTGTCATATATTTTACTTCTTATGAGTTATCCTTATCTCCTTTATCACAACAACATAGGAAAACACCTATTTAGTATTATAAGCCTAGTATTCAAGCTTTTCATCGATCACCACCATTGCATGGTCACTATCTACTAGCTCCATATTCATTACATCCACCTCACTCATACTATTCATCACATCAATCCCATGGGTTTCCAAAAGTATATACATATCCCATGCTGACTCCTTATGACACACATGTTGGTCCATACACGCACATTCCATCGATTTCATATGCATCCACCTTTGCCCATGGTATTGGTCATTGGAAGGTAATCATTATCACCTTACTCCCGATGCCGCACTTGTGCTCTTATGGTTCTTACATGAATGTTGAGTGTTTATATTTAAGCACCTTTCACCACATGTCTTTTTGTTCATTTCTCGGATGTCAATCATTACCCAATGACGCACTCTTGCTTACGTGACTCATACTTGACTGTTGAGGGGTATTTATTAACATAAGCCTATTTAACTCACACGTCGGGGCCATTGATCATTCTCCCTAACCTATTAGTTGTTAGGAATATTTTAATATTGTGAACATTATTATTATTGTGCAAATAATGAGTTGGTGACAACTCGTAGAGATCTCTTAGAGAGATTCTAGGTTTGTTGAGTGAGAATAGGTATTGGGAGAGATTTGTGGGATGCTGAGTGATTAGTGGGATGAGTGTTGACTCCTAGAATCGAGGAGATCAAACTCTATATATGTAACCTCTACCTGTGAATAATATATCCCGGATGTTTGTAATTCAATTATATTATCATTCTATTCGGTGTTTTTTAATCTGCAAAGCTCTACCAAAATTAATATCTGGTATCAGAGCAGGTCAACCATTAGCCATGTGAGTCGTGTGCTAGTTCTTCAATGGTGAAAATGGATTGGATTATTCCTGCGTGAGTATATTCATTGCGACTGAGATAGGATTTTATTTGTTATTACAAATTTATGGTTTGATTCTTTGTGTATCAGAGGATGTCAATATTACTGTGCATTATCATTGACTTCAACGGATCCATTTCTTACATATGCTTGCGTCCAAGTCTGTAGATGTAACGTCATTCACCTTATATCATTCTTGGATCTGCTGTGCTCACGTCCCAATGACTGCAGACCTCACGAGTTGTCTCCTTGTCTATCTGGCATGATTACACTCCCAATCGTTTCCAGGCAATCTGCAGTTTAATTCTGATTTGGATTCTGGTTAGAAAAGGTACGTGGAGGTTTCCGAATGGCATCCACGACCTGATCCAAAGAGCTCACCCCAATAGTTAACATATCCTTCTATGGTGTTAACCTAGCCACGAGTTCTTACAAATCTGTTCCTGTGCAATATTTTTTCCCTGCCTATGCGCATGGATCTGTTATTTTGTGATCTCTGCACTATATCAAAAGCTAGATCCACACGGGTTACGTCATAGCCATCTGAGGACTGATCCATGCATGCACGCTCATTGGAGCTCACTCACTAGAAGCCTACCAACCACGGCCAGCACCAAAGACCGCCTCCTAACACCAGCGTAAGGATTTTTTCATTCTTTATGGGATCAATCTGTTTCTACGTGTCTTCCTTCCATCAAGTTTATGGTTGAGTTCAAATAAAGTTTATAATTTCCTTATGTTTAGGTATTAGTATAGTTTGAGTGATGTAATAGTGAGTCTATTTGATGGTTTATTTTTTTGTCCTTTAGCTATATTAATCATAGTTAATATAGTCTTCAAAAATACCAAGTCAAAATTGGATCTAATTGGTCTAAGTCATTTTATGTGTGTCATAGTAAAAAGTAATATCTAATTACTTTTTAAATGTTATTGTCATTTTGTCTAGTGTAGTAAGTCAAAGCGTCAATCTAGTCAGTATCATCAAGACGTTAAAAGAATTTTAACAGTGTCAAAATTTTAAATTGTTTGTAAAAAGGGTGTATTTTCGGTTGAAACCGACACCTATTTGTGTCAAATTGTGGAGAGTCATAATGGATAAATTGGGTTATGTTGAAAAATTTGATGGAAAGGATTTTCACACTTGGCAAGTACGAACTCAGTTGACACTCATTAACAAAGATTTGTGGGAAGTTGCGGATGGAACATTCAAGAAACCAACCGATGCTGATGAAGCAACCAAATGGGAGAGTAGAGATCGTAAAGCAACAACAATCATTGGACTTGGATTGTCTGATGCATATTTGCATCATATAGACCTTTCAAAAAGTTCAAATTTCATTTGGACAACATTGAACAAGTTGTTTGGATCCCAAACCGGAAGCGCAGTAGTGACCTTTAAGCAGAAGCTATTTGGACTCAAGATGGATGAAGGAGAAAACATGGTACAACATATAAGTAAGTTTCGGTCTATTTTGAATCAATTATCAGGGATAAAACTTAAAGTAGAGGATGATGATGCAAAAGCTGTTTTGTTGAATAGTATGCCATCTCGCTATTCAAACATTGTTTTTACTTTGAGCAAGATCAATCCCAGCCTAGAAGATCTAATTTCTTCACCGATAGATGAAGAAAACAAGAATGTTACACCGTAAGAAACTGCAGGTGTATGGTAAAAAAGTCATATGATAAAGGGAGATTTAAATATTCTTTTAAACAAAGATCAAATTTCAGAGATACAAAGAAACATATCACTTGTTACTATTGTAAACAAGATGGACATCTATCTATAAACTGCAAGAAAAGAGCACGAGATTTACTTGATGGAAAAATAGAAGAAAGTGCCATGGTTGCTAATGAAGAAGAAGACAGTGATAAAGAAGAACCTTTGGGTGATGGTTATGAATCAAGACTTCCTTCTTTAGATAACTTTCAGATGGAGGCCGGAGGCAACGGAGGAAGGAGGTTGATCAGCGACCTCTCGTCAGGCACCATCGACGAGGCCGCGGTATTGATTTGGTGGCCAAGTATTTCAGTTGTGTGTTTGATTCCATTATTGTGTGTTTTTATAATAAGAACAGATGTCACATTCCTGTTCAGAATTGTATTTCCTTTTATAACCTCCTGATGTAAATATGTTATAGTAGAAAGAAGAAAACACAAGTACAAAGTCGGCATTATGATACTTGAAGAGGATGAACAGAGGTTCATGAGCAGGGGCTCGTACCTAGGACAGAGGTCCGTTATTATTGAACAGGGGTTCGTATTGATGAACAGAGGTTCATGAACAGGGGTTCTTACCTTGGACTGAGGTCCATATGTGTACCAAGATCATGAGCAAACAGGGGTGTGCAAGCTGCAGAGAAAGTGTAACTATTCTTTTCTACATTGTTCACATTAGGGGAGTGTATGTGTGGAAATAATAATGTTAACAATAGGGGAGTGAATGTTAGGAATATTTTAATATTGTGAACATTATTATTGTGCAAATAATGAGTTGGTGACAACTCGTAGAGATCTCTTAGAGAGATTCTAGGTTTGTTGAGTGAGAATAGGTATTGGGAGAGATTTGTGGGATGCTGAGTGATTAGTGGGATGAGTGTTGACTCCTAGAATCGAGGAGATCAAACTCTATATATGTAACCTCTACCTATGAATAATATATCCCGGATGTTTGTAATTCAATTATATTATCATTCTATTCGGTGATTTTTAATCTGCAAAGCTCTACCAAAATTAATATTAGTCACATCACCATTACACGTATATTACATTCTCACATATTTATTAGGATAAATTCATTTCGCTAGTGTATATATATATATATATATATGTCCATATTCACATTTATTCTATCATCCTCATTTCATTACATACATGTTATATGATTTATTCAACTAATATTTCACCTATCACATTGCATTAGTTATCTACATTATCATTAACCATTAATCGTCTACCTACCATTACAAACACTATCATTGTAATTTATATTCATCATATACAAAATGCTACACATGCTCGAATAATCAACATAACACCATTCCATATTCATTACATCACAATACCGACACAACGTAAAATATTGATGTCATATATATCAACAATAGATGTCCATAAATATATCATTCATATAATCATCATCCCAATAATATGTTTCATCATTGGGGGCCAACCTACATCATATACAATCTTCATTATGAAACCTCATCATCATCACTCTCATGTACTGTGAAATCCATAGAACTAGATGCCTCACCCTAAACGTGACGTCGCATTTCATGGCCTCAAAAATTATCCGGTTGTCTAAGTAATGTAGAATTCTCCATACTATGATCTAAGAACTCACAGTACAAATCCACATATCAGGTGAACACGCCTTAGGCCAAACAACCTCCACCTACTACCACTTGCATGCAACGTGTCTCCTCATGTGCATCGTCCCTCTCTCTAAGAAACAATGTACCTGTCAAAACTGTTATGGCCACCTCACTCAAACAAATGTGCATGATTTCCCAAGATGTCATCCACATCCTTTAGTACACCTCCATAAAATATAGCACTAGGAACATTCCGCGTCAATATGTATATAGATGTATATATTATCAAAAACTAATAGGTGTCCCTTGAAAAGACAACATATAACCATGTGTTTTCCAATCACGTACAAAACAACATAGACATATAATTAATCACAACATTAGCATTTACAAATACTTACAATCTTCCACCGCCATCGCTCTTGGGTCTGCGACACCTCCCTCACCTGCACCTCATACTGGTAACTCCATCGCACCTGCATATACCAGGTATATAAATACGCACCAGTGTGATTTTTACCATGATCGATAATCCTTCATGTACCTCGTATCATCACCATCCATAGCCACTATCACTGAGTCTATGACATCTAACCCCGGTAGTATCCAATGTTCTAGTGTAGGCCTCGGCCTAACACCCACCCGCCTAGGGGTCCTAACAACTCTTAATCATATGTATGGATTTGGGGGCACATCCTATACCATACCAAATTGTCGTTATACCATTTCCACTTGAAACAACTCCGTCACACCTAAAAATTGGTCCTCTAACCATATGGTCCTCCAGAAACACCACACCTCTATCCCATCCTTAGGCCATCCCCCATAATTGCAACAAGACCTCCATATAACCGACTTCAAAACAATCCTATACATCTGGGCCTTGTACTTATGTGTGTTCATCTTCCTACTGGGAATATTTATCCACTTTTGACAAAATATCTCATCAAGCTCACTCCCCTTGTGGCCCTACAACTGGTCTCAATATGACTATGTTCTCATATCTTGACACATGTAGCAGTGAGGTGGCCCTTATACCTCCACCATGCTCATCCCGCGTAAAATGATAGAAGTCACTATATATGTGGCCCAACGCACCATGTATATGCATATCTTGTCCCATTCTACTATATCCACTGATATATGTCATGCATCTTATATACGATGCCGACACCCCCTCCCTCCATTGCTATACATGACTCTATCACCACTGTGATGAACATCCACAAATGCGGAACCCTCAACTGTAATATCACATCCAAAATAATAAAGGCCTCTATTAGAACACGGGACCCTACAAAATATTATCTAGCAGAGTGCATTTTCCACTCCATATCTACTACCATCATCACAAGTACTCTCTCCCCAACCAAAAGTAACCATAGTATGTGATATACATCCTCTAAAGCATCACGGTCATCTCTCACATAGGAAACTAAAATGTACATGTGTCTACACACCATCTCTCACCTAATGTAGTCAACATAGGAATATTATGGGGCCCATCCCACATTCATGATATATGTTGTATACCTGTATGGTTAGACACATCCCACTCATCATCGACAAACCCAATCCCAAAGTAGGGTACTCAAATTTAAACTACCTCGAACTCCCTCGAGTGGATATCCTTATGCAAAATACAAAACAACAAACGTAACGATTAGAACATTTTACATGATGAAAAATAACTACTCAACATATTAGAAACACATTCCCTTACTAGTACCCATAAAATCAACATTTTTCTAGACCAGGGTGTCTAGAAACAAAACTCAAGTGTCCCGGAGAAGGACACTAATGTTATGATCTGGGTGCTCTAGCCCTAAGGGCCGCTAGGGCCCTCACCGCTCTTATCTAGGTCCTAAACACCAAGGAAACTAAAAATATCCAAAATTAAAAAATTAAAATAAATAGCCTATTCCACCTTACATTTCAGAAAAAATAACATACTTACCAACTTTGAAGTACAACACGATGCTATTGTGGACGCTATGCTCTCAAACCAGGTTAGACGTAGTGGTCTCACTTGAGGCATCCTCACTTGCTTCGTACAAAATATTACACTCGCCCAGAAAATAAATGAAGTGATGAGTTACCTTTTCACTTTCCTATTTATAATCCCATTACGAATGCCACCTTTACTATGGCATACATTTCACATTTATCATCACAACTAATACATGTGACACTATTTCGGTCATATCTTAAGTATTTTTACTCCGATTTGTACCCCATTTGTGGAATTATTTTTGAAATCCACCTACCACTGTAGAACACACATTTTAGACACATTATATACACTACTGATATTTTATATTCCTTATAACCATGTTTTAACCTCTTCATTGTTACTTTCAGCTTAGATTCCGTTCGCTCAAAGCATTCCCTCTTTCACTTTGAAAGGGGGAAATATCATTGGGGGTTACCCTATAATCCCCCTTATGTCACCATTCATTCCAAGATCATCAATCCAACACCTTGTAACTTATACCACGATGCTTCACCATCAATCTCCCCGAATGACCTAATCTAGGGAAACAATCATTTAACATTTTCCAAAACACCTTCGCGTATCATAACTTATCAATCCCCCTTAATGACCTAGCTTGGGGGAAAGAAGCAACTAAAAACCATCTTACATGACATCTTATCAATTCCTAGAAACCTTCCCCTAATGACCTAACTTGGGGATAATAAGTGAAAAACCTCGCCACGAGTAACCAAACAAAAACAACTAATCAACGAATCAAAATAAACGCCTTCAAATAAGACCATTCAAATTCATGAGTAGTCTCCTAGATGACCTAACTTAGGATTCACATTAACCATTCCATTCCAAGACAATCTAACTTGGGATTTTATCCTATACTCCGCATTTAATTTCATATAACCTAATATGGAAGCCATCTCATTTTCTATTGTGCTTGATTCCAAATGACCTAACTTGGAAGCCATCGCATTTTCTATTGCACTCTCTTCCAAATGACCTAACTTGGAAGCCATCTCATTTTCTATCGTTCTCTCTTCTAGATGACCTATCTTGGAAGCCATCTCATTTTCTATCACACTCGCTTCCAGATGACCTAATATGCAAGCCATATCATTCTCTATCGTGTCTGCTTCCTCATAACCTAGATTCGAAGCCTTTACGTTGTGATGAAACTCGTGCGGTGGGGAAAGAGTGAGTTTCCCTTATCACTCCTATATGAGTAAAATGTCTAAATCAAATTCATATGGAGCCAAAATCACCACTTTTTAATATTATTCCATCTTTGGGGATGTAGTTAAAGCTTGGATAATAACACACTTTTCTCCCTACACTCTTCCTCTAGCCTCAGGACACCCAAATCCTCCCATCATTCTATTCATATACAAGCATTCAAGTTGGGAAATAATCACTCCCTACCCACCTATTTGATATTTAACTGCGTTTAAAATCATCACATCATCATTTTACTTTTCCACACTTCATCATGACATTTACACTTTTAGGCTTGGATAAATTCGTTGATCCATGTTTTGGTACACATCTACGTGTTCCTCTACAACTTGGAATTCTCTCAATTTTTCTCAGGTATGCATCTCTATCTAATTTATGTTACAGATATTTCCACTCACCAACATAAATTGGGGGAAAATGTAGTCACAAAATCACACATTTACTATTACATCTATACTGCCGGGTATGTTAATTTACATATGGATCTAGCACAATAAAATTATTCACTATTGACCTATTTCTAGGTTTTTTGTGTTTAGTGGGTAAATAATCATAGTTGTTTGTATACTTTAGTTTTCAGTTGTTTCTATTGTTTTGGTTATCATTTAGAGTGTCTTAGATGTCGTAGTAAGCTCATTTTTCATATTTTACTCTGCATCAAGGTGCCTAGGGTTACACTAAGCACCCTGAGGAACTCCAGTCCATGATTTTAGGTGCCCATGTCATTGTAATTTGTGGTATTAACTTATTTATTTGAAGTTAGTGCTAAAGGTCACCCTGTGTATTCCCCTAAGTAAGAGTTTCCGGTTTCAGGTCACTAGTGTTGGAATTTTAGCAAGAGATCCATTTATAAACAAAGCATGCTCCCTACATTATGAGCGGACATCACACACATCAAGGGTAGCTATCTACTAAGGAAAATAAATGGATTTTGGATTCTTATACATCTGCCTCACATAATCACAAATGGAAGGGTTGTATTCTTTCCATTCTATCAATTATTCTGCATTTTACATCTTGTTATTGACCCTTATTACCGCATCATTGGTGCTAGGGAATCCTAAGAAAAAAATTACACACACACACACACACACACACCAAAACTACATTAGGTTATGTAATGTAGTGCATTTCTCATAATTAAGTACACTAGTTTGATGGTTGCGAGATAATAATCGAATCCACTAACCTTTTGTTTTGCAGGTCATTGTTTAGTTCATCCCATCAATCCCTTGTGACAGACACGTAGGATTTAAAATCTCCTTGGGGAACTATTGAACACATATCCTAAGCTTTTTCATAGTTCCAAGCACCCTTGCAATCTAGACTAGGACACCTGGGATGCCCTCAAAGTACACTCCCAAACACCTCTCGTACATGAAAGCTTGATCGGTCTCGTCCCTTTATGAATTCATTTGGTCATTGTCTTCCTAGTCCGGATACAAGTATACTATAGTATAGAACATAGTGAGGTAATGTTTATATAGTTTAGTAACATATCCCTCTCATATCTATTATTTTAATCAATTTATATAAAAAAGAAAAATATTTAGATCTAGGACTTCAATATAGCTTTTAGTTTCTATGTAGATTAGCTCATAACATAGTTAAAAAAAAAAAAACTATTTTTAGTTAATCAATTCCCTCATGCGGAGGAGTTGGGACCTTTTGGTCATTCATGCTTTAGGGTGTTGGGGATTTTTGAAGAATGGTTATGGAGCTTGGAGCTTTGGAATTTTAGATTGCATATAGTTTTTGGATAGCTTGATTAAGATAGGTCTCCATGTTCTTGTACTATTTATTCTTATGGAAATAATTTTTTTATGAAATGAAAATGGTGTCATTTTGTGTTGTTGTTGTGTGTAAGATTATGGGTGTGTTTGTGAAAAAAATTTATTATCTTTTTTGTCCGTCCATCACTCTTTGTGATGGATTTTATATTTTTATGGAAGAGGGAGGAAGACCCTTCTCAAAGCACATGGCTTAATGGGCAATCCATGATTGTTTTCTTTTATTCCTCCCCTAATATGGTTTGATGTATGGAGGAATTTTCATATAGTTTGATCTTCCTTCCCCATCCTTGGTAAGGAAATAACTATAGTTTGAAAATCCTTCCAAGGAGGAGGCTTGGTGCATGGGTTGGAGAGATAAGGTGGGAAATTTTTATTTGGAGAGATAAGGAGGGTGCTTGGAGATTTACATTGTGATCCTATGGTTGGATTGACCTCTTGGATTCATACTATATTCTTATAACTCTTTCCCACTTTGGGGAAAGCATGGATTTTTCCCTCATGTGTTGTTTGTGTTTGTGTTCTTGTGAATGTTGAAAAAGTGTGCTTGTATGTTTGTTTCACTTCACTATTCACTTGAGCAAACTGAGGCATGCATCCTCTCTCTCCCATTGGCTTGGAGGGAAGATAGCATGTCCTCCATGTGTTGGAGATGACATGTAATGATGATAATAGGTTGGGAGGTAACCGATCCCTTTCATCTTGTGCTATGAATACCATTTTGAAGCGGAGAACTTGCAGATTTATCTTGGAACTTAGTGAAGAAAAATGGAGATTTTGACATGTTGTTTCCCATCTTAAGGAAGTATTTTCCACTAAAATTTTATTTGGTTCTTGAAATTATGTTATAATCATTTTAAAGTGTCTCCAATCTTGGAAAAAATATTTATTTATTAACTTGATTCTAGGTTGATTAAGTTATCCTCTTTTGTGAAGGAATATTTTTCCATTGTAAGATTGTTGTCCCCATGTTGTAATGACCCCTCTTCTTTCTATTGAACATGTTGTAATATTTTTCCTCCATGTTGTAAAAATAATCTATTATTATTTTTGTGAATGTTGTGTAAACATTTTCAAATAAAGGATTTAGTTATGCTTGTATGTTTTGGGGAAGGAGTATAGCTATATTGAAATCTTTATCTTTCATGATTTAGTTAAATTTCATCCGTGTTATGGAGTTTGTGTCTGATTTTATTATTATAATTATGGAGGTGTGCTTATATTCTTTAAAAATGAAATATTGTAAAGCTTGATTATGGATTTTCGAGGGCCGCATTTTTCATTCTATTGGATTAGAAACTTGACAAAATGAATGGTAGTTGCTTTATATGGAGTGTATTGCCAAATTTATTTAGAGGAAATATTCTTATTTAATAGTTCATTGTGCTTGCCTAATAATGACTTTATTTACTTGAGTTATGGAACTAGAGATGGTAATTTTTTCTTATTTGCACTTCTTAGCATATGGTAGAAGGAAATGTGGATTGGTAGAGAAATTCTAGTTTGGATTTAAAACTTAAAGGAATTATTCTATTTCAAACCTCACTTAAGTATGCAAGAACTTAGAAATGGATTTGTAGTGAGCTTGTTTTCAAATTAGTTTATCATTCCATTGAGATTTTCAAGCAATTTAGTGTAATGGGAAAAATATCATAAAGTTGTTAGTAGGAAATTTCTTTTAAATATTTTAATTGAAAGTATTCCATCTTTATTATGTAAGTTGTATTCATTTAAAAAATAATTATAATAGGCCAATGATATTTAGTTTGTTTTATGATATTTCCTCTTTACATTTCCTGCTCAAGCATTCAAAAAATAAGAAGAAAAAACCAGGACTTAGCTTTGTCATTTTATTTAGTTTCACCTTATATTCTTCTTTATATTTAGTCCTATATATCTTCTTACATACATATAGAAAAAAAAAAAAAAAAATAGGACCCTTCTTATAAAATCCAATTTTTAGTCGACTAAGAGAAATAATAGAAAACCAAAGAAAATCATATTTAAGTGAAATACAAAGTAAGTTACACACACACAAACTCATACTTAAATATTTAATATATCATTTAAACATTTCACAATTCCATAAATTAATATTAACAGAATTATTATTCTCATAATTTATGGAAATGTGAAATGTTTAAATGATATAATATTCCATATTTAAGTATGAATAAGTGTGTGTGTGTGTGTGTGTGTGTGTGTGTGTGTGTGTGTGTGTGTGTGTGTGTGTGTGTGTGTGTGTGTGTGTAACTCTTTTTAAATATAACAAATACATATTTGATGTTGGGGTGGATTGTTTTAATAAAAAAATCTGGTTGTATTGGAATAAGTTTTAGTAAAACAAAATAACTATTGGGGGGAGATAGGCCAAGACCTGCCCCATTTCCTCCCCCCTGCTCACCACATCCTCTCACCTTATTTCCCCATGAGGCCATCCTAAAACCCTGGCCGTTGTCCTATGACACCCCTGACACTCACAACCTCCCTTCAATAATCATAAACGTCACTTAAATCTATAGCAAAGGGAAAATATAAAACCTAGATAGCCCCTGTGTTTGTTTGTGTGTGTGTGTGTGTGTGTGTGTGTTTTCAATATAAGGATTATATACTTGGTTATTTGCAAAGACATAAGAAAATATTGAAACCCTCTATAGGGTAGAAAAATCTATAGATCTATTAACAAAAAAATTGAAAATATCTTCAATAAGATCGAGCATAAGTTTCATCTGAACCCTTCTCCCTCATTTAAGCTGCAAACGAAAAGAGAATAAACAAAAGAATGAAAGATATAAAAACTTCATTAAGAGAATTTAGGGTTTTAGGGAAAACCAAAAATCTAGGGTCAAGATCAAATAAATCTAAGTTATCTCATTTGTTTGAGGATGGGCTAAATTTTTATGTGGTTTTACTCAGATGAACTTTATTTTGTAAGGTCAAATAAAACTCCTTTCTCCTTCCACATAGAAATTAGGATTGGGTTGGATGATAAAGATATAAACTTTTCACATATAAGGAGAGGTCTTCTTAATATTTGATCAAGCAAACTAATTTAATCATGAGTTAAGTATTAACGAGATGTAAATAGTATGTTTATGGAAAAGTTTTAATATTTAAATGAATAAATGAATTTAAATACACTTCCTTTTTTAAAAGTAAATATTGGTTAAGGTAAATGGCTTCTAAATTTACAACATCACTTGTTTATGTCATTTTTTTCTATAGGGTTGTCGAAGCCATAGTAAACCTAAAAATTATTTTCTCGTGCGAACTTTGGAATAGTGCACGAGCAGTAATAGTTTTTTTCATTTGAGAGAAATTTAATTTTTTTAAAACAAATTAAATTTTTTAAAAAAATTACCAAAATATTGAAATGTTACATTTGTTGTGGATCGTATGCCAAAAATGGGGCATTACATCTATGATTTAATCCAATAACAGACAACCAATATATACTGATAATGTATAAGAAATGCTAACCTAAAGGAGAGACTCCAAATCATAGATAACCCTCTAGTAAATCCTAGAGGGTTTTTTCTTTTGCCTCATTTTTTAAATTTCTAATGTAGTGATATCCTAATTCATCTTGGGTTTTTTATCTTGTGATTTGAACAACATGTTGAATATTTTGTTTTTTATTTCCTCTTCCAATATTAAGTATTTTTCCATATTTATGGAATAAGGTGTTGGTGCTCAAAAATGTCTCGCCCCATTTGTGCCCTTGAAAATTTATTGACTTACAGCCTTTGTCTTTTTATCCTTCCCCATGTTGTGCTTGGACGGTCTTTGTTGCCATTTTTAGTCTGCCACTTGGGTCAAAGATCATGTATGGGTCCATATTTGTCTCCTAGTTTCTTTGTTCCTCTAGAAAAGGTCTGTATTTTGAATCCCCGTGTTGTCCTTTCAAAAACACACATTTTCCCATTCCCTCTATTGCCATAGTCTGAATTTTTCATTCTTTTCATTTTTACCTTAAATACTTGAAGAATAATGAGTTGATATGTCCCTGAGGAACGTATTTGAGCCTTGTAACTTTCTAAACTCTCTGTCCTTGAAGGAAATTTCATTTCTAGGCTCAAATGGTCATTTTTCTATATTTTACAGTTTGATGAGCTTTTCTCCCAGTCAAATTTGCATCCTTGCATCTACAGGGGATGTGGCACCTTTTGGTTGGACGTGGCTTGGCTAAACACTTCAAAAATTCTATAAAAAGCCTCAACTCAAAAATCTATCCATGTGGGTGAACGACGCTCGTTTGAAGATTTAATTTTTGGTTTGGCCATGCGGTAGTGCCGAGAGGAGGACGTGGAAGCTTCACTTTGCTTGGCCCAGACTTGAATTTTTTTTTATGGAGTTTGAGCGGTTCAAGAGCAGAACATGTGGTGAGCTCACGCTCATTCGGGATCTCTACTTTTTCCACCATCTTAAAGAAGCTCTAGGATGAAACGTGGAGGCCTCTGCTTACATTGCATTTTACTTAGAACTTTACCAAAAGGATCTTGTCTTGGAGTATGACATGTGGTGCCTTCGGCATTTGAGCTTCAAGCATTGAAATATCTCATTTGGAACAGGACACGTGGCGAGCCCGCACCCATTCCAGTATAAAATTTTTGGGACCGCTTCAAGGTGTGTCATGGTGACATGCTTGATTTGAAAAGTCAAAGGGGTGGGGAGGCGGACCATCGGGGAAATTTGGAAATTTTTCCTCTTCTATTCAAATGACTCAAAGTGTCAAACTAACCCAGTGAGCCGAGAGGGTAAAAATTCAAAATTCATTTGAGAAGTCAATAGCGAGAGAGGTGCGGGATGGTGGAGGAAATGTTAAAAATTTTATTTTGTGAAATATGATTAAAATATGAAATGAGAGTGCTAACCCTCAACCAATCATATGAGGACACATGTCCTACGGGAGGGTAGAGCTGCAGAGGAAAAATGAAGTTTTTTCCTTTTTCTAGAAAAATACGATATGTGTAAAATTGAGTGCGACTCCATATCCAGTCATATAGCACCATGTGTCCGGCCCAAATATCATCGACGGAGTGGCACACGAAATCAAGAAATTGTACAGATTCTCCAAAAGTAGTAAAATGGTAAAAAGATGTCTCGAGGCCCATTTTTTACCCAGATCTACCACGTGGAGGGCTCAAATTTGAAGTTGAGGAACAAAATAATGGTAGCTGTGCATTTCACCAATTTGGCCACCATTTGATCTCTAGGAAATTTGGAGATGAGTTTTGTACATCAATATTCATCGAATTTTATACCAATCCGTGTCGTCTTGGCTGCGGGAGGTCGAATTAATCGATTTGGGGGTCCAATTTGTGAATCAAGGCATTTTCAATGATAATCCTAGGGTTTAAAATTTTATTTCATTGCCAATGGAAATATAAAATATGAGAATTACAAAATATAAGGAAAGACAAAACATGTCTAGAAAACATTAGTGTACCTAGTGTACAAAGTACTCTGTGGGTTCACCCACATTGCACACAAGGGTCCAACTCTCTTTTAGTATTCCTTCGAACAATTCCCATGCATCTATAACTCCTCCATTTTGCAAAATTCAAGTGAACATCCTTTCCTAGTTATTTCAATCCTTTCAACCACCCTAAGAAATGCTTGTCCTATTAATATGCATTTCTACTTTGAGTACACATATCTCATTTCAAAGCTCTTATTTTGCATGGTTTATGTTGGTGCCACTCTTGAGCTTGCACCTTGTTGCCCTAAGTTTTCAAATCTATATCTGTTCAAAAATGTTTTATCCTTTGATTTGATTTTCTATAATTCTTCCCCTCCGGTTGAAATACTTTAAAAATGCTCATAAACTTCTTGTTTTTCCCTAATTTGAAAGAATATTTCAAGTTTTCCCTTTTGTGTCCTAGTTTTTCCAATTTTGCAGGATATGTTGTTTTTCCATTGCGAGATCATGGAAAAATTAAAATTAATCAAATCATACTTGTGTGCAATTGAAAATCCTATCCCAAGGTCGAAAATGTTTGGAAATCATGCTTCAGTTTATTCAAAATCGAAAAATCTGCCATCCTTGGTGAAAAAATTGATTTCTATGGCATCCGTGGAATTTTTACATTTGACAGTGATTAGAGGGCATCATTTTTCCATCAAATTCATCCTTAGAACATATTGACAATGTGGTGGGTGTTAATTGCCTGAGGAAAATAAGGGAAGTGTTGTAACTTTTCATTTTCCACCTTTTTCAAGTGATGGGGCATTTTTGGCCCAGGGACCCGTTTTTTTCCAAATTTGCCTACGTGGCATGTTTTGATTGGTAGGGGGATGGCGGTGGTCGGATTCCCTTGGAATTTTTAGACTTTACTTTGTGAAAATTTTAAAAGTCAAAAATTGGCCCAAAACCCCGCAGCCAATCGAGAGTGGACATGTGTCCATAAAAGACCAAAGGCAGAGGAGCAAGCCGAGGGGGCACTTGGATTTTTCTAGCTCTAATTCTCTAAAGTTTCAAAGTAAATTTTAGCCCGATTCTAATTAGAGGAGGACACGTGGCAGCATGGTGGGCACAGAGTGGGTTGGCGAGGCCTACGAGAGGTAAAGGGATTTTTTCCCTTTTTGCAATAGAGTTCGAGAATGAAAATTTTTAGCATGCCCCCACAAACGAATCATAGGTGGACACATGTGTATGAAGGGTCAAAGGAAGTGCGGTGTTGACATGTGTGTCTAGCACTCCCCGTGAGTTTCATGACATGGACTAACCGCCTCTCATAGATCCTAACTCTGGTGATTGTAGTGGAGACTAACACCTATGGGTTTTGGTCTAACGGAAATTGTGGTCCAACAAATGGTATCAGAGCGATAGGTCTCGAGTTTGAAACTCACTTGGGTACGCATTTGAGGGGAGATTGTTGGAATGTGTGTCTAGCGATCCTCGTGAGTTTCATGACATGAACTAACCACCTCTCGTAGATCCTAACTCGAAGATTGTAGCAGAGACTAACACCTATGGGTTTTGGTTTAACGAAAATCGTGGTCCAACATGCGGGCAGCAGAGGGAAATGGGGATTTTTTCCTTTTGGCAAAAGGAGTTAAAATCAAAATTTGAAGCTATTTGGTTCACTAGTGAATCATCGAGCGACACGTGGCAGAGGACAGAGTGGGTCGGTGGTGACGGAAGCATGAGAGAATTTTTTCCAATTTTCAAAGAAGGCTTAAAATAAAAATTGGAGCATTGGCCCATAACGAATCACAAGGAGACACGTGGTGAGGGAAAAATTGGAGGTGTGGGCTGGTGGAAGGAAAATTGAAAATTTTCCCTTAGCAAAAAAGGGAGTTAAAATGAAAATTGGGCCCGCGGATTTTAGCAATAGAGGAAGTGACACGTGGCGAGGGATAAATCGAGTGTGCGGGCGCATGGGGCAAAAAGTGAAAATTTTCCCAATTTCAAAAAGGGGTCAAAATGTGTAGAATTGAAGTGCAATCCCAACGGACCGACCATGTGCCACATGTCGGCTCTAAAATTCAAATGCGGAGGGGCAGAGGAAAAATTCAAAATTTTCCATTTTTCAAAAAATTTGGAAAAGTCAAAAATGATCCCAATTTCGGTTCCAATCATTTTTTGCCACATGTTCGGCCCTATCCAAAAAATTAAAAAGGTAACTCAAGCTTATTTCTAAGTTTGCATCTTCCACGTGGAGGGCCGAGGATTAAAAGATGGATAAGATCAGCTGGTTCTTTATGCATCCATTTGTTTTGACCACCATGGGAGCTCCGGGGAAGCTTGGAATCACGATTTTTACATCAAAATTCATCAAATTTATAGTGATTTTGTGTCGTCTTGGCCATTCAGGGTCATTAACATCGATTTCATAGCTTAATTATTTGATTTGAGATTTTTTGAAGTAATTTTTTACCCTAGCACTGAGAAAAACGTGAAATGATATAATCAAAAGTTCTGAGAGGTAATTTAAAGGGGTAAAAAGGTGAAAATGATGAGTAGAAGGTGTTTCCACACCTCAATGATGAAAAAACGTGCCTTTAGGATGGACAATGATCCAAACATTTGTAATGATTTAATATTTTTGGGCACACCTAGAAGAACCTACGAATGTTTTTCTATTTGATGTTATTTTCATTGAATCATGAAGAATTGCTATAACGAGAATTGATCCAGGAGAGAATTTTTTCCAATTTTCAAAAAAGGTTTAAAATCAAAATTTGGAGTCTTTGGCCTACAAAAATCACAAGGAGACATGTGGTGAGGAGAAATCGTTGAGGCACTGGTGGTTGAAGGAAAACTAAAAATTTTCCCTTAGCAAAAAAGGGACTTAAAATGAAAATTGGGCCCGTGGATTTTAGCGATAGAGGAAGTGACACGTGGTGAGGGAGAAATCGGGTGTGCGGGCCCGCACGGCAAAAAGTGAAAAATTTCCAAATTTCCAAAAGGGTTCAAAATGTGAAGAATTGAAACGTGATCCCATGTGGGACCCACCATGTCCCATGTGGTAGCTCCAAAACTCAATGATCGGGAATGATAAAGTTTTAAAGTCATATTTGGAGTGTTGATCATATTTTCCCAAGGCCTTTTCATACTATTTGTATAAATTGAGGGATATCTTCATCTCCTTCACCATTTGGGGGTTACTGATATAGGTTCTCTTACCTTGGTTGAAAAGGCACAACCTAAAATAGAGAGGTCGAGATCAAATCCTTTTAAAGTGCTATCCATCTCTCCACAAATCTTAGTGGCAGTTAGATCACCTCCGGTTACAAAATGACACACATCATGATCTATCTTACTTCAAGCTTCATGCCATATCTCGGATGTTGCTCAGACTGAAAAGGAGAAAAAATTTGGGTACAACACCTTTCCTTGAAGCACCGTTATCAAGGGGACTTCTTGGATTTTCTTGGTGTTTGTGGAGTGTTTGAAGAGTTTTGACATTTGTGGATTGAAGTATTTGAGCTGTTACATTGTTAAAATATCATTATATGATTGAGATCTACAAGTTTTAAACAAGGGTTTCAAGTTTTGTCTACCCTTTTTCCATTTCCTAGCAGTTCATACACTTTGGGTGCATTGTGATTGATTGATCTAAGAAGAAGAAGGTCTAATTTATAAAGCCTTGCAAAGGTTTTAGTACTAGCAAACATTTGACAGATTATTTTAGTGCATTCTTGCACAACTAAGGTGAAATTCCTTAGTGGCGACTCCATGCTGATTTGATATTGAAAATACTAGTTGTCTTACCTCTCTCTGTCATTTACTTTTGTGTTGCTAATCCCTGTAAAATTGGAAGGAAGAAGATCTCTCTTCATCAAGGACTCTGCTAAGAAGTTGTTTACAGATTCAAGAAACTCAGAGGTAGATGGGAGAAAGGTGTGCGAGGTTGTTGGAGACTTGATTTGCAAGAAAGGAGATTCCTATTGTTGAGTTTGAAAGTGAGAAGCCTGTTATTGAGAAATATAATTCTTCTTCAAGTGGATTTGATTCAGACAATCCTATTTCTAATTTGAGATCCCCATCAGGTGAGAGATCTTCTTGTGCATTTGAAAGGCTTTCTCCTAAATCTGCTCCTATATTTTCTAAATTTGCTAGAGATCATCAAGAAGGAGAGCCCTTAAAGAGATCATTTTAAAGTTCTCATCCCCATTCCCAAAAATATTTCACTCCTCATCAGCGTGTTTCACCTCCAACATCACCTCTACAAAACAATATGGCTCAGCCTATACCTCCATTTATTGTTAACATCTTTAGTCCTACAAATTTTAGAGGAATGGATGGTTACGCAAATGCTGTCCCATAAGATGTTAGAAATAGATTGCCAAAATTTCAAGGCAACAATGCAATAAGCGGGTGATCAGCATCTCAAATTATTTGATAATATGATGGAAGATTTTGAGATAGAGTTTGAGCATGTGTATGTCAAATTGTTTATTCATACACTAGAAGAAGATGCTAGGGATTGGTACAATGGCTTCACACGATAATTCTATTGATTCATGGACTGAAATGAAAAATTCATTTAGGTTGTATATGGTGACAAGACCTATCCAAGATTTATTTTATTTTAGTTTGAGAATATCAAGAAGAACCCTAATGAATCAGTCCATGAATTCAACACAAGGTTTAACAAAACTTTTAGAAGGCTACTGTTAATTTGAGGTCTTGTGATGAATCTTGTCTAATCAAATATGCAGATGCATTTGATAAGAAGGTAGCCTATTACCTAAGAGAAAATAACCCAACCAATCTAATAAAATCTTTCACCATGGCACTTCAAATTGAGAAAATATTAAAGCAATTGGGAAACCTCTCCGAAATATGGTGTAAAATTGATAAACCTGAAAAACCTCAAAAAGCAAAGGTGCGTATTTAGAAGAGGTTGTGAAAACTTTGGTAGGGGTTATAAAAGAAATCTCATACAAGTTGGAAAGAGGCTGAGAAGGGAATTGGGGAGACTCACAAGGTCAAGCATAGGTAACAAGCATGAGATAGATTTAGCAATCACCATAGGAATGAGAAGAGGTTTGATGATGAAGGTTGTTAGGAATTAATATAATCTAATGTGGAATAATTCCTTAGAATCGTAATAATAAGAAGTATGAATAGAATTACGAAACAAAATATGCACAACACGAAGACAATATTTAATGGGGTTCACCCAATGTGGGCTACATTCACTAAGAACACTTACTCGATTTTATTACAAGCCAATACTCTTCACGATTATAATAATCGGATCTTATTTGGAGCTACACCCAACAAACCCTCCCGAATTCGCACTTGAATTTGCACACACTATTCACCTTCACAAAACACACTAATATCTATCCTATTGTATGTCCATCTATTTATAATTACACCAATAGGTAGCCGAAGAGGTGGTTTTACAAAATAATGGAAACTGAAAAGCCAAGGTCCCCAAAAAAATCCCATGATGGTTACCCATTACCCATTACCCATGGGACCGCCGTAAAATAATCGAGTGTAACACATGGAAGGTGTACCAAACTCTAACATAAAAATAGGCTCCACAAATATAACAAAAGGTAAAGGGCATGTTGGATCTCCAAATAGACATCCTCAAGCATGTGAAGGAAGAGTGTTACTTGATCCCTTAAGCTGGGTTCTTTTTGTTGAAGAAGGTTCTTTGATATTGATTGGTGTGATAGATGTTTTCTTCCTCATCCTCCATGTGAAGTGGACTAACAAGTTGATAAAGCTAATAATTATGATGGTAGTGATGATGATATTTACATGATGGGTTTTTCTTCAAGCTCACAAGGAGGAGCAACATCTATTGAAATAATAATTTCTAGGACACTGCAACCTTTTGGGATTGCATAAAGCGGGTACCACTTCTTTCTCTTTCTCATACTCATGATGTAGATGTAGTTCAGGCATTTGAAATTCCTAACAATGAATTTGAATACCTAAGAGCATTGATGATTAAGAAATATGATGGTGGTATCCCTTTGGAGGAAGATAGACAATTGTTGATGAATGTTTTTTAGCTCAAGAGAAAGACTATAATACTAGAAGCAAAGTTGTTAAGGAGTTGGGCCTCAAGCCAAACCTAAAACACCCTTTCTCATAAGCATTTTAAAATAATCTCCTATGAGAGAAACACCTATCAGAATTTTGTTGTCCCAAACAAATATTACAGTCCTCCTCATGCCCAAGTGCCAAGAATCCACCGCCATGTAATGAAACTTCTTGTATCCCTTCCAATGTTGTTTTGCCAAATATTTTCCCTATAACATAGCCCAAGTATTGAGCCAAATTAAAGTGAGTGTTCCAATCATTGAGTTGCTTAGAATTCCCGAGCATAAGAAGAGAGGCATTTGAGTACTTGGGATTGAAAGAAGAGAAGGTTACTCACGAAGAAATGTAAATGTTGTTGAGACTCCACCTCAGATCATTGTTGACCTTGAAACACCACCAGTAGTAGAAGATCTTGGAGAGACACCTGAGGTATATTTGGGGACATCTTTGGTTGATTCCCAATTGAATGTTGATCCATTCTTCACAACTTTGATCATAAAAGATAGGCTACTTCACAATTGTATGTTTGATTTCGGTGCATCATGTAATGTCATGCCTCTAGAAGTCATGAATGAGTTAGATATCAAAGTGACAACTTCCTATGGGAAGTGTACTGCCATGGATTCAAGAGAAGTTCGGTTGTTGGTTGTGTGAAAGGTTTGGTAGTGCAACTTGCATCTTATCTAGGGAGGAATTTAAAATTGGATGTTGTGATTGTTGATTTCCTGCCAAATGGGTATCTTTTGTCAAGAAAGTGGGCTGCAAGTGTTGGAGGAAGTGTCAAATGGATATGTCTTTTTCCACCATTCCCATTGAGGGCAGCCTAGTCAAGCTCTATGGTAGAAAAGAAAATGTTACATCTAATTGAGGATCCAAACAATGCTTCTTATGAAGTGTTATTTGCTGATCTTTAGATGCTGAGTAATTTCATTGGTTTTGCTGATGGAAAAGAACACAAAATGGATTAGTCAAAGTTTCTTGATAGGTATGTTCTCCTTGGACCTTGATATTTGATGGATCTTGCTCCAAATTTGGAAATGGTGCTGGTGTAATTCTGATTTCTCCTAGATTGGAAGAATTTGTTTTTTCTTTCAAGCTTAATTTTTAGAATATAAAATAACAACATTGTTGAGTATGAAACCTTGTTGTTGGGTCGAGAATTGCATGGAAGTATGGTGTGAAAGGAATCATTGCAAAGGAGATTTAGAGTTAGTTGTCAAACAAATAAGAAAATTGTATGCTAAAAAATCAGCGGATGAAGTAGTATAAGCATGCAGTTTGGGATCTAATTGAAATGTTTGATTTTTAATATTGTGCATCATGATAGAAGTTTGAATGCTACTGCTGAAAAATTGGTAATGTTGGGGTCAAGATTTGGATTTTTACCATTTCACCTTATTTTGTGAGTACAATGTTGAAGTTTCGACTAGGCAAGTTGTCCCTAACAACATTGAAAGCATTGGCAAGTGTTTGATGATGATTCTCAAATGTAAAGGTTCTTGCAAAATCAAGGTGATTTTGTAGATCAAAATATTGATTGGGAACCAATGGTGTGTATGACTGAAGGAGAGAGACTTTGTTTGGAAAAGATATCATTCAATTGAAAAAAACACCATTCCTAGAGGTCTTGTTACACTTGAGTAAAATTTTAACAATGTTGATTGAATCATAAATAGAAATATTTTTGCCTCAAGGGATGTGGAAGAGCATAACTTGGGCAGTAATGGTAAACCAAGGAAGATTTGGTTAGGCAGCAATTTAAGTAAAGAGGAAAAACAGTCCTATGCCCAACTCTTGAAAAAAGTATCAAGAATTCCTTGCTTGGTCCTATTTCGAGCTAAAAGCATATAGAGAAGACTTGTTTCAACATGATATCCTCTTGAGGCCAATAATAAGCCATTCGAGATAGAGGAAAATTCCAATTAATCCACTTCTCTCCATGAAAATGCAAGAGGAGTTAAAGAAGTTGAGAGATGGAGGTATTATTCAAGCCCCACACCATGATATTCATCTTGGGTTGCAAACCTTTGCTAGTCGAGAAGAAGAATGGACATATTATACTTTGTGTGGATTTTAGAAATCTAAACAAAGCATCCATGAAGGAACAACTATCCCTTTCCAAATATGGAAAATATGTTACATCTTTTGATAGGGTCGAGTTATTTTCTACATTGGATGGTTTCTCCGGATACAATAAAGTGGTTGTTAAAGAATTAAAAGACTTAAAACTACATTCACTACTCCTTGGGAACATATGTTTTTGTTAGGATGCCATTTGGTTTGATGAATTCTGGTGCCACTTTTCAAAGAGAAATGGATGTTGCTTTTTTTGGTTACATCAATGAGTTCATTGCAGTTTACCAAGATGATGTGACTATGTTTTCAAGGTAGAGAGGTGATCATTTGCAACACTTGGAGAAGATGTTGATTAGATGTAGGGAGTATGGAATTTCTCTTAATCCAAAGAAGTGTCATTTTGGCATGCAAAAGGCCAAGCTTCTTGGTCACATTGTGTCAAAAGATGGTGTTATGATAGACCCTAAGAGAGTGGAAGAAATCAGCAAAGTACCTATCCCAAGAACCAAGAAAGGCATCCAATATTTCTTTGGTCAAATTAATTTTATTAGAAGGTTTGTTTCCAACTTTTCTTGAGTTGACTCTTCCAATCACAAGCATGCTAAAGAAGGACCAAGTTATCAGGTGGGAGGAGACTTCCATTCAAGCTTTTGAAGGAATTAAGGATGCACTTAAACATGCACCTATTTTAGCAGCCCCAAACTATAAGAGGCCTTTCCAAATCTTTTCCTTTGCCTCTGAGTATACCATTGCTTTTTTTGCTGCAAAAGGATGAGAATGGGGCTGAGAGGCCTATTTGCCTTCTTTAGTAAAGCTTTATAAGAATATGAGATAAAGTATACAATCATGGAGAAACAAGCATTTGCCTTGGTGAAAGCAAAAAAAGTTTTCAGGCCTTATATATTGAGTTCAAAAGTTGTTGCTTATGTTCCCCACACCATGGTGAAAGACATCTTATCAGAGATGGAGATCTCAAGTAAAAGGTGTATATGGGTGAAAAAAATGTAGGAGTATGATATGGACATCTAAACCACAAATTTGGTAAGAGGTTTGGGTCTTGCTAAGCTCATGGCTAAGAGCAACTTGCAGAATGTGGAAGTGAATCAGCTAGAGGAAGAAAGGGTAGATGTGCTTGCAAAGTTGGTAAGTTCTGAGTGGTACAAAGATGTGATCTTCTACCTCAGACACATGTGCTGCCCTAGTCACTTAAATAAAAATTAGAAAAGAGCCCTCAAGCTAGCTTCTCAAAATATATCATCACAGACCTTGGGCTGGCTTGGAAGAACCCTAAAGGTGTCCTCTTGAAATGCATAACTGAAGATGAAGCTCCCAAGATAGTTGCTGATTTCCATGGGGAGTTTGTGGAGGACACTTTGGATGGAAGAGTAACAACACATAAGATTTTGAGAGCTGGTTATTAGTGGCCTACTCTCTTCAAAGATGCAACCTAGGGTTAGAAAATGTGATAGAGACCTCAACGTTTCTCGAAGGTGTAGAAAGCTTCGAATATCCCTTCTTTTGCAGCCTGTATCAATGGGAAGCTCCTTTCAAGCAATGGGGATGGACTTCATTGGTGAGATTTCAAGATCCCTTGGCGGGAGATTTTGTTGTGGCCAAAGCGGATCCTTGTAGCCAGTTGATTTTTTACAAAGTGGGTAGAGGTAATCCCCTGGCCAAGAAAGCAAACACAAAAATAGTTATGGACTCTTCTTGTTGAATCAAATCATATGTATATTTGAGTCCCACCTCAAGATTGTAGCTGATAATGCCATGTGCTTTAGACAAACCTTTAATGGCAATGTGTAATGAATATGGAATCAATTGACTTATTCTTCAAACTATAACCCCGAGGAATGGACAGTTGAGTCAGCAATAAGAATTTGTTGAAGATCATTAGAAGAACCTTGGAGCAAAACAAGAAGAAATGGGGTCACTAAGGCCAATTGAAATTTGTAGTTTGGGCTGATAGGATAACTCCTCAAAAGAGCTACTTAGTAAAAGCCCATTTGAATTGGTGTATGGAACTCAGATTTTCACCCTTGCACCTAAATTATCTTCATTTCAATTTTTCCCAATAGTTGGAAGATCAAGTCGTGTGGCCCATATGACCTCAAGGATCAATCAAATTATTTGCTGAGCTTGATGAAAAAATCCCCATGGCATGTCAACAAAATATTTGTCATGCGATTTTTCGTCAATATCTAGTATCTCCTTGTATGTTAAACCCTTGGTTTTGTTGTGCACATAGGCATGATAACAAGGAAAGCATGGAAAATTTGATGCATTATGGATGGGCCCTTATGCCATTGATAATGTGAAGTGGAAACATACCTTCTTTCTCGAAGGAATTAGATTTATATAGGGGATATTTTTCAAGGGTGGCGAATCAAATAAACCCCTAAAAAAATTAAAGTGTAATTTTTTTTGAGATTAATCCCCAAAATTCACCTTTTCAAAATTTTCAAAAATGGAATATTCACCATATTACGAATATTCGCCGGTTAAAATTTTCCCCTGATGCAGACCCATCTGGTTAGAAAATGTGATATTTTCAACATTTTCTGGAATCTAATTTTAGGATCCCTTCCTTTAAGGCCTGTAACATTTAAAGCTCCTTTAAGCAATGGGGAATGGAATTCATTGGTGAGATTTGGATCCTTCTAGTGTTGGCAAAAAATGGATCCTTGTAGCCACCGATTATTTTTACAAAGTGGGTAGAGGCAATCCTCACCAAGAAAGAAACACACCAAATAGTTATGGATTTCTTGTTAAATCAAATCATATGCAGATTTGGAGTCTAGTCAAGATTGAGTGAGGTTTGATAATGCAATGTGCTTTAGATCAAACGTTTAATGGAAATGTGAAATGATTATGGAATAAATCGACATATTCTTCAAACTATAACCCAGAGAAAGGGAATGGAAAAGATGATTCCAAAGCAATAAGAATTTCTTGAAAATCATTAGAAGAACTTTGAAGAAAAACAAGAAGAAATGGGGTGAACAATTGAAATTTTTAGTTTGGTTGGTGATAGGATAACTCCTAAAAGAGCTGTATTTTGGTAAAAGCCCTTTTGATTTGGTGTATGGAACTCGGGATTTTTGTCCTTTAACCATTAATTATCTTCATTTCATTTTTTCATAGAATCGAGTTGGAAGATCAAGATTTGGCCCATATGAATCAAGGATCAATTAGATTATTGAGCTTGATGAGGGAGAGAAACATATCCCATCAAAGGCATGTTAGATTTAGTGAAAAATTGAAGAGATTGTTTGACAAGAAGGTCACTCCTAGAGCCTTCAATTTTGGAGATCTTGTTTTTTTGTGGGATAAAGTAGGCATGAAGACAAGGAAAACATGGAAAATTTGATACATTATGGATGGGCCCTTATGCCATTTGTATCAGAATTGGTGAACATACCTTCTTTGGAAAGGGACTTATATGGGGAAGTTGGAGTTTCACTATTAATGGTAGACATTTGAACATTTCTTGGATTAATCCCCAAATTTGAGGTATACACAAGCATACAAAGTGTATAGTGTTTGGTTTTTTGCTCTATTTTTGGTGTTTTATCGGTTTTGTGGTTTTCATTGCTCTGTGGCAACCATTTTTGTCGAAGGTTCTCACTAGTTTTTGGTGATTTTGGCTCTCAACTCCTTTCCCAATTGATATTTTGGCACTTGGTCTACATTTTTCCCTTGTGGCACTCACTTCAGGAGTGCCCACCAAGCAAGAGCTGATGTTGGTTCCATTTTGAGCTTGCACCATGTTGCCCTAAAATTTTCAAATCTATATCTACTCAAAAATGTTTTACCCTTTGAATTGATGGTCTGTAATTCTTCCCCTCTATTGAAATGCTTTAAAAATGCTCACAAACTTGTTGTTTTTCCCTAATTTGAAAGAATATTCCAAGTTTGCCCTTTTTGTGCCCTAGTTTTTCCAATTTTGTGGGCTATGTCATTTTTCCCTTTGCCAGATCATGGAAAAATTGAAATTGATCAAATCATACTTGTTTGTATAATTGAAAATCCTATCCCAAGGTCAAAAATGTTTGGAAATCATGCTTCAGTTGATTTAAAATCGAAAAATCTACCATCCTTGGTGAAAAAATTGAATTCTAGGGCATCCTGGAATTTTTTACATTTTGATGGTCAGACGGGTGTCATTTTCCATCAAATTCATCCTCAGAAGGTATTGGAAACGTGGTGGGTTTTCATTGGCTAGAAAAGTGGGGAAGTGTTGTAACTTTTCATTTTTCACCTTTTTCAAGAAATGGGGCATTTTCGGGCCCAGGGACCCGTTTTTTTCCAAATTTGCCTATGTGGCATGTTCGATTTGTAAGGGGGATGGCGGGTGGTTGGATTCCTTTGAATTTTTATACTTTATTTTGCAAAAATTTTGAAATTCAAAATTGGTTCCGAAACTTATAAACCAATTGGGAGTGGACACGTGTCCATAAAACACCAAAGGCGAGGAGTGGGCCGAGGGGGAACTTGGAGTTTTTAGAACTATTTTCTCTAAAGTTTGAAAATAAGTTTCAGCCCTACTCTAATCAAAGGAGGACACATGGCGTCATCAATTAGGTATAGAGTGGTGTAGGCGGACCGATAGAGGTAAAAGGGAATTTTTTCCCTTTTTCGCAAAGAATTTAGAATGAAAATTTTTAGCATGCCCCCGTGAATCAATCATAGGTAGACACATGTCCATGAAGGGTTAGAGGGGAATCGAGGTCATGAGAAGGAAATGAGGATTTTCTCCTTCTTGGAAAAATGAGTTAAAATTAAAATTTAAGCACTGTGGGTCCTAGTGAATCATCTAGTAACATGTGGTAGAGGACAGGGAGAGTTGGTTGGCGGGCCAACCGGAGGTAGAGAGAATTTTTTCCAATTTTCAAAAAAGGCTTAAAATCAAAATTTGGAGTGTTGGCATGCAATAAATCACAAGGAGACACGTGTGGTGAGGAAATGGGAGGCGGGCGATGGAAGGAAAACTAAAAATTTTTCTTTTTAGCAAAAAAGGTAGTTAAAATGGAAATTGGGTTCGTGGATTTTAGTGATAAGGAAGTGACACGTGGTGAGGGAGAAATCGGGTGTGCGGGCCTACGGGGAAAAAAGTGAAAATTTTCCCAATTTCCAAAAGGGTCAAAATGTGAAGAATTGAAGCGTGATCCAAATGGGACCCACCATGTGCCACATGTCAGCTCAAAATTCAAAGGTGGAGGGGTGGAGAAAAAGTCAAAATTTTCCATTTTTCCAAAAAATGTGGAAAAGTCAAAAATGATCCCAATTTCGGTTCCAATCATTTTTTGCCACGTGTCGGCCTTATCCAAAAATTAAAAAGGTAACTCAAGCTTATTTCTAAGTCTGCATCTTCCATGTGGAGGGCCAGGATTAAAAGATGGATAAGATCGATGGTTGTTGTGCATCCATTTGTTTTGACCGCCATGGGAGCTCAGGAAGCTTGGAATCATGATTTTTGCATCAAAATTCATCAAATTTATAGTGATTTTGTGTTGTCTTGGCCTTCCAGATCATTGGCATCACTTTCATGGCTTAATTCTTTGATTTGAGATGTTTTTGAAGTAATTTTTTTAATCCCGACTGAGAAAATGTGAAATGACAAAATCAAAAGTTGCAGAGGTAATTTGAAAAGGTAAAAGGTGAAAATGATGAGTAGAAGGTGTTTGCATGCCTCAATGATGAAAAACATGCCTTCAGGATGGATAATGATCCAGATATTTGTAATGATTTAATCTTTTTGGGCACACCTGGCAACTTGTGAGTTTTTTTTGTTTGATGTCATTTTCATTGAATCATGAAGAATTGTTGTAATAAAATTGATCCCTTGGCATATTATTTTCTTGGGAAAGAAGGATCAAATGTGGCAAGAGATATATAATGCATGTTTGGAGACATGCAAAGGGTGGGAAAGTTTAAAATCATGAGAAAATTCTAGAGAAAATCTCATCTTCTAAGAAACCACCAAATAACCAGGAATAATTTCTTTATGTTGGATCTTCATGTATGTGAGTTGGTTACAAGTGTATATCCATCACATAGCTATGATTGTTCATGAAACTCTCCCCTGCTGATGAATCTAACAATATTTTGAGTTAATATGTGTTTTTCTGGGAAATATGGTGTTTGTTATCATTTTTAAATGCTATAAATAGTTTTCATTATTCTTGTTTGCAATCTTGCATTGAAAGTATTTAGAAATCACACAAAATCTCCATTTCTGTTGATAGTTTAGTGGCATTTGTAATCTCATGTTCGAGAAGAGCCTTCATCGATAAAGAGATAAACAAATTTAAAATCACTTTACCTTCCTTGAGTGTAGAGATTTCTTGTAAGCCTTTGGGGTACCTTAGGCATGGTTTGATCATGGATTTTGTGTTTAATTGAGTTCTTTACTTCAATATTTTGTGGTGAAGTTCTCAAATACTATGTGAAGAGTGTTGTATGGGCTTCCATTTATGCCTCTTCTAGTTGAAATAATATCCTGATTATTTGAAGCATTTTATCTAATAGTTTTTCAAGTATTGTAGAGGTTGTCAAGGATCTAATATATCCCAGTTTTTTCATCAATACCCCACCAAAATTTAATTCAAACAAACGAATCCTACCCATATTACCCCCATGCATTGCATTTTGTGTCAAAAAAATATCTAACCCATCTACAAAAATGCACAAGGAAAATCAGGATTATACAATGTCTTGGTGAATCCCTTGCCTTGCATGAAAATATCTCCATGATCTTGGAGTGACAACTTGTGAAAGTCAGATTTGGAGTGTTGATCATTTTTTCCAAAGGCATTTTCATACTATTTTCATAAATTGAGGGATATCTTCATCTCCTTCACCATTTGGGGGTTACAATATAGGTTCTCTTACCTTGGTTGAAAAGGCACAACCTAAAATAGTGAGGGTCAGATCAAATCCTTTCAAAGTGCTATCCATCTCTCCACAAATCTAAGTGGTAGTTAGATCACCTCCCTGGCTACAAAATGACAGACATCATGATCTATCCGACTTCAAGCTTCATGCCATATCTCGATGTTGCTCAAACCGAAAAGGAGAATAAATTTGGGTACCAACAGTTTATAAGTGTGATGGTGATGGTAAAAGATATTCTCCTCATCATACTATAAGAGATCATATTTCTTAAAGTATTTTTATCAAGCGATTCACCTTCTGAAATGGCACCCCTTGCTAGAGTACAACCATGCTTCTCTCTTCTCATAACCTACTTCACTTGGAATAATCCCTTAAACAATTTTTTTAATAGCATTATTTTACATAGCCCATAACAATGATTATGTCACGTGAGGCTATGATTAGTTGAGGAAGCTCTTTTAGAAGTATAAAAACCTAAAAAACACCAATTTTTGTATATCACTCACTAAGGAATCTATTTTCACACATCTTTGGAAGGGCCTTGACAAATTCAAACTTATTAGTTTGACACCCGATCTTTGCATTTTCTTGAGAACTTCTAAATTTGTTTCAAAGTTAGAGCCATTTTGTGGCCAACCAACAACGACCAATGTATTATATGAGACCGCTTCCCTTTAACACCTTTTTCCAAACTGTTCATGTGCCTTTTGTAGGCACCCACAAGTTGCCCACGTTGACCATATCTTGAGGCAGGATTTACACCTTACAAATGAATATGTTGTAAGTCTCAACACCTTTTCAACAAAGCTCTATTTTTTTCAACAAAAATAATCATTTCCTTTTAGAAAATCCATTGATCAATATCATATTACCAGTGGTGTTCGTCATTTTGCATACACGTCTACAGAGCATTTGTAACTACAAAATCGACAAAATTCCTCTATCTTTTATGATTTGATGGATGCCCATACCCATGCTCGAATCTCATATTTTGTCACGGGATGAGAATATGTGGGAGTATGTAAAGCGCTCAGTTGGAGACTTGTATATTGCATAGGTGTAAATAGTGTGACTGCCCGTGAGGAAACCCATGTATTATGTAAACCTTGTCGTTGTTGCAACAATCCAAATACTACTAAATTTTACAACATTAACTTAGGTTTCAGTGTGGTTAATGCATCTGGACCTCAATAAAGTGCATGTATTGTATTACAAGTAAAATGACAGGTCTGAAATGACATTCATAATCTATCCTTGTCCAAATTCTATAGGTATTTGCGTATGTTATTCTACCACACGCCAACCCATAATCCACACCACCCCATCCCTTTCCATTACTACTCACCAACTTCATTCTTCCTCCACCACCCAAGATAAAATTTCATTCCCTTATTTTATCATTATTATTTTTATTCCATTTCCTTATTTTATTTTATTCATTTCCTATAAATAATGATTCATTTTTTTTTTTCTTGATGTGGGAACTACAAAATTCAAATCCAAGTATTACTTCATGCCCATATCTAAATATAGCTAGAAACATGAAGTATAATAGTTTCAAGCCAAACAACAAAACTTATAACCATAAAACATCAATAAAACTTAGAGCAGGATTTCATTTATGTGAGTAATATATAGAGCGAGTTATCAAGAAGAGTTAGAGCCTATCATACCTAGAAAAATGAAGGCGATAGAAATTGTGGTTTTTTTCTTAGCATGTTGTATAGGAATTTCATGAAGTTGTTTTCATCCGAGACACCCATATACTTTCCTTTTCTCAAATGTCGTCAAAGATTCTTCAACAAAACCATTTATGTATATCCTACAAAACCGGATCTCCATGACCCGAATTTCTTTGAGGAATTTTCTCGAGCAGTTCATGTTCCATATGTATGCTCCCACATTTTTCCATACATGTAAACCAGGGAGCTTGAAATTACAACATCCGACAAAAAAACCTTTTCATTATGTTGCATTGGATATCCACCTATGCCAAAGCTATTTTTATAAAACCCATTCTCAGTATGATCTAGAAATCATGGCACTCCATAAGAGGACATCTTGGTGAGAGTGGATGGGACCTGATAAAATAAAGGTTTTAATGAAGATGAGGATAGGAAGAGACAAATATAACACGACTGACATACGGGATACCACGAAGGCACTTTCAATGTTGTAATCAATATAACAAAAATTTGAAATAAATAAAAAGATTAGAAAAATGAACTCGGTGGCTTTTAACTCCTCACGAGTGAATTTGCAAATATTACATTGCATATATCACATGTTCTCGAATCATAAGAATAAAAAAAAATACATCTGGGCTTCACACCAAATCAAGTTCTAGCTTATCCTCAACCTTCTTCCTTCCTCTCCGGACAAAAAACTAAATAGCGGCGGGGAGTAGATCCATTTTCTCTCAAATACCATTAAACTGCTTCAAGATATAGATACAAACCTAGCTCAAGTAATTTGTATAAAAGAAAATGAGGGGATATTAGGATATAGATTTATCCCATGAGAAAGGATGATTTAACCCATATGATAATGATTTTAGATGGGTATTGTTGGATTTCTATGTATAACACTCCCGCCATTATTGTATCCTTCCCTAGATGTAACTATCTAATAATTTCTAACTCTACAACATTAACTTGGGTTTGAATCTTAATAACACCTATAGAAATAAAATAACGTTCTTGTATTATTAATAAAGGAAAATACTAGTTTTGGCTTCGTAGGATGAGTCAGTTCTCCACCTCTAACTAAAGTACGCCCCTCATTATGACAAAGCTGCAAAAAAAAGTAGAAGGGACATTTACAATGGCATAGGATTCTCGCTTCACACCATCAATTTCCTTGCATGAAATGTGGGGAACTAAAATGATTGGGAGTGAAGAACCATGTTAAAGGCAGAAGAAAATTCAATTTCATCTTCATCATTTTGATTGAGGAGAATGTGATATTTAGTACTTTGTATGATGATCATCACCATGCTCCTTTTGTCGGTGTAGTAAAATCATTTGTTCAGAAAGTTCATGCTTGATTTTCTCATCCTCCCTAGTTTATAGAAAGAAATTATATTATTCCATTTATTCATCCATGATGGAATTGGGGAGATAATTTGATTCTTCAACTAACTCAATCTTATCACTCAACATTTATTCATCACTCTAAAATTCAAAATTGGAAAGAAAATTATCCATGTATACCATGAATTTATCATCTCGATTAAGGATGGATGACATACTTCTCATACTTCTTCATAATTGATGGAGTACTAAGAAATCATTTGTAATTTTGTTTTACAACAAGAATCCTCCTCACACCGAACTCATTATTTCATCAATAGGATGTGCCTTTAGTTAAAATGAGTTAATGAATGGAGGTTTAACTATCTTATTTTCTCTAATATTATCCAAAGTTATGATTTTACTCTTATGAGAAGGTTAAATAATATTCCATTCCTCAACATTTCCAAGAATATTCCTTTGATTAACACATCATAATAAGGACAATCATCGGGGTCTTCTTGAGTTTCCTCTTCCTCAAAATTACATATGATTCAAGTATGTTCATAACTTCTTTGCAAGTCCGCTGCATGCTTCCAAACTCCATCATAAACTTTGGCATCATAATTTCCTTATTTTATACTTAGATGTCTTTTCACATATTATATTCTCAATAAATCCATTTTTTCATAACCGTATGTAAAGAAATCATCTAGAGGAAGGGAGATGAAGGAAATGTTCTAATTTTCATGGTCAGCTGTGTGAAGTTTAAAATTTTACATCCAAAGTGGATTCTCCATCTTTGTGCTACTCATATAACATCTCGGATCTCTTAGAATTTCTTCATTGTGTTGTGGGAAATGAATTTGACACTTGATTCTTTCTTTAATGGATTCACCTTCAAAAATTGATTCTTCTTTGAAATCTAAGGATTTTTTTGCTTTTTGTAATAGATATTGTCCATTATTTTTTTATTTTTTTGGGAAGAGATATTTTTGGGCACACTTGGAAAATTATCTCCCAAACAAAGTTGCAAAAACTATTGGTGATAATTTTGTCGATTTGTGGTAAATTAAGTGTCTCCACCAATGTTCATAGGGTTAGGGCCCTTTGCATTGAATGGTACAACTCCCATTATCGAATCTAACATAATCTAATCCTATCTAAATGTTATGGGTTTGCTAAATAGGCCATGGATCACACAATAAATATCCCCTAAACCTATGGTAAATTTCTTGTACGAGGTACAAGGAGGATTATACAAAGAATGAGGGGTGAAGAAGATAAATTAGGAGATGAAGGTTATTGTTGTGAGTAGGAAAATTGCAGAGTTCACACCCAATAATTAGAGTAGTTAAAAATTCAATAAAGAAGAAAGAAAAAATGAAGCCATTTAGTCATGAGAATATACCCAAACATAAAATTCTTAGATTCATTTATAAAACATACAAAGCTCTATCTAGATCACTATGTTTTTAAAGTGTATAAGAGAGAAATAGAGATAAAGTACGTAAATGAGAATGGAATAAATGTATATTTTATTTCATGTTGATTGATGACACAAAGTCCAACAAAAACAATCCACAATTGCTTTCTACAACATTGATGTTATCAAAATCTAGCATTTTTAGGATCTATTGGAATAGATAGCCATCCCAATTTATAGCAAGATAAATTAACCTATCATCACCCCCACATGACTTTACGTGTTACAAATTCTACTTTTCACCTTCCATTTTACATTAGAAAAGAAAAATTACGTATTTCTTTTATAATTTTGAGATAATAATTTTACCATGGGGATAATTGCGGTGGTGAAAATTTCATTTTAGGAAAATTTCAAAAGGTAATTTTTTTGACCAACATAACAATACCTTTAGGAAATATAGATGGAAGAGTATCACCTTATACGTATTAAACCAAGGAGTTACAGAATAGAATCATTCACTTTCATAACCAATATAATTCCACAGACGCAAAGTTCCAAAAATCATATAAACAAGAACACAAAGTTTCCTATCATAAAAGATGGATGATTCCCAAGTTTTAGACATGGAAAGAAGAAAAGCAGAGGAAGAAAGGGAAAATTTCTGTATTGATTACTTCGAATCTATTACCTTTCTGAGTCTCAGATCAACCTAAACAATGGCATGTGGAAAAGCAAATAAATAGTTTCAAAGAACGGTTACATTTGGTTACAGAAAAATGATGAAATTGATTCAAGAAACCGTTCTATGAACTTCTCAAACACCTCAGCCATTTCCATGCCTAGTGGAAAAACCAGATCATTGAATCCCACCATCGTCCACCCTTCCTTTTACAAACTTTAAATTTGAGCCATCCACGTGGGAGATATTTAAGCGAAGTGAGCCTGCAGATGCCTTTTGCATTTTTCCTTTGAAGTTGTCTTAAGTGACACATGGAGAGATCAGCCATTATTTTATATACTTAGCCGATTGGGCCTATTTCTGCTTGACTTATGTTGACCCCTAGACACGTGGAGAGAGTTGATGCTCATTTGAGTTTCTACTTTGGAAACACCTCCTGAAATTGCATCGAGCTGATGCGTGGCTCCTTTTGCCACTCTTGAACTTTTCAACGGCCAACTTTGTCTCTCCATTGACTTTGACCATGTGGTGAGCTGGCACTCATTTGGAGATTGGCCCTTTGGTTTCACTTCCAAAATTACATTGTTGAGGCATGTGGAGGCTTCGCCGACCCGCCCATACTTAGTCAATTTTAACAATATTTCTCTTTCTCTTTTGGACCTAGGACACGTGGAGGAATGGTGCAAGTTTGAGAACTACCCCTAGCTTTGACTCTTGAAGTTTATGCCAATGAGGCACGTGGCACCATCCACTGAACCTTCCATACTTAGCCAATTTGGGCTTGTTCTGTCTTCATTTTGGACCTAGGACACGTGGAAAGCCTGTGCTTATTTGAGGACTATCCCTTGGGCCCTGCCCTTGGAGTTGCGCCATTTGGATGTGTGGAGGCTTCCGTTGATGCTTGAAACATGGCCAAACCACATCCAATCAGAGATGTCCACGTACTACCCGTGGATGTTGGGGAAAAAAATTAATGGGGAAGATATGCACTGTCATTCCCGACTGCGGGAAGAAATAAAAAGAAGGGGAAAAACTCCACCATTATGCTGAATTTCAAATTTTCTCCATGGAATGGAAAACTACAAACAATACTAGGCTCGACGTGATCCAATACTCTAACGTACCGACTCAAAATTTTGAAACTTGACTTCAAAAGAGGGAATTTTGAGGTGAAAACAACTAGCTCTTTCTAGGGATGACTTGACAGAGGAACGAGGCAAGATCAAGAACCACATAGAAAAACTCAGGGAAAGTAGACTAGTGCCTTATCCATTGGGAAAATAGAGTCAAAGGAAAACCAACACAAAAGACAAAACACATGAAAAGGAAACAAACCAAAAAGGAAGAACAGAAACAAAACACAAAGAATGAAAACCAAAACATTGTACAAAATATATAAAAGGACCACCTAGTCACCTAGGACTTGAAAAACTTTAGATACTACCCACTATAAGGAAGTGGGAGAGGAGAACCATCCATGTAATCCAAATAGAATGAATTTTCTCCAGCAAAGTGCTTGATTTTAAAAGGACCAAGCCAAAGGGAATCAAACTTACCATGGCTTCCTCGAGGTTCATGCCTTTTGTCCCACAAGAACAATGTCTCCCACTTGAAAATCTTGGGTCTGGCTTTCTTGTCAAATAGAGCTTTCACCTTCAGTTGATGAGTTGATATCCTATCAAAAACCATACAACTGTCTTCATCCAACTTTTGGAGATACATGATCCTCTTGTCCAAGGAATTGGCAAAACTTGAATCTTCAATAGCCTTCATTAAGTGCAAGGCTGGTAATTCCATTATCACTAGTAACTGGGCTTCAACACCATACACCACTTGAAAAGGAGACATCCAATTTCTCTTTTGGGTGTAATTCTATCTTCCAGAGAGCATCATAAAGTTTCTTGTGCCAATTCCTCTAAGAGTCATTGACAAGCTTCGAATGATGGTTACCAGATTCTTATTTGTTGATTCTACTTGTCCATTCCCTTAGGGGTAGTAGTCTGAAGAGTGAGCAAGGGAAATTCCATAACCATAGCAAGAAATCCATCATCTCAGAAGAAGAAAAATTTGAAGCATTATCAGTCACAATCTTGTTTGGTACCCCAAACCTTATCAATATGTTCTCCTTAATGAAATTACACACTACCTCAGAAGTAGTGCTTTTGACTGGGATGGCCTCTACCCACTTAGTGAAGTAGTCTGTAGTAGTTAGCATGTGAGTATGCCCACACTGGAGGGTGGGTTAAGAGTTCCAATGAAATCCAATCCCCACTATTGAAAGGGCTCATCAATCACTACTGGCTTTAGTGGCAAAGCAGCCAACTTAGGTCTCCCAACAAAAGTCTGACATGCTTCACACTTACCTACCCATTTGGATGCATCTCTGAATAATGTAGGCCAATAGTACCCAACATGAAGGATTTTGTGAGTAGTGACAATAGAAGAGAAGTGGCCTCCACAAGCCTGATCATGAAAAGCTGAGAACAACTTCTTTTATTGCTCTTTGTCACACACTTCAAGAATCTTCCATCTATGCCTCACTTGAACAAAGCATTCTCCCATAACACATACTATGTAGACCTTAACTTAATAGTCCTCTTCTCCTTGGCACTCAAGTGGGATGGACACTCTCCATAAGTAAGAAAGTGTGCAATATCAGCATACCACTCATCTATTGAACTAAGGAAAAGGACAACAGGAACATCAACTGCTTCTTTGGACAATTCTGCATCAGCTCCTTCAACAATAAGCTCACATAAGCCTTTACCCTTGACTAGCTTAGTTGGCTTGATATCTAGGTCATATTCCTGGACCTTTGCTACCCAATTTCCTCTCTTAGTTCCAAACTCTGTTGTGTGAGAATAGACTTGATGGTTGTATCAGGAACAAGCACAACAAAGTGAGAATTAAGAATATAGAAAATGAAACTTGCTTGACAACTTTGACCACTGCAAAATCATGTTTCTCCATCATAGTATATTTCAATTCATGAGCTTTCAGAACATAGCTCATGAATGCAATTGGAAGCTCATGATCCTTAGAATTCTTCTGAGTCAACACATCACCAAGGTATTCTCTGTAGCATAGCAATAGATGATAAAGTCCTTATTGAAATCAGGACATGCTAAGATGGGGGTCTTAGCAATGGCTTGCTTGATCCCTTCAAATGATTCCTTACCCTCTAGAAGACCAACCAAATTTTTTCTTTCCTTTCATCATGTGAGAAATGCTCATAGTCAATTCTACAAAATCTAGGAATGAATCTCCTCAGGAAGTTGATCTTACCAAAGAAAGAGTGGACCCCCTTTTTACTTGTGGGAAGAGGAATCTATTTGGATTCTTGAACTCTTTCTGGATCTATCTTGATTCCCTCTTTGGAGACAATATGCCCCAACAACTTGCCTTCAGTGACACAAAAGACAAACTTCTTTGGATTGAGAGAGACTCCATGTTCCTTGCACTTTTGGAGGACTGCTTCGAGGTGTTGAAAGTGATCTGCCCTTGTTTTGGAGAAAATAGTCAAATCATCAAGGTACACAACCACACACTTTCCCTTCAAACTACCAAAATCCAAGTCCATTTCCCTCTGAAAGGTGGCACCAACATTGATAAGACCAAAAGGCATTCTCTTGTAAGCAAAGGTGCCCAAGGAGTAGTGAAAGTAGTTTTGTGTTGATCTGGGGTACTGACCTCCACTTGATTGTATCTAGAGAATCCATCAGCATAGACAACATCTCAGAGCTTGTGATAGACTTGCAAAACCTGATCCATCATGGGAAGAGGATAGTTGTCCTTCAGAGAGGCTGATTCAAATTCTTGAAATCCACACAGATGTGAATTTCACCATTCTTCTTCTGACAGGCACAATGTTGGTGATCCATGTTGAATGGTGTATAGGAAAGATGATTTTTCCTTTAGAAACTTTTGAATCTCCTAAAAAATAGTGCCAACAACCTTGGGATTATATTTCCTTTGTTTTTACTTGAACAGGTTTGATCCCAGGTTTTCAGAGGGATAAAATGTTGCATCTCCTTTGGCTGAAAAGCCTTGAGATCATCATACGAATAGGCAAGAACATCAACATACCTTTTAGTAGATTTACTACCTTCTTCTTCTCCTCTTGAGTGTAGAATTTCCCAATGTTCACCATCTTGGGTTCATCAAGACTCCCAATATTAATCTTTTTCACACTCAACATGAGACTCGAGCTCCTTGGGAAGTTTTAGACTTAATGTACCTATCATGCTTATCAAACAGGTCTTCCAAACTCACCAGCCCTTTAGGGATCTTGTTACCTTTCAATTTGATGCAACCATCTTGATCCGTCTCTTCCTTGATATCCCCTTCATTGGAAGATACACACTCTCTAGGAAAGGTCTCACTTCCTTCAAAATATAGCTGGTCAAAATTATCCCTAAGCTCCAAGAAAGAGAGAAAATGTTGATCATCGTTGAAAACCTACCAATTGTTTGCATTATCTAGTACACTGGGCCTATGAATCATTTCAATGGTAAATTTCTCCTGAGAGAAATATGGGTGAGGAATCATCAAAGATCCTGAGACAACTAGAGAATCAGCTCTAGTGTTCCTTTCTCTTGGCACAACTTCAATGGAGAAAGCATCAAGAAACTCAATGGAATCCTAGACAAGATTTCTATAATGCTTCAATCTCCTATTCTTGACTTGGTAAAGATCCCTTACCTATTTCAAAATAAGCTCTGCATCACCATGAGCACAAATATTCTTCACTCCCATTTCTTTTTCCATGTTCAATCCAAGTATGAGTGCCTCATATTCAGTTGTATTGTTTGTATTTTCAAAATAGAGCTTGAAAGAAAAAGGATGAATCTTCCCTCTATGGAGAGGTTAGCACTACACCAGCCCAGAACCAGTGAAGAGAAGCTTCCATCAAACTCAGAGCCCAAATTCCATTAGGATCATGAATCACTCCCTTAGGAAGTTTTGCCTCATCTTGTGACATGATCATATAGTTACCATGCCCTATATCTGCATAGAGTATCTGTGCTTTTGGGTCATCAGTATTTTGCACAATGTACTCAGTTTGTTTCTCAAGGTAGCAGCTTCTTCATTTTTCCATTGACCTGGGATCAAAGCATGTGACCAGTCCATTTGAATTTCACCTCCTACCTCCTTATAGAAATTTCTACTCAGCAACATCCCATATGAGGGAGGAATATCAGCTACCAAAATGGTGGCTAAGACCCTTTTCTCTGGAAAAGTAGCAAAAGCTACTTGTGCATCTTTAATTCTACCAACCAAAGGTACTTTCTTACTTTCCATGGAATAACAGGAACCAAAGGCACGTGTTAGGGTTAGACCCAAAGCATGAGCTACCTTTGCAGGCATTACATTATCTGATGCTCCTGAATCTATGACACAATTATTGAGTTTATGGCCAAGCTATGAGAAGGGTCACATAGAATGGTTCAATTTTCTCATTAGGGGAAGTGACTGCAGCCACAAGGCTTGATTGAGGTGAGGAAGAGGGGGTGGGAAAAAGGCCTTTAGAAGTACTGGATGAGACTTTGGATTTGGAATTTACAAAGTTTACCATTTTAGCAAAAGCTTTTGGATGGGTTTGGTAAAACTCTACCTCTGAAATTTGGATTTTAGTCTTTTTAGGTGATCAATGATATCAAAAGATCCAGAGGTAGATGGAGCATCATTGCTAGGAACTTGAGAGACTCTTGATCTATCAATTTTGGAGTTTGAATAGAAGGAGTTTTGGAAATAAAAGGAGAAAAGGGGAATTAGCATTACTCACCTTTTGTGTGGAGGTAGTGGGAATAGGAGCTCCTCTTCTTGCAACAACTAGGATAGTTATAGGAAGCTCCTTGGACTTCTTGATAGGATGCATCACTTTTTCTTTTCTGTTTTTTTCTCCTGAGTCATAACAGCATATGACTCACTATTCATATCTGCCACTCTTTCCTCATATTCATCTTCATCATCCATACCTTCAGTGGTGAGGAAATGAACTTGAGACCCACCAAGCTCTTCCAGTTCTTCAACTTCTTCTTCTTGTTCTTCATAGAGTTCAGTACACTCCTCATCATCAGGTTCTTCAACTTCACAAGTTGCATTGACTGGAACCTTGATGGGTGGGCCTTCAATAGCCAATCTAGTCTGAGAAGAAGGCAGATGGTTCTGGGCTGAAAATTCTTCCTTGGAACATCTTGGTAAGGGGTATGCTGAGCCAATTGTTTCTTGAGAGAAATGAGATCATTTGCAAGCTTTTGTACTAATTGATCAGAATTGGCTCCAGGGGAAGAGGAAGAAGAAGAAGCTTTAGATTTGGAGGATTCTCTTTTTAGTTTACCAGACATGATCAAATCATCCTCAACATTGATAGCCAAATGTTGATCAACATCCAAAGTTGTAAGGTTAGCTCTCCTTAGTGCATAACTCACTTCAGAAACGGGCATTGAGGAAGAAGCACTTTTGGATTTGATCCACTGGATGAGTGTTCTATGGAATTTTATTAATTAGCTTGTTGAATTTAGCCACAAACTCCCTCATAGGCTCAAATGGCTCCTTCTTGATATGAGAAATTTGTGCTAATAGAGCATGCACATCCTCAGCATAGGTTTGAAATGCTGCTCAAACTGAGTTGTCATGGTATTCCAATTAGTGATAGACCCAATAGGAAGATGGTAGAACCAATCAACAACATTGTCCTACAATGTCTCCACAAAAATCCTAACAAAGAGACATCTTCATGTTCAACCCCAAGAATCCCACATGCAACAATGAAGGTTGTGATGTGTTCATCTAGATGAACTTTCCCATCACCCGGAACTTGGGAAAACTTTTCCTGTTACCCCTAGGTAACTCATAATGGATGAGGAAGAGAAAGAGGCCCAACCTATTGTCCCCAAGGCAAGGAACTGCCATTTTGGAAAAATTGATTGAAGGGGAACTGAAACACCAACAAGTATCAAAGCATGGAGATTAGGATTGAGATGCTCCTGAGGAACGCTATCCTTGGAATTTCTATGTCTTTAGTAGGAGGTGTGCTTGTAGAATGAGTTCTTCTGTTCCTTCTTGCGTTGGAAGAGAGAAGTTTTTTGCTCCAAAAATTGAAAATGGGGATCCTCAACCCCGAGAGCTTTCTTCCCACGTGTATACCATAGAGTCTCCTAGACCAACAATGATCTTGAAATTGTTCTTTTAGAAAGGGATCCATTTGAAATGAAATCCCAGTAGAGTCACCAAAAACTATTGGGTTTTAAAATGTACTTTAACAACCACAGTTAGGGGATAACAAGTCCCTCCTCTTTAATGGGAGAGGTTCCCTTATTGAAAGAAAGCAAACAAAAACTTATATACAAATGTACAAATTTCAAAGTGTGGAGTCTGATACTTTGAAATGTTTTATGCCCAAAGATCATCAATATGAAAGGATGGAAGAATTAAGGAGATGAGGAAGGAAGAACATAACAATACCTTCAGGAAATATAGATGGCAGAGTATCACCTTATACGTATTGAACCAAGGAGTTGCAAAATAGAATCATTCACTTTCATAACCAATATAATTCCATAGATGCAAAGTTCAGAAATCATATAAACAAGAACACAAAGTTTCCTATCATAAAAGATGGATGATTCCCAAGTTTTAGACATGGAAAGAAGAAAAGTAGAGGAAGAAAGGGGAAAAATTTTGTATTGATTACTTGAATCTATTACCTTTATAGAGTCTCAGGGATCAACCCTAAACAATGGCATGGAAAATCCAATAAATAGTTTCCAAGAAATGGTTACATTGGTTATAGAAAAATGATGAAACTGATTCAAGAAACCATTCTTTGAACTTCTCAAATGCCTCATCCATTTCCATGCCTGGTGGAAAAACCAGATGCATTGAATCCCATCCATCCACCCTGCCTTTGCAAACTTTAAATTTGAGCCATCCACGTGGGAGAGATTTAAACTGAAGTGGGCCTACAGATGCCTTTTGCATTTTTTTGCCTTTTGAAAGTTCTTTTTACGTGGAGATGACACATGGAGAGCTCTAGACACATGGTTGGTTCTTTTATACTTATTTGAAATTTTTCAGCCTATTTCCTACTTGACTTATGTTGACCCCTAGACATGTGGAGAGATGATGCTCATTTGAGTTTCCACTTTGGAAACACCTCCTGAAATTACGCCGAGCTGATGCATGGCTCCTCTTCACGGTCTTGGACTTTTCAATGGCCAACTCTATCTCTCCATTGACTTTGACCACATGGTGAGATGGCACTCATTTGGAGATTGGCCCTTTGGTTTCACTTCAAAATTACACCATTGAGGCACGTGGAGGCTTTTCGACCCGACCCGCTCATACTTAGTCAATTTTAATGATAGCTCTTTCTCTTTTTGGACCTAGGACATGTGGAGGACTGGCGCAAGTTTGAGAAGCCCCCTGGTTTGACTCTTGAAGTTTCGTATGAGGCACGTGGGCCTTCACTGAACCTTCCATACTTAGCCGATTTGGGCTTGTTTTGTCTTCATTTTGGACCTAGGACATGTGGAAAGCTGCGCTTATTTGAGGACTGTCCCCTGGGCCCTACCCTTGGAGTTGTGTCATTTAGACACATGGAGGCTTCCACTGAACACTTGAAACATGGCCAAACCACATCCAATCAGAGATGTCCATGTACTACCCGTGGATGTTGGGGAAAAAAAATTAATTGTTCTCCATGGGAAGATACACATGTCATTCCCAACTGTGGGAAGAAATAAAAAGAAGGGGAAAAACTCCACCATTACGCCTGACTTTCAAATTGTTCTCCATGGAATGGAAAAATTTGTTGATGCACGATAAATGACTTGTTATTGGTAATACGACTATGATGATATGATAGAGTTTCATCTTAGCCATTCAAAACAATTAATGTGATATAGTCACCAAAATCTTTCAAGGATGCCCAACCATTGAAGATATTCATTGCCACGGAATGAGGTAAAGACATGTTTAAGGTCATTGTGGTTAGTGCATCAAAGATATCACACATATATAATACGGATATTGAAAAATAAAATGGAACTCAAAAATCAAATGCAAATTTTGGTTCAAATGCAAAAGAGGAAAGCAGGTGATTGTGGTAATGCTCAAAATTCTACTCATAAAACTAAAACATTGAAAATGAACAAAAATGTGGACATGGGAGGACATACAAGTTTGATTTATAAAATTTTGTTTATCAAACTTGTACAACAAGCTAATTCATAAGATATCCCATCCGAATGCACATGTACAATATGTACGTGGAAATTGGGAAAGAAACAAAAAATGCAACTGAAGTTGGACACTATAGAAAAACACTATGGAAAAATATATTTTACTGTAATGGGAGATGGTGGCTAAAAAATCAAAACACACAAGTGGAAAATTGAAAAATAATGCATACATGTTAAATATGCAACAAAGTATGAAGTAGAAAAAATGCAGACATCTCGTGGAAAAGGGAGGAACGATAACATCGCAAATTGGTAAGATGAATCAATCAAATTTGCATGCAAAACTCATACAATTCTCTACTTTATTTCACATACTTAAGAAAGGAAGACCAATTTTATATTTCCTTAATTTCAAAGTTTTGTATCAATATAATGGAATGCACAACGTTCCTCGAGTCTCATTGGTCAGAAAGTAGTGCATGGGAAATGGAAAAATGCCTTTTATGATAGAGAAGGAATATTTGAAAGAGAATGTAAAAAAAGTGAAGTTTATCTCTCTTTCAATTGATGAAGTGACATTACTCACAAATACTACATGGGTATGTATCCACATGTATATACTTTAGAAAATCATATAAGGACACCGCATCTGCTTGGTGTTATGAAAATGGTTGAAAATTGTAATGTTGAAAACCTACATAAAATAGTTGTTTCTCATTTGAAAGATATTTCTAGAATGATTGATTATGAAATTTGCTAAAGTTGGTATGCATTGGAGCAGATGGTGCATCATTCATGTAGGGTCACCAAACATGGTTGTGTGTTAGATTGCAAACAACAGTGGCCCCTTATATGCTAGCAATTCACTGTATGGCTCACATAATGAATTTAGCGTATAAAATGGTAAACAACTACATGAAAATGTTGCTAAAGTAGAAGACCTTATAAGAGAACTTCATGCCTATATGGAAAGAAGCCCAAAGTAATTTCTTGAGTTCAGAAATTTGTAATTGGAATTATAGATGGAAAAAAACATCTGAAGGATGTTGAGATGAGATGGATTTCTTTGTATGAACCTGCATGAAAATTTTGTGAGGAGTATCCTTCGTTGGTTGGTTTCATGCACAAATATCATCATGAAGTTGACAAGGTGAGGGACTTGTTATTCCATTTAACTAATTTGGAGACATTGCTTACATTGGTTGGTATTCTTCCAATGTTGTAGGAGATCAATACACTGATGAAGCATGCATGGGGAGATTAATCTATATTGTGGATTTTATACGGATGAGAAAAATGGTATGTCAAAATCTTGATATCTTGTACACATCCCAAGATAGTTTTGATACACCTATTTTCGAGAATTGGAAATATTTATTAGATCTTAAGAATCCTAGTAACTATTTGAGATTTAATATCCATGATCACCTCTGCATCAATGTTAATGGGAGGGACATACCACTGCACATTTTGCAAAAACATCAAAATATTATAGGATTAGAAAGAGAAGAAGTTCCTGTGACACGTAATCTATTTGATTCTGTTATAGTTGAAACAAGAATAAAACTTAGAAAAATTTCAGAATCCTTATCATCAGAAATTAGAGAACGTTTCTCCAAAGATAAAATTCTTGAAGCAATGGGTGTGATGAATCCTAATTTTTGGAATACTGAAGGTGCTCATGCAGAATTTGTAAGAAAGCATTTCCATAAATCCATGGGTACAATAATGGAACATTTCACCAAGAATTCAGAGGTCAAGGGTATGGAAATCAAAGGTATACTGAATGTTGATTTATTAAAGTCTCAATCAACAAATTTGTAACAATAATGAGGAATAATATAAAAGTTAGAAACCTTCAAAAAGTGGTGTTATTACAAGGCTCTGGTGAGGAATATATCAAATTATTATCTTACAAGAAGACATCACTGAATATTTCAGATTATATGAGTTATGCCAAACAATGATTTTGGGGTCTGTGGAAGATGAAAGGGTTTTTATTGCTTTATCATTTATAAAATCAAAACTATGAAAGAGGTTGGATAAAAATTGGAAAGTTTCATGAGGTGTTATGTTTCTCACTACTCCTTGGAAACCTTTCCTTTTGACAAAGAAATTGTGCATTAGAATTCCCTTTCCGAAAGAAGAGGTGTAAATAATACAACTACAAGTACAACTATTCCCAATGATGAGACTGGAATTGGTGCATCATCACACTCTATAGAAGAGAACATCGAATTTGAAGAAGCTATTGATAATGGATTGTTTCAGCTTTAAATAGGTATCTCCTTGACCTTACTTTTATTGTTTTTCACCTTACATTTTAACTGTGGTTATTTATTCAATTTCATATTAATAGATTCAAATATAATAGTTTGTAGTTAGACATAATAAGTGAACACAATTGTAACTCTACAGATGCAAATATTGATTGAGGAGGATTTTTAACATATTTTGTTTCAACTCTTGTTATCATTAAAGATGTTAATAGGTATATATATTTACATTTATTTGAATATAATTATTTATAAAAAAATTGTTTTATATAATTACTATTTTGGATTTTTCGAATACCAATTTTGTTTTAAAAATATATTTATTACATGCATTTGTCGAATACTAATTTGTAAGGCCTTCAAAGTTCATATTTGCATATTCTTCCATTATTATACTCTTCCATACTTCCAATGTCCAGACATGCACATGTTCTCATTTGCATTTTTTAAATCTTTCTGTTTTAAAAATCTGTTTGTTACATGCATTTGTCAAATACTAATTTGTAAGGCCTTCAGAGTTTAGATCTGCATATTCTTCCACTATTATACTCTTCCAGACTTCCGTAATTCTACTATCCAGACATAAACAGTTATCATTTCATTTTATTTAATCTTTTTGTTTCTTCCTTAATCCGCTCAATCATTATTTCATCTTTTTTTCTTGAAAATGTGGGTTGACATCCATCGAGGAATCTCTCACTTCTTGGGACTGACAATGTTAGGAAACTCACCCATCTATATACTAATCCATTTTTCATGTTGATTTTTCTTGAATCGAAGGTTGTCTAGCATGTTGTGAAGGATGATTTCTCATTTTCCTTCCATATTTGTCATCACAGCCATCTAAAAGACAAGAGGTAGCTTAAACCCTATCATATGACATTGCTTGAGTTTTTTACAATCATGTTTAATTTATTTTTGTATTTGCAAAATGCTTTGATGAAGTGTTTGAAATTTGTGGGATGAATATCAAATTACATGTAAAAATCACACATTCAAATTTTACAAGTAGAGAGAAGAAGATTTTACTATATTAAAATGTCTTTGTCTAACACATTCCAAATTTTCTTAAAACAATTATCCATTATCATCATCCATGATTGTGCTTGAAGATAAATCTACATCCACATACAATTCATCATCATCCATATCTATTTTAATGTCATCATCCACATCTAATGTCATCATATCATTGATTCATTACAAGTAGAGAGAAGAATATTTTGAGAAGGTTTAAATGTGTAGAAACCTGATACAGAGTTTGAATTTTACAAGTAGAGAGAAGAATATTTTATTGTATTAAGATGTCTTTGTCCTAACACATTCCAAATTTTCTTAAAAAATTATCCATTATCATCATCCATGATCATGCTTGAAGCTAAATCTACATCCACATACAATTCATCATCATCCATATCTATTTTAATGTCATCATCCACATCTAATGTTTTTCATATCATTGATTCATTACAAGTAGAGATAAGAAGATTTTGAGAAGGTTTAAATGTGTAGAAACCTGATATAGAGTTTGAATTTTACAAGTAGAGAGAAGAATATTTTACTATATTAATATGTCTCTATCCTAACACATTCCAAATTTTCTTAAAACAATTATCCATTATCATCATCCATGATCGTGCTTGAAGCTAAATCTACGTAAACATAAAATTCATCATCATCCATATCTATTTTAATGTCATCATCCAAATCTAATGTCATGTATCATTGATTCATTACAAGTAGAGAGAAGAAGATTTTGAGAAGGTTTAAATGTGAAAAACCTGATAGAGTTCAAATTTTACAAGTAGAGAGAAGAAGATTTTACTTTATTAAGATGTCTCTGTCCTAACACATTCCAAATTTTCTTAAAACAATTATCCATTATCATCATGCGTGATATTATTCATACTTGAAGCAAAATAAATGTTCATCATATAGTTCATCATCATCTATATCCATTCTAATGTCATCATATCATCATTCATTACAAGAATTTTGAGAGGTTTAAATGTGAAGAAAATTTTGAAAAGGTTTAAATGTCTTTGTCATACCACATTCTAAATTTTATTAAAAAAATAATCCATTGTCATCATCTAGATTCCATGATAGTACTTGAAGCTAAATCTACATCCACATACAATTCATCATCATCCATATCTATTATTCTATGTCATCATCCACATCTAATGCAATCATCATTCATTACAAGTAGGTAGAGAGATGATTTTGAGAAGGTTAAATTTGAAGAAACCTGATACTGATGTTTGAATTTTACAAGAAGAGAGAAGAATATTTAAATCTATTAAGATGTCTCTATCTTACCACATTCCAAATTTTCTTAAAAAAATTATCCATTATCATCATCCATATTCCATGATCGTGTTTGAAGCTAAATCTACATCTATATACAATTCATCATCATCCATATCTATTCTAATGTCATCATCCACATCTAATGAAATCATCATTAAAAATAGAGACAATATTCTCAAAGGGTATAAATGTGAGGAAACATGATACAAAGTTTTAATTTTACAAGTAGAGAGAATAAGATCTAACTCTAATAAGATTTCTCTATCATACAAAATTCCAAATTTTCTTAAAAACATTATCCATTATCATCATCTAGATTCCATGATTGTGCTTGAAGCTAAATATACGTCCATGTACAATTCATCATCATCAATATCTATTCTAATGTCATCATCCACATTTAATGGAATCATCATGTAGAAGTAGAGAAAATTCTTAGAAGGTATAAACGTGAAGAAACCGATACAAAGTTTGAATTTTACAAATAGAGTGATTTTTCTTAAAACAAATAATTAGCCATTATCATAACACCATCACATTCATATAAAACATAAACACCATATATAATCTAGAAATTCTATATATAATATATCAAAAGATATAAAAATCAGATTTCAACATACTTAAAATCAAATACATATTCAAGTTTCATATGTCAAAATATAAATTATTTCAAATTTAAAGTTTCAATTTTTCAATCCTTAATCATTAAATTTTCCCCATAAAAATTGAAATATTATATGCCCATTTGCCCCATGGATTTCCCTCATGTATTCTTTGGTTGAATAATCATATAACTATATTGATCTTCCACATGATGTCTAAATTCTTTATGATTTTTGGTCTTCCTTTTTCACATCTCCATGGGATACCAAACTAGTATCTACAACTGCCTTTGCTTTGAAAAAATCTCAGGGTCAAATCCATTCTCTTTAATTATCCACTTAAGTGTATTGTTTTGTTTGTTAAATAAAACAATATTTTCTTTCATCTTCATTGTTGTGAATAAATTGTTCTTAGTGGTTTCCAAGTGAACTTGGAACAACTTTGCTTGACTCTACAAATTCTCATGTTTCCACTGCAAAAAAATAGTGAGCTTCATTAAACATATTAGTCAAATAAGAAAATTTCAAATTAACAAAAAAAATAATATTTCAAAGTGATAATACTTACATCCGCTCTATCTCTGTCGATATTTTCAATTGCCACTAGATCATTGTCCTTAGACCATTTTTGAAATAGGCCATGGCTTCAACACTAATATTTTCCAATTTTTTTAATGCTTTATCTAAAATATTGTCTTTATAATTGTTTTTATACGTGATAGTCCCACCTCTTGCTTGGGTGAGTAAGGCATCCATCTTCACAGGTTGATTTTGGACTGCAATGTATAAACTGTCCCTTTGCCAATGATTTTCATAATGACTTATTATCTCATTGATTAGTACTTTTTCCCTTCCCCTATGCGTGAACCAACAGTGATATGATACAATAAACTCTTTCACATGGGATTTACAATCATAACTAATCAATTTATCCAAGGAAATGATAGCGACTATTCACCATATGTATCGAAGAAGATGGTGTTGATGATGAGGTATTGGGGATTTCAGGTTGAGTATCGTGTGACGACGTAAAAAGACGACGCCACACTCACGGACGATGACAACGACAATGACGACGAAGAACTTGCTTTCACAAACTTACGACTGAAAATGCGAGCAATTTTTTTTTTTTTAAAATAAGTTCCAGGGTGAGTCCGCACACAAGCTCGAACTACAACAATCACGGTAAAGCTTCGTGATCAATGATGTTTAATTTAATCTCATTCGACGTTTCACAAAAGATGAAGAGGGTCGTCATTCGAGTTAATTAGCCTAATGTTGGACTAGTTGTTACTCAAACCGATGACCTCCTATTTAAAAGTTAGTGCTTTGATAAAATGCATGGGCCAGCTAGGAATCAAACATAAGGTCTCACATTTGCATGTTAGGGTTCCTTACTACTAAGCTATCAAACTTTTGTTTTTTTTTTTTATTTTTTTTTGTGACTAACATTTTTTTTTGTAGACTCATTATAGTTAGCTCCAAGTTCTAAGTTTAGCCCTAGTACTACATTGTTTTGCAAGGGTGTACTATAGGTATAAGGAATTAAAAACTACATATATTTAAACAATAACAAGTTGAGAGGAATATGATTTTTACAATACAAAATTCTTTTAAAAGAGTCTTTTCAAAAATCAGTGGTCAAATATTAGAAGGATAATAGATGATTTTTGGATTGAAAGTTATACTAATAATACTTCACCAGCCCAATGTATTGGGGCTTCAACATCCAATGCCACCTTTATGGCTATCATTGGTCGACCCACATCTTTGGGTGATAAACATTAGCCAACCCAATTCAATGGGCATTCAAACTGAGCTTACATTTTATGGTTGAGGCGGCGGGTGGCTCAACAACCATCTGTCTCCATTTAAGACTCCCTGTCTGGCGTGAAAACCCACTCCTACAGGCCGCATAAACATCTACTCACTAAGATTTTGCAAATCCAAGTCATCACAGTCGGCCTACTGCTCTTTATTGTCACAGCCGCGTGAAACAGAGTGGGAGGTGGCGAGCGTCGCCAAGTAAGTGAAATCTCATTTCCCTTCAAATGCTATGGTCAGGTAGAAGATGGAGTGAAGAAGTCGGTGATTATGGTGAGGTAGGCAGGGGGTTCAATACTCCATTCTTCGTTGGATGCTGCGACGTGTATCCAGCGGCGGGATTTCAGTCACGGCCTGCCACAGCAGGTCGGCCAGGCAACAACATCAACAAGGTTTCCCTTTTTTTTTTTTCCTGAGCGCAAAAACAAGTAGGTTGTCCAAAACTATGTTGTTATCTGTTCAATATTGAATGTATCTTCAAATTTGGGATTCTCCTTTGTGATTTTTTTTTATCAAAACGATTGAGGGACAAAGTGAAGGGCAACATATTTTTAGAAAAAAGGGACACTCTCAACTATGTTGCACAATTGATTTGAAGAAGAGAAAACCGAATGTTCTCCGGGTGAGAAAATAATACCTTCGATTGGGGGGGAAGACATTTTCTCCAACATTACAGTAGATCTATTAGAAGACCTGGGAATACTAATGTGCAGATCATCTATTAAGATCATGTCGCACTTACGAGGTAGCTCGTGGAAAGAGCCTCGCAGATGTGGATCTATTTCAACACAACTAGAATGCATGACGATTTTTTTGCAATGAGAGGGACGTCTTATTAGAGGTGGAGGGGGAAGAAAAATGGAAAAGACATATCTCATAGAGTTGGGTGCATGTCAGATTTGATCATTATTATTACAATGGATCCATAAATGAAGAAGGACATAAGAGAGTTAGAGCTTAAATGTTTCATTGTCATACTAAAAGCCATTTGAAAACTTAAGTCTTTCCATCAAGTATAAAAGAAGGGATAATGCACTATTTTTCCAACCTTTTCAACACATCACTTTCAAGTACTCAAACAAAATTTTAATATATTTCTTTTGTAATTTCTTTCCAACATTCCACAAAAGAATTCAACAACATTTCCAATAAATTTTAGAGTAAGAATACTATCATTTCAATGCAACTTTCCTTCAAAATCTTGTTACAACATATCCTACTTCATGTGGAAACAAATTTACAATAATGGAAGCTAGAGAAAGCAAAGCAATATTACATTTTTCCTCCACTCAAGGTGGGTAAATACATGGTGTTTTTACATTGTCAACAACAAGGTTCTTGTGCTCCAAATATCAACAAGGTGGCTCCTCCATAGTTTGCTTGATTCACAACAAAATAAGGGGAGAGGCAACGCTCTCCTCCCAACCAAATACCCAATGGAGAAGAGAAGCCATCCTCTCCATTGGCCCCCGAGCCCCAACCACATCACAATGGGAGAGAATCCAACTCATGGCAACTACAAGCTTCCACATAACTAAACATAACATTTCACATGCATTCCATATTCCTTCAAAACAAGAGAATCAATAATCACAACAAGAGGGAAAACAATCACAACAACAAGTCACAAGGCTTACCAAGAAAGCCACAAGAGTAAGACATATGGGGAAGCCACTTATGCCTCCCAATGGGAATGGGGTGCACCTAAAAGCCTCCAATGCAAACACAATACCCCTAACAACTCTTATGCCTCCCTCAAGTACCCCTTATCCCTCCATTCACTCTTATGCCTCCCTCAACTCTTATGGCTCCCTCAAAGTAAAACAAGAAGAAATGCAAGCATTTCTCTTACAAGGTGGACACCCAACCCAAGCTCCCTCCTCAAGCACATGATCTCTTATGCCTCCCTCAATTAAGCTCCCCATAGTCTCCTCTCACTCCCAACTTAGGCATTCTACCCATTCCCAACAAGCATTTCAAACAACAACATTCAACACAACATAAAAATACATTCATATGACAAAAGAAACATAATGCAACAAAGGGGAAGCTCCTACCTTTCCATGGTAGAGCTTGCTCCAAATATGAAGTCTCAAATCCCTCCAAGGATCAAGCAAGCATCCACAAGCTCCAACAAAGTTCTCACAAGTATCCACAAGCTCCAAAAATTCACAAGCTCCTTCCAAATCCTCTCCTCTCCAAAATACAAAAAGACTAAAACATGAAACTTCCAACCCCCAAAACAAACAAGAGGCTCAAATAAATAGAGAAAAGAGAGGGAGGGATGATGTGGCTCCAAGTAGGATGCCACCTCCTTTTCCCTCCACTCCACATCATTTGGTCAACATCAAATTCCAATGCACCATTAATAAGTGGTTGAAAGAAAGGCAAGCAACTTGCACACTCCAACTAAGCCCACTCCCTCAAAGGACAAAATTAAATTTGAAAGAAAGTGCAATTAATATTTTTACCCTTTTATCCCCCCAAAACACCTAAAAGACCCTAAATTTGGCCTTCCAACCCATAGGTAGGGTTGGCATGGGGTTTTAAGAGGTGTGGGACAAGTTTGACTTGTCCCACAAGCTTTGAAATTTGGCCTCCAAGGCCAAATTCGAGTTTCCCATGTGGGGTAGAGTGTGCTACACTCAAACTCAAACACACATCAATCCACACAAAATCCAAAGTAAATCAAGGTTAATAAATGAACTCTCTTAGGTCACATCTTTTAATTAGTTTAGGAAAATTTCAAATTAACTTAATTAACCCACTACAACCCATGGCTAACAAAGGGGTAAACTCCAATCCAAGAAATATGAATAATAACATAAGTAAAAATTTCACTTACTAAGAGCAACACATACTAACATAAGTAAAAAAGGGAAAAATTAAACAAAACAACACATGATCCCTAGGTCACAATTTTCCCTTTACCAGATAATTCTAACACACACACAATTACTTGTTGCCATGGTGACCTTAGCTGGATTCTTCTCGAATTCCGATGTGGTTGGTCTCCACTCCCCAATATTGTTGTGAATATAATATACCTGCAGAGCAGAAAATACCTCCTTCGGCCTGTTGGCCGCATTAAAACATTCATGCCAAATATACAATATAATCTAAAATAATCAACACCTGATTTACTATCATCTATGCAAGTACGATATCACTTAACACTTTCTAGCACATTTCTATTCCACATTTCATTTATATCAAAACGATCATCACATTAGTCCAATTATCAAGTTCTACTCAAAATGATTAAACATATCACATGTCATAATTAAGATAAATAACCCTGTCAAAATATACAAATATCATCATCAAATGTCCACCAGTAAACCATATGCATCATATAAAGATCGAATCAATAACAGTCCAATGTCTATGATATCTACTAGCATGCTAAAACAAGAAGTCATAATAATCCATAAGTGAAGTAATCAGTCTCGAAAACGACAAAACAAAATGAGGTCGAAGGGAAGTGGGCACTACATCCCCTCCCCTTAGACTCGACTTCCTCCCGGAAGTCACTTTGGAAAAGGTGTGGAAACGTCCTCGTAAGCAAAGTAAAGCATCCTCCCAAGTAGCTGCAGCCTCATCATACTGTCCCATGGACCCGAACTCGATCAATCTCTCTCCGCGAAGGCCCTGTGGTCCGCGCGATCTAAAATGTGCACGGGCTCCACCATCACCTGCCCCTGATCCTGCACTGCAATGCAGTCCAATCTAGCACATGAGAAGGATCAGAAATATATCTCCTAAGCACATAAACGTGAAACACATCATGGACGCGCGATAAGCTAGGTGGCAATGCTAGACGATAGGCCAAGGGACCGAGGCGCTCCAAGATCTCAAAGGGACCCACAAACCTAGGAGCAAGCTTAGAACCTTTTCCATAACGGATAGGGCTCTTATGTGGTCTGACACGAAGAAACACCTTCGTGCCTACCTCAAAACTGCGATCTGTCCTATGCTGGTCTCGCATACTTTTCGTCTATCCCGCGCCTCCGTAATCTCTGTCTGATCAAGGCAACCTGCTGCTCCATGTCCTGTAATAATGCTGGCCCAAGAGAAACCCTGTCCTCAATCCTGTCCCAACTAAGAGGTGTCCTACACTCTCTACCATATAAATGCCTGAAAAGGAGCCATGCCTATAGAACTCTGGAAACTATTATTGTAGGCAAACTCCACCAAATACAGATACTCCTCCCATCTCGACTGATGATCCATCACGTACATCCTGAGCATATCCTCCAAAATCTGATTCACCCTCTCTGTCTGTCCATCTGTCTCAGGGTGATAAGCTGTGCTGAAATTAATCCTCGTCCCGAGGGCATACTGCATGGTGGTCCAGAAATGGGAGGTGTACAAAGGGTCGCGGTCGCAAATGATCTTCCGCGGAATCCCATGTAATCTGACAATCTCATCAAGGTATACTCGTGCCACAGCACTTGCTGTATAGGTGGTCTTCACTGGAGAAAAATGAGCTACCTTCGTCAATTTATCCACCGTGACCATGATGGCGTCGTGATGGTATCTCGACGTAGGTAACCCAACGATGAAGTCCATGGAAATGGTGTCCCACTTCCACTCCGGTATGGCGTGAGGATAGAGAAGGCCAGCTGGATGCTGATGCTCGGCCTTCACCCTCTGGCACTCTAAACAATGGGATACAAATGAGGCTATGTCTCTCCGAAGTCCTCTCCAAAAATACAACTGTCTCAGAGGTGGCGTGCATCTTCTTCACCCCGGGATGGGCTGAATAAGGTGCACGATGAGCCTCTGTCAAAATGTCATGTCTCAAGCCTCCATCTCTAGGAACATATATCCGACCTCTGTGTCTGAGAAGACCATCTGCCTCTAATGAAAATCCATCAAATCTCCCCTCAAGGGGTCTCTGAGACTCAATCTCTCTCTCCGTGCAAGGTAGAAACTATCCTGAGGAAGTTGCTGCAAGATCCTACTCCGCAAATCTGTGCCCACTGAGGTGGCCATAGCCACATGTCTCCGCCTACTCAAGGCATCTGCAACCACATTCTCCTTTCCTTTCACATGCTCTATCTCCATGTCATACTCACAGAGTAACTCCATCCAACGCCGCTGACGAGCGTTGAGATTGGGCTGCGTGAAGAGGTGGCGAAGACTCAAGTGATCAGTCCTGAGTGTAAATCTCCGGCCAAGAAGAAAATGTCTCCACCGCACTAAGGCATGTACAACTGCTGCAAGCTCAAGGTCATGGGTCGGATAATTGAGCTCATAATCTTTGAGTTTGTGAGACTCAAAGGCAACTACTCTACCCTCCTGCATTAACACACCTCCAAGTCCTGCCAAGGAAGCATCTGTGCAAACGTAGAACTCACCCTGAGGATCCGGCACTGCAAGAATAGGTGCTCTCGTGAGGCATTCCTTCAGTGTACTGAAGGCTTGCTCACATCTATCTGACCATAAAAACTTCTTCCCTTTCCGCTGAAGAGAAGTGATAGGGTGCGCAATCCGAGAGAAGTCCTGAACAAACCTCCTGTAATACCCTGCTAGACCCATGAAACTACGCACCTCGGTCACACTAGTGGGTGCTGGCCAATCCATGATGGCTCGAATCTTGGAAGGATCGAACTGTGATACCTTCCCCAGAAATGATGTGGCCCAAATACTGCACCTCAGGCTGAAAGAACGCACACTTCTCCAAGTTCCCGTAAAGGCGCTGTTCGCGAAGACACTGAAGAACCTGGCGAAGGTGCTCCTCGTGCTCCTCACGTGTGCGTGAGTAAACTAGAATGTCATCAAGGAAGATGAGCATGAAGTGATCAAGGAAGGTCCTGAATACCCCATTCATCAAACTCATAAACACTGCGGGGGCATTCGTCAAACCGAAAGGTACCACTGTGAACTCGTAGTGGCCATATCTCGTACGGAAAGCTGTCTTGTGAATATCTATCTCCGCAATCCTGAGCTGATGGTACCCTGACTTAAGATCTATCTTAGAGAAAATTGTAGCCCCCTTCATCTGATCAAATAAATCATCAATGCGTGGAAGGGGGTAACGATTCTTGATCGTTACTTTATTCAGCTGACGGTAGTCAATACACAACCGAAGAGATCCATCCTTCTTCTTCACGAAGATAACTGGTGCACCCCAAGGGGATACACTAGGATGGATTAGGCCTTTCTCCAGAAGGTCCTCAAGCTGCAACTTGAGCTCACATAACTCAGGAGTAGTCATCCGATAGGTGCTCGTGAGATAGGCTCTGCGCCCGGAACTAGATCTATATGGAAGTCGATCTCACGTGGGGGAGGTAATCCCGGTAGCTCCCCTGGGAACACATCGGAAAACTCTGACAAGATGGGATGATCATCGAGGGAAGGTCCTCTCGACTCATCCTCTGATCTGTCACTGACCGTAATAGCAAACATCTGACAACCCTGTCGCGCACACCGCTTAAGCTGCATAGCGGAGATGGTGCGAATGGATACGGCCCTCCTAACTCCTGATATCACTGACTCTACTCCAAGATCATCTATGCAAGAAATAGTCTTGTGGTAACAATCCACTCTAGCTCTGTGAGTGGACAACCAATCCATGCCTAAAATGATGCCATAAGATCCTAATGGAAGGATCCGAAGATCAGAAGTAGTGGTGAAGGGTCCCAAATCCACTACACCCTCGACTAAGGAGTCTACATAAATTTTGGCTCCAGAAGCCATCTCAACGTCCCAACTACGGCCCTGCCTAACTGCCACCAGCCTACAACGCTCTACTAAGGATGGTGCAATAAAAGAATCAGAAGAACCAGAATCAAATAATATAGAGGTGGAAATACCACCAATACTACCTGTCGTCTCAATCACAGTACTCTGATGCTCAGCCTGGCGGTTCTCGACCACTGCGTAGATCCGATGACTCCGTGCCATATCTCCAACAGTAGGCTCTGAGCTCTGCATCTTACCCTTGTTAGGGTTCTGTGGGCAATCTCTCCAATGATGTCCAACAACACCACAACCATAACAGCTGCCTGGTCCCCTCCAGTGGGAAGCAGCTCCAGCTGGTACTCTAGATGACTGAGATATAGATCCTGACGATCCGGCTATGGACTATTGAGGTCTCTGCTGACGAGCTCCTGCTGACTGAGCTCTCGGTGCACCCTGTGTCCTGATGGGACCCCTAGGAGGAGGCCCCATACTACGCCCCTCTGTGCATCAAATCTCTGAGGAGGTCGGTAAGGTGGGCGGGTCTGCTGCTGCTGCTGCGCCGTTGTGGTGGCCTCGAATGAAGCTTGCCTCGAACTCGTCCACCCCGTGGAGGAGGAACTCGACCCTTTCGACCTACTATCCCGCATCTCTGGATACGGCTCCGAACTCTGTCTCTAGCCTGCTGTGTCTTTCCCCGTGTCTCCTCTGCAATATAGGCCTTCTCCACGGCCTCTGCTAATGTCTGTGGGTAGTGAATGCGCACTGCGCCACCTAAATCCAAGTTCAGGCCCCGGATGAACCTGTGAATCGTACCTGCTCATCCTGCATATAGTCGACGTACTGGAGTAGGTCCAGAAATCGACTCTCATACTCAGCTACTATCATCGATGCCTGACGGAGGTCATGAAACTCATCTATCCGTTGCTGTATAAATCTCCTGGGTAAATACCTGCTCCTGAAACGCTCCTCAAACAGCTCCCAGGTAATCGTCTCCGAGTCAACATGGAGCTTCGCTCCTCGGTCCTCCACTGACTCCCGCTCCATCCTTCGAAGATGGATTGCAACACGAGCTTTCGTGTGTTGCTAGTGCAAGGGCAGAGCTCAAGCATCCGCTCAAGCTCACCAACCAAGCCTCTCGCCGAAAACCGCCGTATCACCTGAATAGTGAGATGGTCGTAGCTTCAGGATCTCCCGATATGGTCTCGCAGCTGAATGATGATGACGAATCCTAGGTCTATCTGAATGCTCCTCCCTCTGTCTAGGGCTCCGAGACCGTCCCTATGTCCCGAGATCCCGTCCCCATGTCCTCTCTCGTGGTGACTCGCCTAGCCGACTCCGCACGGAAGTTCTCGCCCCGTGCTCCTCGCCGTGTCGAGGGATGCCCGGGCATCTACTGATGGCTCCAAACTATGTCTAGCAAGTCATCCTCCCAAGGGCTCTCCGCGTATAGCGGCATTGACATCCTGGAGTGTCTGCAAGATCTGAGGTAGAAGGGCTGCTACGGCCTGCTCTGGCGGTGGTATGTCTAGGTCTATATGAAGAGACCCCTCGCCCAATCCGCGCCTCCTGCACAGATCAAGGTGAGAGTTAGTTCATCGTTCTAGGTCTTGTGCTAGTTTTCTAAATTTGTTGTTTACTATAATTATCAACATTATGGTTTTATATTTTAAAAGAATCAGCTCTGTACTAAGTTAAATGTTCCTGTTTTGTGTTTTCCTGCATGTGCCCAAGGGTCCAAGCTTCGAACCCCTGGCTCTGATACCAAAATGTAACGCCGCAAAAAGACGACGCCACGCATCACGCGATGATGATGACGACGATGACGACGAACTTGCGCCACAAACATTACAAGTCCGAAAATGCGACAATTTTTTTTTTTTTTTTTTATTTTCATTTGTGTTGAGTTTATTTTATCTACTACAAACACGAGTTAAATTGCTAATGTCAATGATGTTTAATTTAATCTCATTCAACGTTTCAAATAGATGATGATGTAATTTATTTCGAAAGTTAATTAGCACTAATTTTATTTTTATTTTATTATTTCAATTACTTATTACGATGATATATAATTTAAAAGTTAGTTATTTGATAATAATGGCATATATATATATAATATATGGTATAATAATTATACATTTGCATGTTTATTATTCCTTATTTGCTTTATTTACAATGCAAACTTTATGTTTAGATTGATTTTCAAATGTGTTATGGTTTACATTAAGTAGGATATTATATTAAATAGTGCTAAGTTTATTTTAATATATTTTAAAAATAATATTTTATAGTATTCCTAAGATATGTTAAGATATCCAAATAAACATATATTAAAAATATTAGAAAAAGTTAAGAAAGTCCTTCATATATTTTTTACTAATACTTATTTTAAATTTTATATAAATATAGTATAATCAAAAAACACTTAATAAGTATCCTCTTATATTAAAGCCAAGGATACTAGATGAGTTTTGGATTGAAACGATGGAAACACCAATTATCAAACTTTATGATTTATGTTTAATATTTTTTCAGGCGGTGGGAATTTCAATGTTTAGGGCTTGCCACGCACACAAATTCCCCCTGCCTTCCTATGGCCCAATCTTCACCTACAAAGTCAAAATGGAGTTATCTTTGGGTGGGACTAGCAACAAAACAAACCCACTTTTTCATTACACTCTAAAACCAACTTTTAACTTTATTGTTACATTGTAAATTGCACCAAACGCATGGGAGAGTGGTTCAATCAATCAATCACATTGACAAAAGATGAAAACATCTAAGGTGATTATTCAATCTAAGATTTGTGAATTGGTCTACTTCTGCAAAACATGCCACATGGTTTAGGTGAGGTCAAGAAGATCCATTTGAAAATGAGGAGCGTAATGATCTGCATGAGTCAATTTTTTTTTTTTTTCTTTCGCTGAGGGAGCGCGTCAAGTAAGAGTGTGAGCATTGAGGGATGGAAACTAGTGTGAGAACGGTGGCCCAGTGAAGCAGCAGGCGTAAAAGGGGTTCTTTAATTTAATATTTAAAGCAAAATTTCGCTCCATACATCTATGCAAAAACAACATGTCAAGCTATCCATTGAGATTTCGAATGCACCTTCATGTTTCAGCTTTTTGTTCAAAAGCTGCCAAAGAGATTTTTATTTTCAAATCTTTTTTTTGATTCAAGAAGTTTTCAAGAGATAAAGATAAGACTTTTTCCATTTTAAAAGACATTTGTTATTTTAATTTAAGACTTGAATTATCTTCAAAATGGAAGATTCCCTTTATTTGATATTTTTAGGATCAAAGTTTGATGAAAAAAAAGAATCTAGATTCGTTAAAAAAAATCTAACACCTACTCAAATTCCTTCTTCAGGCTCAAAAATATTTTATAAGTTGTCATTTGGGAATGCTGGAAAATCCTCATAATCAAATTGATCAAAACAAAAGTGTGATAAGTGTCTGCATTCAAAGACTTCTTTTAAGATTGATTCTTGCTTAAACAGAAACAAAATCGAGTATCATTATTAATTTGTTTTTCGATTTATTTTTTGTTAGCTTTTTTGGAAAGATCTAGGTAGAGGTGGATTACATTGACTAATCAACACTTTTCAATTAAGAAACCTCCATAAACTATTGGTTTGACTGTTTTTAATAAATGAGTTGCTCTATTTTTTTCTTTCATGAGAGGAAAAAAATCTTTCGAGCCCTGGATCTCATAGAGGAGTATCTATAGATGTTGCCATGATATGTATTATGAAGGAATTTAGATCTTAATTATTTTTAAAAGAAACCAAGAAACAAGTTTCAGCGTAGGATTAAGTATTACGTGGATTATATTTATTAGGATTTCTAGTTTGAAATTATGTTTAGTTTGTATTCTACTTGGCAATAGTTTATGATAATACTTTTATCAATATAAAGAAAAATTAATAGTATATTGATATAATTGAACTTGATAATATAAATTTCATTAATTTTAATATTATTTAATGGAGTAATATTTAAACATATTAGTTTCCTCTTATTAAACATAATGAGGAATATGTGTAATTACTTACTAAGTTTTTTTTTAGAATTTGCATTAAACATTTCTACACACTTCAATAAACATAGCATGGGTTTTTCAAAAGGTTTGATTTTACTTCCTTCTATACTTTGCCAATAATTTTACAATGGATCCATAAATGAAGAAAGGACATAAGAGAGCTAGAGCTTAAAATGTTTCATTGTCATACTAAAAGCCATTTGAAAACTTAAGTCTTTCCATCAAGTATAAAAGAAGGGATAATGCACTATTTTTCCAACCTTTCAACACATCACTTTCAAGTACTCAAACAAAATTTTAATATATTTTCTTTTGTAATTTCTTTCCAACATTCCACAAAAGAATTCAACAACATTTCCAATAAATTTTAGAGTAAGAAATACTATCATTTCAATGCAACTTTCCTTCAAAATCTTGTTACAACATATCCTACTTCATGTGGAAACAAATTTACAATAATGGAAGCTAAAGAAAGCAAAGCAATATTACATTTTTCCTCCACTCAAGGTGGGTAAATACATGGTGTTTTTACATTGTCAACAACAAGGTTCTTGTGCTCCAAATATCAACAAGGTGGCTCCTCCATAGTGCTTGATTCACAACAAAATAAGGGGAGAGGCAACGCTCTCCTCCCAACCAAATACCCAATGGAGAAGAGAAGCCATCCTCTCCATTGGCCCCCGAGCCCCAACCACATCACAATGGGAGAGAATCCAACTCATGGCAACTACAAGCTTCCACATAACTAAACATAACATTTCACATGCATTCCATAATCCTTCAAAACAAGAGAATCAATAATCACAACAAGAGGGAAAACAATCACAACAACAAGTCACAAGGCTTACCAAGAAAGCCACAAGAGTAAGACATATGGGGAAGCCACTTATGCCTCCCAATGGGAATGGGTGCCACCTAAAAGCCTCCAATGCAAACACAATACCCCTAACAACTCTTATGCCTCCCTCAAGTACCCCTTATCCCTCCATTCACTCTTATGCCTCCCTCAACTCTTATGGCTCCCTCAAAGTAAAACAAGAAGAAATGCAAGCATTTCTCTTACAAGGTGGACACCCAACCCAAGCTCCCTCCTCAAGCACATGATCTCTTATGCCTCCCTCAATTAAGCTCCCCATAGTCTCCTCTCACTCCCAACTTAGGCATTCTACCCATTCCCAACAAGCATTTCAAACAACAACATTCAACACAACAAAAAAAATACATTCATATGACAAAAGAAACATAATGCAACAAAGGGGAAGCTCCTACCTTTCCATGGTAGAGTTTGCTCCAAATATGAAGTCTCAAATCCCTCCAAGGATCAAGCAAGCATCCACAAGCTCCAACAAAGTTCTCACAAGTATCCACAAGCTCCAAAATTCACAAGCTCCTTCCAAATCCTCTCCTCTCCAAAATACAAAAAGACTAAAACATGAAAACTTCCAACCCCCAAAACAAACAAGAGGCTCAAATAAATAGAGAAAAGAGAGGGAGGGATGATGTGGCTCCAAGTAGGATGCCACCTCCTTTTCCCTCCACTCCACATCATTTGGTCAACATCAAATTCCAATGCACCATTAATAAGTGGTTGAAAGAAAGGCAAGCAACTTGCACACTCCAACTAAGCCCACTCCCTCAAAGGACAAAATTAAATTTGAAAGAAAGTGCAATTAATATTTTTACCCTTTTATCCCCCCAAAACACCTAAAAGACCCTAAATTTGGCCTTCCAACCCATAGGTAGGGTTGGCATGGGGTTTTAAGAGGTGTGGGACAAGTTTGACTTGTCCCACAAGCTTTGAAATTTGGCCTCCAAGGCCAAATTCGAGTTTCCCATGTGGGGTAGAGTGTGCTACACTCAAACTCAAACACACATCAATCCACACAAAATCCAAAGTAAATCAAGGTTAATAAATGAACTCTCTTAGGTCACATCTTTTAATTAGTTTAGGACAATTTTCAATTTAACTTAATTAACCCACTACAACCCATGGCTAACAAAGGGGTAAACTCCAATCCAAGAAATATGAATAATAACATAAGTAAAAATTTCACTTACTAAGAGCAACACATACTAACATAGTAAAAAGGGAAAAATTAAACAAAACAACACATGATCCCTAGGTCACAATTTTCCCTTTACCAGATAATTCTAACACACACACAATTACTTGTTGCCATGGTGACCTTAGCTGGATTCTTCTCGAATTCCGATGTGGTTGGTCTCCACTCCCCAGTATTGTTGTGAATATAATATACCTGCAGAGCAGAAAATACCTCCTTCGGCCTGTTGGCCGCATTAAAACATTCATGCCAAATATACAATATAATCTAAAATAATCAACACCTGATTTACTATCATCTATGCAAGTACGATATCACTTAACACTTTCTAGCACATTTCTATTCCACATTTCAGTTATGTCAAAACGATCATCACATTAGTCCAATTATCAAGTTCTACTCAAAATGATTAAACATATCACATGTCATAATTAAGATAAATAACCCTGTCAAAATATACAAATATCGTCATCAAATGTCCACCAAGAAACCATGTCATTATTTGTACAGATGGAAAATGACTGCAATGTCTCGTAAATTCAAATAAAAATAAACAAAATCATTACTAAATTATATGAAAAATTGTTAAAACTATGCAAAAGCTATGAAATTATATGAAAAACTATTCAAAACTTGTACTAAAGCAATAAAATCATACCTTGTTCTTGAGGGTAACTTGTCGTTGTACCGAAGGTGGCCATGTTGGAGTAGTAATTGGTTGTGTTTGAGTTGTGTGTGGCTAGGATGGCAAAGTAGGTGTTGAGAAATGACAATTGCACATGATTGAACTAAGTGAGTTGGTGAAGACTGTTGAGAAGCATGCGTATAGTGACAAGTCCTTACAACTATACCAACAATCAATTGCATGTCAATTCAATATGGTAAATGGTAAATTGTAAATAGAAAATAGTAAATGTTAGGGTGTTTTGTATCTCTCGTTTAACTAATGCAAACACTTGGGGGTTCAATAATGAGTGAAATTCCATTTAGATTATGAATCTCCCAACGCCTCGATAATTTGTTGGCCTCTTCCTGTTGATGCTTTTTTTTTCACAAAAGAGCCAAAAGAAAGCTTATGCATACTGGTCAAGATTTAATAAGAAGTACATAATGTTAGTACTACATAAAGATTCAATCAAGTACATAATCAAGACAATAACTAAAGTCTAATGTTGAAATATAAACTATATACATGTTGTTCTTGAAATGGAATTGACAAATTCTTCATTGTCTCATCCTTAAGTAGGAGTTGGTTTGTCTTTTAAATTAAAAATAGCCTCGTAATAAAGGCCAAGGAGATAGTTTGTGGAGTGAATAACTAGTTTTTCATAAACTGATGCATTTGTAATGCCATCTTTTATCTTATTAGATAAAAAGGTACACTAATCAAATTTTAACTTTCCGATCATTGCAATAATGTATGAAATAGCCGGTTTGGAATATCCATTTCTCGACATTGTAAAACAATTCTAGCTTGAAATAAAGAAATCATGGCTTATAGTTGTCCGGCCTTATCAGCACAAAAGTGGTGTGCAATTCCTTATGTATCCACACCTCGTCTTGATTTATTGACATGAGCTGCAAAAAGTAATTGGAATTAATATCAATTTGAATTGTATAAAAATAAAAAACTTTTAAATGAAAATTGAAAATAGATTTCATGTACAATCAACATGGAAACCAAAAGTAGATTTGACATACTTCTTATCATTTTCAATGAGGGTTGCTTTGGTTGTTACTATGGGTGAATTTTTAAATGGAAGGCATTTCAACCGATGGATATCAATTGGATCGACACTAAATTTGAATGTATGACCATCATCCATAGTAACAGTAAAATTATCGTCTTTTGTATTATACGAGGAGAGAAGGTAGTTTAGAACATCATGATCAATCTCGAATTGGGCCATGTTAACGACCCCATAAAAATCATATGCTTCTAGAAAATCCTTATATTTTGTTTTCATTTTCAAAACTATATAAATGTTGGGGCACAACAAGTTCACGTGTTACATCTTTCCCTTGGGTAGGGCTTGGGTAGTGAACAATTCCTGGTTTACTTGATTTTTCGTTGGCTCTTGGTCTTAAGCTTTGAATGCACTTGTAGTAGCCATTATATGTGAGATTGATTGGAGAATATTGTGTCTAGTTAGAACATTGGCATAGAGATGTATGATTCCTTTAAAAGTAAGTAATGAGAGAATGGATAAAATTTTGGAGTGAAGTGCAAATGTGAAAATGATGGGCGATGGAGTATTTATAGGACAAAATTAGGGTTTCTCAAACCTTTGGCGCACAACAAAAAACATTTTACTATGTGAGGGTAAGTGTTGTTGTCATGCATCAACAAATTTTTTTGACACGTGATAGCAAAATTTGATGTCGCGTGAGATCAAACTTCTTTGACACGCAATATCAACACTTGTTGTCATGTGCTAACAAACTTTGTTAACTTCAGCAAAAATTGTTTCTCTTGTGTGTTAGAAATATTTGATGATGCATGACATCAACTTGTTTTTCCGCGTGATAGGAAGATTTATCAACGTAAATAGTAACACTTATTTTCGTGCATCGACAATCTTTTTTTTTGACTTGCCATAGTAAGTGTTGTTGTCATCGTCAACCAAATTTTCTATCATGAGACAACAAAGGTTGATGTCATGTGTCAAAAAAGTTTGTTAACCCATGACAACAAGATTTTGTTGACTCTCGATAAAAACTCTTACTTTCATGCATCGAAACCATACAATGTTTGTTGTGAAGAGACAACTCAACGTCACCAGAGAACAATACCTATATTTTTTACATCTACATAATTTTTTTCACTCAGGACCCTCACTCTTGCTTAAATAATATCAGGTGAAAATTTCATTCTCAAAAATTGGAAAATTTTCCTTTCTGCGAAATTGGTTCTAGGTATATTCGTGGGGATTTTCCACCTCCATTTTACATGAGGCTTCTTAAAATGAACCTCGACTTTTACAATTTTAAAATATGTCACTTAAGTGAGCGAAATAATACAATTATTATAGTCAACAAAGAATTATAAGTGGGAGAGAAGGAGGAGAAGTAGGTAAGAAGGGGAAGTTGAAATTTCTAATGAAAATGATTTCTTGATGAAGAACTTGTTAATTTATGCTTCCCAATCTTTTTCCTTGAATACTTTATTGAACTAAGCTATCGCAAATGTCAACTTATTCTCCTCTAGAATGCAAACATATCTAATACCTTGATCCATTTTTTAGGGATACCACTGATCTTATTACATTGATCGATTCATTCTTCATGATGCATTACAATTGTAGAAATGTAACTTCGAGATACTATTCGAGATACTCTAAATTTTTATTTAAGGAAAGAGAGTCACCATCCTCCTTCTTGACCATTCCCTTGAATGAAATGATGAGATATTTATATTATGAGTCCTTAGTGAGTAGAGGGGACTCAAATATCTTAACATAATTGTAGAACTCATTCAATATATCTAAAACATGTAGCCTATGAAATTCTAATTCATTTATTGCATTATTAAGCATTACATATCTCGCATCCATTATGCATATCCAAAATCGAGACAAGTTCTTGGAATTTTATGCAAACAGGTTTTTAGTCACAAGAGTGTGAGAATCGAGGGACTCATCTCGAACACCACTAGGAATACCTCAACATACTAATTGAATTCTATTACAAACTCCTCATTTGATTTCTTCACTTCAAATAATGATGCAAGAGTATACTTGATGAGAGAAATGATATCGGAATGAATGTCTTACCTTGGTCAATGATTTTCTCAATCAATTTATCTTTATCCTTCCCCTGCATCATGTATCCTTGTTCTTTCTCAATTGTTTTTGGATCAACATTGTTGATCGGAGAAAATTTTTCAATCGTAAGAGAAGATATTTATTCAGGTTCTAAGAAGGGTGGAATGTAAGCACTACGAGCTTTTACATTTCCTCCAATTACACAATGGTTTCCTTGTGTTTTTGTTCTAAGTGAGAAGGTGAGAGGTGGATTGTTTGAATAGATGAGAGTAACCCTTGTGTGATTATTGATCTAACGACATGTGAATGAACTCATAGTATGTCAAAGTCATGTCTTCAATGGGATTTTCATTCTTAGGTCTGGCAATTTCAACATACTGATTACTAAAGGTCCCACTGAAGAAGTGGGATGTTGTTTGAGCTCTCTTTCTTCATTTGGGATTCCATGTCTCTAATATTTATTCATGACTGGGCATGGCAAAAGGCTGCATTAACCTTAAATCACTATTCATCATTTCTTGAATCCATGGGAATGGATCATCGGTATTGAGATGACATTTTTCATTGAATAATTCTCAAGATATTGTTGTGGAATCAATTATTTATTACCATGGTAAAGCTTTAACCTTAGAGGACACATGCTCATCCTCTTGAATGTCTTTATTCACTTGAAAAATTATCCCAACTTGTTCACATAGCCCACCGAAGTTCAAATATTTTGGTTCACTTTGAACAACCGAGTGAGCTCACTTGTCTTGCTCACCAGAGGAGAGTGCATTCCTTCAACCCGATTAAAGATTTACAATGACGATCTTTAGAGATGTTTAACCATTTTTAATATCCTCTTATACTACATGATGTCTTTTGTTTTTGAAAGTTGTGTTTTGTAGTATTTTACTTTGCTCACATACACCACTATCACCAAAGTGATGCTTGGGATCCTCGTGAAGTATGGATTTCCTTGATTAAACTGTGCAACTATCACATATGCCTATGTAGATTTTGGAAAGAAGAGAGGTGAATGAAAACATATCCCAAAGTAACTTCCCAACACTTAGAATAATGATTTAATATTTTTAGAGAAATGTTATTTTTTCCAATTTTCATTTTTTTGCCTTTTTAGTTTCCTTGGTTATCTTCTACGAGCACCTACTTGAAATTTGTTTCCTTCTTTGAGAGTTTACTATTCATAGTAAGTTCTCATGTAGAGAAGTATTATTTTTGGAAAGTTCCCATCCACACCACTGGATTGCGATGAAACCACCTTCATTAGGATATCTTTCTTGTCTTGTTCTCATGTATAAACTTTTCAGCTCTATCCAATTAGTAGAATGGTATGGGAAATAAAGGAAAATATGAAACTAGGGTAAGAAGTAAGGGTTTTTTCACCAGTAAAAATATGGAAAATGCATGTAATTGTAATCAACTATTTTTGAAGGCACCTGAAAATGGAGAAGAACATGAAAAACCCCACCTTGATCTATGTACTAGTTTGTGAGATATTAAACATTCACTTTTGCGGGTTACGAAGTCATTCAAGAAAGAAAATGCATATGGAGATTTTAAAAATTTGGAAATTTTATTTAAATATAGTTTTTATGATAATATAAATATGGAGGAGGAGTGGAATATAATCAACAACGGTGAACAATTTTGGAAAAAAATTCTAGAGTTTCGGGTAGATTATGAGAAAAATGGGGAAACCAAAAATGCCCTAACTCCTTTGTTTTTATGGCTTCAGGGGACACATTTACTCTACCTTTTCCCTTGGAAAAGGTATGAAGGAAAAAATAAAGTGCAACCTATACCCAAAAGGACAAGTGACAAACATGCACTATTAGGAGAACAAGAGGAAAGAGCTTATTTTCAACACCAGTCGATTTTGGTCAATTGAAGAACCATGTGGGAGAAAGGTGGTGGGAATCAAATTTTTGTACCCCTTTCGCTAATGGAAAATAGAAAATGGCACAAAAATTGGGTCTCGGCCTCATGGTGATAAATGGACCGCACCCAGTGTAGGAGGTGAGGGCTCGAAAATTGCTAGAATGTTCTTACGAAGGCCTCGAGGATCATGTGGTGAGTTAAGGAGGTAAAATGTGGGGGAACCAATTTTTGTCCCCTTTTTCTCATTTAAAAAGGAAAATAGGTACATGAAAATATGGCTCAGCCTCATGCCTTTGACACATGGTATTGGAAAAGGTTTGTAACTATTATTGCATACCTTGGGATGTACCTGCAAACGAAGTGGCTTGAGCTCCTTGAGGTATTTTTTAGAACTTCCTTATATGAATATGACTGATTTTTTTTTTTTTAGAAGAATGGGATGGGTATAATTCTCTCGATTATGTTTTTAATTCCTTCAAAGATGAATTTTTTCTCGGGATTACATGGTTTACTTGCAAAACATAAGTCGTGAAGAGAATGACCTTAGCCTTATTAAAATTATGAAAATAACACCATGTAGGGAATTGAATCATCTTTCCAATGATATATGTTTTGGCCTCCAATGCATTTTGGATCTCCTAGAATCATCTTTCAAAGCTCAAGTGAATTTTTATAGTGCAAGCTGTTTCACCCTCAAAAATATGCTTTTGTTGAATTGGTCCTTTAACCTCCAAATATTTCCTAAATATTCCTAAATCACTTGCACAATGATCGTAGATATTTGATACAGCCTCTCGATTATTTTAGTCCTGGAACCCTTTTTTAAAGAATGTGCACCCACCTCAGAAATGCTAAAAATAATCGTTTCTAAGTTCACTAAAAAAATAGGCCTCGGAAGGAGTTGTCTTGGAAGAATATCATGAGTTTTTTCCATATTTCCAACACATAGGAAAAGTTGTTACTACACATGAGAGAAATAAAATCATTGGGATAGGATTGAGATATACGGGAACTAATCTAATAGATATCATTCATCTTAGTGTTTTCAGAGTTAAATCTCTCTCATGTCTTCTTATCCATTATCAAGAGTATCCTCCTACATTTTCCTTCTACATATTCTCCTTCATTTTCCTCTTCTCATTTCTATCATACACTTAACAACTTCTGACGATTATGATAGAGTAAACGAAAAGTGAAACTTCAACAGAAACACATTAGAGCAGTGCTGGATGCATGATTGAGAGATACTACGGATGCCCCTTTTTAGAATTTTTAAGATATTATTATTAACGCATCTAAATAAAAGAAGAAATAAAACCATCTAATTATAGATCGAGTCGTAGGTGTAAATGAAGGAAAACAGAAAATAAATCATAAATATAAATATAAATATTGGTGGCCAGTTTAATTACAGAAATAAAAACCTTATAATTATTCGAAGACTTAAATATGTAAAAACAACAAGAAAATCCTATAAATATGGATTGAGTCGACGTCATATCCCAATTAAGAAAAGCATATATAAAATGACAACATCTTACGATCTCACTTGTTAGAAAATACACATCTTAATTCGTTGTGTTAAGATTTTCTTAGCTGAAAGGATGTTAGCATTACATTGCTATTTCTATATTAGCGATGAAGATTATTAATTTGGAAAGCGAAACAGAATCGGAAAAGTCCTGTGTTCAAACCAATGAACACACCGATGTTGGTTCTACGTTATCGAAGATCTTGAACCCCTTTTTAATATACACTACATGATGTCTCTTATTTTTCAGTGTTGCGCCCTACGGTGTTATGCTTTTCTCACGTACACCACTGTGACCAAAGTGATGCCTCAAGATCCTCGTGAAGTATGTATTTCCTCGTTTAAACTGTGCAACTGTTGCACATTCCTGTGCTGATTTTGGAAAGCAGAAAGATGAATGAAAATAGAGCCGGCAACGAACTTCCAGCACTAAGAATGAGAATTTATTAGTTTTAGAAAAAAAAAAAATTCCCTTTTTTGTTTTCGATTGCCTTGATCATTTCCTTGGTTATCTTCTTAAATAACCGCCTTGAGAAAATTTTCTTTCTGTGAAAGATTACTATTCATAGTAAGTGCTCATGAAGAGAAACACTATTTTTGGAAAGTTCCCTTTCACACCTCGAATTGCAAGGAAACCACCTTCACTGGGGTAGGTTTTACCTCTTGATCTTAGTGTATATTTTTCAAATCAATCCGATCAGTAGAATGACAGGAAATAATAGAAAAATATTAAACTAGGGCACGGATTCAGCGTTTTTTCACCAAAATAATATGGAAAATGCATGTAATTGCAATCACCTATTTTTGAAGGCACCTAAAAATGGAGAAGAATGCTAAAAACCCCACCTTCATCTATGCCCCAGTTTTTGAGATACGAAACATTCACTTTCGCGGGTTTCGAATTCATTCAAGCAAGAAAATGCATATGGAGATTTTAAAATTTTGGAACTATTTTTGAAATATATTTGTTGTGATCATATAAATATGGAGGGAGGAATGGAAGAGAATCAACAAAGGTGAAAAATTCTGGAAACATTTTGCAATAGATCTGGGTAGATTCTGACCAAAATGGGGGATAAAAAAATGCACTAATTCCTTTGTTTTTATGCGTTGGGTAGATGCGTATTTTTCCCTTGTCCCCGTGGAAAAGGTAAGAATGGAACACCAAAGTGTGCCCTAGCCCCAAGAGGACAAGTGGTGAACATGCACTAACAAGGGAGCGAGAGGAAGGAGATTATTTTCGACACCTAGGTCCGAGTTTGGTCAACTGAAGAAACATGTGGGAGAAAGGTGGAGGGAATCAAAATTTCTTTCCCTCGTCCCCATGAGAGTGGAAAAATGGGGCACAAAAATGTGCCTCAACCTCATGGTGATAAGTGGCACGCATGCGGTGTATGAGGTTGGGGCTCAAAAATTACGAAGGTGCTTAAAAAGACCTCCAGGGTCGAGGGTGGTGTGTTGAGGAGGTAAAAGGTGTGGGGCTCAATTTTAGTCCCCTTGGAAAAGGGAAAAGAGGGACATTAAACTATGGCTTAGCCTCATGCTAACACATGGTTTTGGAAAAACTTTCTAACAAAGTGAGAGCATACCTTAGGATAGACCTTGAAAATGAAGTGGCGAAGCTCCTTGAGGTCTTTTTATTAACTTCCTTACTTGAATATGATTGGAAACAACATTTTGAGAACAATGGGATGGGTCTAATACTTTGATTACATCTCAGTAACTACTTCAAAAATGACCTTTTTTCTCATGATCACATGGTTTACTTGTCAAACCGAGTTGTAGAAGAGAATCACCTTGGTCTTGTGATAAATCTGGAAATACCATAATGTAGGGAATTGAATCAAATTTCCAATGATATCTTGTCTGACTCCAAACACATTTGGAGCTCTTAAAATCATCTTTTGAAGCTCAAGAGATTTTTTACAAGATCAAGCTCTTTCACCCTCAAAGCTTTTGTGGAACTTCCTCTTAAACCTCAAGATCTTTCCTAAATCTTCTTAAATCACTTGCCTGACAATGATCTTAGCTCTTTGATACAACCTCTCGATGAATTTAGGCCTTGAAATCTTCTTTGAAGAAAGTGCACCCGCCTCAAAATTGCTAGAGAGAATGTCATTTCTAAGTTCCCTGAAAATACGCCTCGAAAGAAACTATCACGGAAAAACATCTCATGACTCTGTTTCCATCTTTCCAACACATTGACAAAGTAATTAAAATACATGAGAGAACTAAAATCATTCGGATAACACATGCGGGAACTGGTCTAATAGATATCTTTCATCTTACTATTTTCATTGTTAAATCCCTCAAATGTCTTCTTCTCCATTATCGAGATTATCCTCCTACATTTTCCTTCCACATCTTCTCCAAAACTTTCCTCCTCTCATTTCTATCATAGACTTAGCAACGTCCTACAATTATAGCAGAGCGAATAAAAATGAAACTTCATGAGAAACACATGAGAGATACTACGGATGCCCCATTTTGGAATTTCTAATATATTATTATTAACACGTCTAAACAAAAGAAGCAAGAAAATCATCTAATTATAGATCGAGTCATAGGTATAAATGAAGGATAACCAAAAATAAATCAAAAAATATAAATATAAATATTGGTGGTGGTTTAATTACGAAATAAAAACCTTATAATTATCCAGGGAGGACCGAAATATGTAAAAACATAAAGAAAATCCTATAAATAAGGATTGAGTCGGCATCATATTCCAAATAAAAAAATAAAATCCTATAAACAAGAAAATCTAATTTCATCCACATTAGGCGTCGATTAGGTGTTTGATTTTGATGTTCAATGTTACATGTCACAATAATTTTCTTTGACGGTCTAAAAAATTATATGGATGTCATTTGACGTTCAAAATATAATTTGCACATCAAATTTATTTTTATAAATACTATTATAAAAAAACAAAAATTCAGTAAAATTTTACATCCACAAGATTGAAACAATAAATTTAAATGACTTTCCAAAATTAAATTGAAATAAATAATTATGAAATGAGTGCTATCTTCTTACATCCAAGTTCTCAAATTTCACATTTATTACAATAATTGGAGTTTCAATCTTTATTTGTTAAAAATCAAACAAATAACAATGAAACAAACAATCATAAATAAAAATCAATAGAAAAAGCTAAACAAAAAATCAAATAAAACTAAAAAAGAAATCAAACAAAACTAATTGAAAAACAAAATTAATAGATGTTTCTATTTCATAATCATTAAAAAGATATTAAGATTTTATTATTTTTATTTATATTGTATTTTTATGAATCTAAAAAAATAGAAATTATTTTTTAATTATTATAAATTTAATACATACACACACAATATATACACTGACAGTTAAATTTGTAATATACATGTCATTTTCACGTGTAAATTATATTTTTGCATGTCAATCATGACAGTCATATTTTAAAAGTGGTTGTATTTTGACATCTAAAACAACTAAAAACGTCTGAACGCCTTGCAAAATCGAAGCCATGGCGTCATATCCCTTCCCAATTAAACAAACATATATAAAATGACATCATCTTACGCTCTCACTTGTTCGAAAATACAAATTTTAATTTGTTGTGTTGAGAATTTCTTAGCTAAAAGGTCGTTAGGGTTCCATTGTTATTTCTATATTAGCGATGAAGATTATTAATTTTGAAAGCGAAACGGAATCGGTAAAGGCCGGTGTTCAAACCATGGAGAACACCGATGGAGGTTCTATGTTATCGGAGATACCGCAGGACGTTATGGAAACCATTATTGCGCGGCTTTCGAGAGATGCTGCCTTGAGATTTCGAATTCTGTCAAAAGAGATTAATTCACTTCTGTCATCTGCCAAATTCTTAAATCTTTGGGTTCAAACCTCAAACACGCTTCCATGCTTGATTTTTACATTGAAAAAGCAGAGCACTTGCGTGTCCTACTGCTTCGAGACAGGAACATGGAAGCCCTTCTCTCTTTCTTTCTTGCCTCCACATGTAACAAGTAATTGATTGAGGTCCGTTATAAGAGGGGACGCAGGCTTATTTTCCGTTCTCCAACAGGACGACAGAGTTAATATGAACCCAGTCTCTACTTACAAATTATATGTTTGCAATCCCATTACTCAAAAATCTATTGAACTTCGTCTGCAAGAAACTACTGAGTGGATAAATTCATTTATATTCTTAGATATGATTATCCCGGGTGGTCACTACAGTAATGATTCGTATAAAGTGGTAATGGCTGCGCACACCCGTGATGGACTAGAGATAGAAATATACGATTCTTATAAGAAAGTGTGGAGAAGTGCCTCGCATCTTTTACCAGCCAAATTTAAGGCGATTTACCTGGCATGCAGGAATGGATCTGTTTTTCTAAATTTTAAGTCCCCTACTGACGGGGTCTAATGTTTTTCGACCTTGAAGACCTTAATAAACCCATCACCTTTGTACTGTATCCCTGCGCATCACAGTCATTTGATTTATCACAGTACTGTGGTTTCCTGTGGGTCTTCCCTATTTTTGTGGGTTATTTCATGGGAATGGAAATCATCATATGGGATTTCGTAGAAGAATGCAGGTGTTAAATTCATTTTGGAAGGAAGTTTCAAGGATGTCTTTGTCTATGTTTAGCGCTTTGAACAAAATATCACGTTATCGCTGGGTGGAAGGTTTTAACTGGTTGGGACTCGGGAGTTAGTGATTACCTCTGTTTTGTAAGAATCAAGACCAAAAAGAGCTCGAAGAGGCAAGTTGCTATTTATGATATAAACAGGGATACTTGGAGTTGGCTACAGAAATCTCCCATCGTGGCATAATGTATGACCCTGTTTCAGCAAAGGCCTCATATGAGATGTTATCCTTGTTAATCTTAGTAGTTAGTAGCTTGGACAGCTGTTTGTCCTCATCCATTTGTTATGGGTAGTTTGGACAGCCTAGAATTTAGAGAAATAGTTGTTTTTGTCAAACAAATATTGTTAGGATAAGAACAATTGTTATCTAATATTGACTCCTTTTAGGTGACACCTCATAACCAAGGTTGTTATGGTTATTGAGTTGTCTTAATCTCAGCCGTTCATTTGTATTAATCTCGGCCGTTGATTTTCAACGAGAGTAGTATATAAGGGGGTCATTGGGGTCATTTGTAACAAGGAAGTTTTTAGAGAAACTTGCAGTGTTAGCAAGGGCGCAGTGATAGCGTTGGAGATAGCAGTGGAGGAATATCAGCAGGAGGATTAGGAGATTGTCGGAGCTCTGCCAGTAAGAGGCAAGCAGTATTTGTATCTCTTGATTTGCTGAAGTTTAATATATTTCTCATCTGTAGTACTGGTTTTCCCTACGGGGTTTTTCCAGGGACAATTGTCCGAAAATATTGTGTTCACCTTGTTGGGTATTTCTTATGTGTTTGTATTTGTGAAGTTCTGATTGTGTTATTTTCCAATATTTGTTGATCAAATAATCTTACAAGATAGGAGGTTAATAATCTTGGAATCGTAATAGATTTTTCACATGGTATCGTAGCTAAGTTCGGGTAGAAGAGATTTACCTAGGTGAAAGAAAGTGAGGGTTTATAAAACCCAATTTAACCTCTTCAAAATTATTATTATTATTTTCTTCTAAGATGGCCTCAGCGGGTTTAAGAGATCAGGACAGATTGGATGGAGCCTCGAATTTTGGTGTCTGGAAAGCCAGAATTTCTCTATCACTGAAGAGAATGGTATCAAGTAATATGTGACCACCGTTGACCTTTGTGCACACTACGGATGCAACACAACTCTTAGCATATAAGAAGGAAGATGCCAAGGCGAGGAGGCTGATTCTTGATGGTGTCAAGGATCATATTGTTCCACATATTGCAGAGTTAGATACAGCGAAGACGATGTGGGATGCCATTATGAATCTATACCAGAATGCTACCACTAACCGGAAGTTGATTCTCAGAGAAAAGTTGAGGAATACCCGGATGAATAAGGGAGAAGACGTCACAAGTTACCTCACCAGACTTAGACTTGTCAAGGATGAATTGGCAGCTGTTGGAGACAAGCCAAGTGATGACGAGCTAGTGAGAATAGCCCTAAATGGGTTTACTAAGCAATGGGATGTCTTTTTCAAGTCATCAATGGACGCGAGAACCTTACCAAGTTGGGATCGACTATGGAGTGATTTCACTCAGGAGGAGCTTAGACTAAGTCTTGTCAATGGAGCCAATAATAAGAGTCAGAAAAGTGAGGTGGAATAGGAAAATGTTGCCCTAGCGGGTAAAGGGAAAGCAAATAAGGGGTCTAGTAAAGGATCAAATTCACAAGGTGAAAAGAAGAAGAAATATTCTTCGAAGATCAAGTGCTATGGCTGTCACAAGTTTGGCCACTATGTCAACGATTGCCCAGAAAGGAAGAAGGATGAAAAGAAAGGCAAGAAGCAAGTTGCGGCTTCAGCAAGTGCAGATGAGCTCTCTAGTAGAATGGAAGATGAGTTTGCACTCATAGAATGTATGGTTAGCTCAACCTCACAGAGTGTTTGGTACATAGATAGTGGGGTGTCATATCATATGACAGGAGTTAGAGAATATTTCTCCAGTTATAAGGAAGAGAGCACCGAGAATCCAGATCTCTATGGGGAACATGTCCAAACTCAACTCGGTTGGGAAAGGACATTCGGCTTCGAAGGAGAGTGGTAAGATGATTCCCCTTCATGATGTGTTGCATGTTCCGAGGCTTAGGGATGAATTTGATTTATGTATCTCATCCTTCGAGGACAAAGGGTACAACGTACTCTTTAGAGGGCACATGTGTTGATCAAGCGCAAGGATTGGAAATCACCCATAGCTATTGGAGTTAGGAGTGGTTAGCTTTATAGGCTGCGGTTTGACATTCTAAGGCACTCATGAGCAACACTAATCTTAGAGATCGGGAGAGCTATGGCATAGAAGGATGGGCCATATCCATCATGGAGCCCTTAAATTACTTCATAAACAAAGGTGGTGTTCGAGGTGAGCATAAAGCACGATGATGTATGTAAGGGATGCATGTTGGGAAAGTTTGCTAAAGCATTTTTCCAAGGAGTGACACCAGATCCAAGGGTGTTCTTGATCTAGTACATTCAGATGTATGTGGACCAATGTCGACGAAGTCTCTCAGAGGGTATGAGTACTTTGTTACTTTTATTGATGATTTCTCCAGGAAGACATGGATATACTTCTTGAAGACCAAGGATGAGGTTTTCAGTCGCTTCCAAGAGTTCAAATCTCTTGTGGAGAATTTGATAGGAAGGAAGATAAAAGTTCTTCGGTCAGACAATGGAGGCGAGTACAAAAGCAATGAGTTCCAGGAGTTCTGTACCAGAGAAGGAATCAAGAGAGAGTGGACTGTTCCTTACAATCCGCAACAGAATGGAGTTGCTGAGAGGAAGAATCGGTCTATAATGGAGGCATCAAGGGCTATGTTGCATGACCAAGATTTACCCCGTTATCTATGGGCAGAGGCATGCAATACAACAGTATACATACAGAATAGAGTTCCACATAAGGTACTAGGGAAGATGACACCAGAGGAAGCATTCACTGGGAAGAAGCCAGATGTCAGTCACTTTAGGATCTTTGGGAGTTTGGCATATTGTCACATTCCTAAGGATACACGTACCAAGTTAGATCAGACTGTAGAGAGAGGGTACTTTGTGGGGTACAGTGAAACCTCTAAGGCATATCGGATATTCATTCCGGGGACCAGGAGGATTATTGTTCGACATGATGTCAAGTTCATGGAGGACAAGGCATTTATAAGGTCTAGAGATTTGCCAGTAGATGATCAGAGTAAGCAGCCAACTGAAGCTCCAAGGATCACTCAATCGAGTCAAGGGCAGCAAAGCTCGAGTACAGTTACTAGTACAAGCATAGACTCAGGAGGAGAGAGTTTTCAAAGTATGCAGCAACATGTGTAAGAAGAGATGCATCAAGAAGACATGGAGGTTGATATTTCATCCTCTATAGTTGGCAGCAAGAACCGTGAGGTTCCAAAGACACAGAAGAATACTCAGGAGTTAGTGGGTACTCTTAGGAGGCCCGATAGACAATGGAAACCACCAGCCTGTATGATGACTATGTTGCATTAGTTAGTAAGTTGGTAGATAGTGAACCTTCTAGCTATCAGGAGGCTGCACAACATCAAGTGTGGAAAGAAGCAATGGTTGAGGAGTATACTTCAATTATGCAAAATGATGTGTGGGAGGTAGTGCCTAGACCAACAGATAGGGCAGTGGTTGGATCATGCTAGATCTATAAGATCAAGCACGGTGCAGATGGTAGCATCGAGAAATATAAGGCAAGGTTCATGGAAAAGGGGTTCTCTCAGAAAGAGGGAATAGACTACGAGGAGACATTTGCTCCAGTTGCCAGGTATACTTCTATATGAGCTGTAATCTCAATTTCAGCACAGATGGGATGGCAGATCCATCAAATGGATGTCAAGACAGTGTTTCTTAATGGTGAGTTGAAAGAGGAGGTATACATAGAACAACTAGAAGGCTTTGTAGCACACAACAAAGAGACCCACGTGTGTAGATTGAAGAGAGCATTGTATGGACTCAAGTAGGCTCCCAGAGCATGGTATGAGCGCATTGATAGTTACTTACGAGGAAATGGGCTTTATGAAGAGTGAGGCAGATCCTAATCTCTACTACTTAGTAGTTGGACGTGAGATTCTCATTCTTGTTCTATATGTAGATGACTTGTTTCTTACAGAGTTCACTTGGGGCTCACTGAGAAGAATGCAAGATGGATCTTTGCAGCGGAGTTCGAGATGAAGGATTTGGGACTTATGCACTACTTTCTAGGCATGGAGGTATGGTAGAAAGATGGAGAGATTTTCCTTGGGCAAGGGAAATATTGCATGGAAATCTTGAAAAGGTTCAGGATGGAAGATTGCAAAGCCATGTCTACACCCATGATCATGAATTGAAGGAAGGTAGACACATCCAGGGAGAAGGATGTAGATCCCACCTTATACAGGAAGTTGATTGGTTGTCTCATATATTTAGTCAATACCGGGCCGAGATATAGCTTTTGTGGTTAACTCTCTTAGTCGGTTCATGGTTGAGCCAAAGAGAGTACATTGGGACTCGCATGAGGAAAAGCATGTGCTACGTTATTTGCAAGGTACAATCGAGTATGGAATTAGATATGCTCGAGGTGAAGAAATTAGGTTGATGGTCTATCCGACGCAGATTGGGCGGTGTAGTACAATGGACAAGAGGAGCACTTCGGGGTGTTGTTCAGTCTGCTGGGATCGGGAGTTGTATCTTGGTTCGAGAGGAAGGCGAAGTCCGTAGCTCTAAGTTCGGAGTCGAGTACATAACAGCTAGCATAGCAACATGTGAAGCTATATGGCTTTGGAAGTTGCTAGTAGCTTTGTTTGGTCAGAAGGTTGAGACTACGGTGATACACTGCGACAATCAAAGTTGCATCAAGTTGACTGAGAATCTAGTGTTTCATGATAGGTCAAAACATATAGACATCAAGTATCACTTCATCAGAGATTGTGTACAGCGTGGGGTTGTTAAGCTACAGTTTGTACCCATAGATCAACAGGTAAGCAGAGACATTCTGACAAAGGCATTGGGGAAGGAAAATTTATCTTCTTCAGAGAGATGTTGGGTGTCATGCAGAACAACTTCCTCGCTAAGAGGGAGTGTTAATCTTAGTAGTTAGTAGCTTGGAAAGTTGTTTGTCCTCATCCATTTGTTATGGGTAGTTTGGACAGCCTAGAATTTAGAGAAATAGTTGTTTTTGTCAAACAAATATTGTTAGGATAAGAACAATTGTTATCTAATATTGACTCATTTTAGGTGACACCTCGGAACCAAGGTTGTTATGGTTATTGAGTTGTCTTAATCTCGATCATTCATTTGTATTAATCTCATTACGTTGATTTTCAATGAGAGTAGTATATAAGGGGGTCATTGGGTCATTTGTAACAAGGAAGTTTTTAGAGAAACTTGCAGTGTTAGCAAGGGCGCAGTGATAGCATTGGAGATAGCAGTGGAGGAATATCAGCAGGAGGATTAGGAGATTGTCGAAGCTCTGCCAGTAAGAGGCAAGCAGTATTTGTATCTCTTGATTTGCTAAAGTTTAATATATTTCTCATCTGTAGTACTAGTTTTCCCTATGGGGTTTTTCCAGGGACAATTGTTTGAAAATATTGTGTTCACCTTGTTGGGTATTTCTTATGTGTTTGTATTTGTGAAGTTACAGTTGTGTTATTTTCCAATATTTGTTGATCAAATAATCTTACAAGATAGGATGTTAATAATCAAGAATCGTAATAGATTTTTCACACTCCTCTTACATTTGCTATTGCTTAAAATAAAAATATCATTGTAAAAAGTGGTGTGAGACTTTATTTAATTCTTTATCATCAAAAATTCTCGTGAGAGATTTTATTTTAGATGACATATATTATGGGTTGTGTTGAAGTCTGCTACTATGTTTATGATTTGTCTTTTAGAGAATCGTATACATTTAACTTGCAACAATAATAAACGTCCTAAATTTGGTGTCAATTTCATTGTGATATTGTATTTTGTTTATATTTGTGCTATATGGTTGAAGTTAAAAGGTACATTTTCTTGTAAAAATTGTTTTTGACATAAAGATGGAGTGGGCATATATATATATAGACATTTGTAAACTAGCAATTGTATTTTAACGATGGAAACGTCAAGGGGATGGAGTGAAGAATGAAAAAATGAGGAAGCAAAAATATGAAAAGGATGAGGGGCTATTAAGAAAGGGTTCAATGGAGGGGGAGTATATTGAATTCCAACGTATCGTCTCTACGTTACATATATTTTCACAGATGCAGTGCAATATGTATTTGAAGATAAGCAAACTAAAAATTAGGAAAATTTAAAAGGCTCCATGTTTGAGACATAATGGGGATGCATGTTTGATTTCTCGAACTTTCCAGTAGAGTCTCTGCAACCTTGAATGTCAATGACTCATCTGAAAATCTAATTTTTTTAGTCGGAATAAAACCAAGGAAAAGGTTTGTCTAACTGAAAATTGAAGCGTTACCACACCATAAGTCCAAGTCTTTCCATTTATACAACAAATGAAGTTTGATAAGTAATTAAGGACACTAAGGACATGCTTGAAAACAATGACATAGTTATATGAATTGAGTAGTGACCAGAAAACATGTGCTACTTTAAGTCGTTGCTTTACATGAAGATAACTCGAGGGCTCATCAAACATATGTGTTTCTACTTTTTGACTTGAAATTACTGCAATAGCAAACCCTGCGATTCCCCTCTAGATAAAAAAATTTGTTAAACGATTTTCAGTTTGAGTAATGTAGGATGGAATCAGAGCCTCCTTTTCCTTTTTCTTCACCTCCACCGCACAAATTACATTATTGAATGCTTCACAAATATTCTCCATTTTATTCATCAAAACTTCTGTAATTTGTAAGAAGTCATTTCAGCCCCGACTCCAATTTTTCTGCTATAGTCAGAAATAGTGGATGCTCTTCAATCTGCAAATAATTGAAGGCAAGAGATTAAAATTGGGGGAAAGTGTAGAAGTTGAGGAGGATGTGAATGTCCATCCTTCGAGATTAGAATAGGGGAGGATCAAGCATTTCCATGTGGTTGGTTGTAAACACAATGATACGCTCTTCTCTATAGGATGACCATAGTTTGTCTGTGAAATTGAGAAAACCAAAAAGAATAATTTTTCTCATGTGTTCATACTGCCTCGGTGGATTCACAATTAAATATTTTAGATTGAGGAAGTAATCAATAATTCAATAATAATCATAGATTTTTCTTTGGTTTAGGTGAGAATCAAACGAGCTTCATGTTTTCAGTTACCTGAGTGAGTTCCAGATGGTACACATCATATATCATGTAGTTAACAATGGCAATGATAAGACTTGATTTTCCTGTTCTTAGAGGATCCTAAAGAAGGTAAAACCCAAACATGATAAAAATTACTACATTGAAAATAAGGAGAAATAACAATAGACACGCATTTACCAAATAAAGTATATGGAATATTAATGCCTCTTTCCCTTTACCCCCACAGTAACTTCATGTCCTTACACAACTACTTACAGTCATACAAAAAACAAACATCCTGCAAACCGTAGAAATTAGGCACATAAGATAACAACTAACAGAAATAAAATAAAGAATTACAAATAAAACATATTATTACAAACTTAGATCAACACTTTTGTGCATATATTTCTTCTTCCTTCTCAAAGCTTCACTCAATACAATCTCTCTAAATGTGTTTGATATGAAAACACTTACAATTTCCTCTAATAAATAGATGGCTTCATCTAACAATAAAACACTCAAAGCTGCTAAAAATAGAAATAAAAGCACATCATTTTGTGCAATATGAAGCTTTTGATTTTTTTATAAGCTTTTCCAAAAACTAGGAATCTAAAACTAAATCATCTAATATTAAAGCATGTAAAAAGCAAACCGCTTTTTGCTTTTCTAGGGATTTTTTTTTTTCCTAACATTCCTTAATTTTAACCTTCAAGCTTTTATTTTTCCGGGAGTTGAGTGTGCACTTCCGTGTCTGACATATTCTAGATCACAAACTCCCAAACAAGTTCTCAAATACTCAAAAACTTTATTTTCCAAAGATTTCGTAAAGATATTTGCAAACTGATCTTAGGATCTGTAAAATTCAAGACAAATTTCCTTGTTGTTAACTAACTCCCTGATGAAGTGATACCTCATGTCTATGTTTTTTCTCCTCTTGTGAAAAACACGATTATTGAACATTGTTATTGTTGAATTGTTGTCACGAGAAAATATGTGTATCATCTATTGATTACGCCTCAAATATTTCAACACTCTTCTAATCCAAACCACGACATGCTGCTCTGTTCTTGCTACATACTTTGCTTTTGTTGAAGATAGTGTGACTATGGGTTGTTTCTTCGATGCCCATGAAACTATGCCTATTCCAAAGTGAAAAGCATAGCTGAAGTGCTATTTCTCAAAATGTTTTTCCAGCTTGCCAATGTGAATCTTTTGGAGATTCCATGAACCTTGAGATGAGGCTCACACCATACATAATATCCAACCTTGTGGCCATCAAATACACGAGACTTCCAACTAGTCTTTTGAACAATGTTGGATCTACAAATGATCCACTGTCATCTATTCTTAACTTCAAACCTACCGCCAATTTGGTGTTGGCACTAAGTAAACTTGCAATTCAACATGTTAAATCTCTTCAAAACATCATTAGCATACCTATTAGGAAATATTTATTTAGTGCTCCATTAATATTTATGATTGAATATTTACTTAGAGGTAAATATATATGGGTGATGTAAATGTTAATGTGAGTTGTTTGATAAACAACTCATATAACAATATTAGTTTGGGTGAGTTTTAATAACTCACATATATAGGTGTTGAGAGAGAGATTTGTGGGAGTGTTGTTGAACAACCTCCTTGTTTTTAGGAATGCATATTCCTATATATGTGTAATCCGAATCAATTGATCAATAAGAGAATTATTATTGTGTTATTTTGCTGTGATAGACTGAATCTTGCTCAATATTTGGTATCAGAGCGATTGAAATTCCTATGCCTGTACGATGAGAGTCATTTTTTGTTTAATGTAGAAGATTTCAATTTCACGTGAGCAGTCTCATTGACAGATCCAAAGATAACCTTTGGCAAAGCACGAATAGTCAACCGATCTACATTTTCACAAAGTTTCTGATCTAAATATGCTTAGCTTGGTCGACCATCCTGCATCATCAGATAAGGTTTGGCACTCCTTTTTTTGTGTTTTGTTCAAATTTCTGCACTGAACTATCTCTGGCGACTCCATAGTTTGCTCCAAATTTGACCTTCTCTTTGTGCATTGAATGATTCTTGGTTGTGACCTGAATTCATATCTCCTTGCATGCATTTTTATTATATTAATTTCTATCTCAAAGAGTGAGCAACAAGTTATTCTTTGCTTGGATCGATTACTAAACAGATTGCTCAGTGGTATACATAATTAGTTGTTGACATTGAATACGCACAAGATTCAATGGATTACCATCGGTGGACGAGTTTTTTTAGCATTGGAGAATTATTATATCATGTGAACAAAAATTTGGATTGGCTCGATGGAAGCCTCGAGGTGATCACGGTATTATCGGAGTTTTAAATTAGTATAGTCATTTTGTTACAGCCATATAAGTCTAAAACAAGAAACCCGTTTGTGTTATTTTACAATTGAGGAGGATGGTATCCGAGAGACTTGCCACTCAACGTTCATGCAACTAGATAGATCTGATTTACACTATTCATTCCAAGCACCGTAGACTCAACTATTGGACTCTCCAAACACTATACACGTGGATCCTTTTGGCATGCAAGTTGCCCACTTGTAAGCATGGTTAGATCATGGACGTGAATGCTTGCTTATCCTTCCAGCTCAAGCTCACAAATATGCATGGGATTCTAATAAAAAGGTGCGGTTTCTTTTGAATTACAAAAGCCACGGATCTTAGAATAAGATTATTTGTAATTTATTAGTCAAGGGATTAAATCTCGTAGTGTGTCAATAGTAGTGGGTGGTCTATAATTTGTAATCATGTGTCTTTTAGTTTAATTTGTGTATCAAAATATTTAAATATAGAAAGTAATTAAATATTACTTTCTGAGTTTAAGTCTTTAGTAAATATCCATGTAAAATTTCAAAAGTAATTTGTTTTTATTACTTTTTAAATATAGTGTAAATTGGGAGCAATATCGGTTGAAGCCGACTCCCCTAAGAGTGCATTTTCAGTTGAAACCGACGCTCTAAGATATAATGGACATTCCACTAGAAAAATTCAATGGTCTCAATTTTCACACATGGAAAGTCAAGATCCAGATGCAGTTGATGAACAAAAATATTTGGAGGATAGTAGATGGAAAAGAACCAAGCACGTTCGAGATCGGACCAGATTGGGAGAATGGGAAACACGGGATGATAAAGCCAAAGCCATTATTGGCCTTGCCCTTTCGGACTCTGAATTACATTATGTTGATCTAGATAAAAACTCGAAGGACATCTGGGATAATCTGAGAAAATTATTTGGTTCAAAAGCATTCAATGCAAATTTTTCTCTAAAAATTGAATTGTTCAAGCTCAAAATGAGTGATGGGGATACAATTTCTAGTCACATCAACAATTTATGATCTCTTCGAGACAACTTGCATGAAGTAAAAGCTTGATGAGATGACGAGGATGCAAAAGCTATTATCTTTGAATAGTTTACCACCCAAATACAATAATGTTGTTTTCACTCTTGGTCAGATACCTTCTAACTCATTGGAAGATATGATATCAGCTCTCCTAGCTGAGGAAAAATGGACCAAAGAAGATGTAGAAGAAGAAACAACAATGTATGTAAAAAGGAAGTACAATTTTTTTCTAAATATAAAGAGGAAAGAGAATGTTTCTATTGTAAGAAAAAGGGGCATACATCTTCATTTTGTAGAGCTCGAGCTCAAGATATACTTAGTGGAAAACTCAAAGGAATTGAGGCCAAATTTATTACTAAAGAAAGATCAGAGAATGAGGAAGAACAAGTAAATGAAGACAGTGGTTCTGAAGACTTCTTGTTACGATCATGAAACCGGGAGGTAGGAAGCATTGGAGGTTGAAGGTCATTCAACAACCTCTCGTCATTCGCTAACAATGGGGGAGCAGATGGTTTGGTGACATTTTGTGGTGTATTTTCTTTCAGCTTGTGTCGTGTGCTTCTTGTCATGTTTTTTCAGATTTCTGTATCAGTGTTCCTATTTGCAGTGTTCATGATTGAATAAGTGGAAATTTCACATTGAGGGGGGGAACATGATCTCAATGTTCCATTTCCAGTTTTCAGTTTGTGCGTTAGCAACAGATTTCAGTAGAATTTCCTATGTTATTCCCTACAGTGAGATATTGATGAGGGCTGATAATAGTACTTGGCACATCATGATGTGGTTGTAGGTAAACCACTTGAAAACCTTCATTTGTGGTTTGTGGTAAACCAATTGTAAAACCACCATTCTTGGTTGTTGGTAATCCATTTACAAAACCATCACTTTGTGGTAAACCAATTGCAAAACCACCATTCTCGGTTTTGGTCAACTGTTTGCAAAACCATCCTTGAGGTTTGTGATCATCCTGTGAAAATCACTAGATCATGAGTAGGTGCAAGTATAAGGAAGGTTTTCCCCATGTTTGCACTAAGGGGGAATGTTAGGAAATATTTATTTAGTGCTCCATTAATATTTATGATTGAATATTTACTTAGAGGTAAATATATATGGGTGATGTAAATGTTAATGTAAGTTGTTTGATAAAAAATCATATAACAATATTAGTTTGGGTGAGTTTTAATAACTCACGTATATAGGTGTTTGAGAGAGATTTGTGGGAGTGTTGTTGAACAACCTCCTTGTTTTTAGGAATGCATATTCCTATATATGTTTAATCGAATCAATTTATCACTAAGAGAATTATTATTGTGTTATTTTTCTATGATAGACTTGAATCTTGCGCAATAATACCTTGTTTGTGAAGTAAAAACTCCATCTTCTAATTAATGAACTTCTATGCCTACAAAATAGTGCAATAGGACTAGATCTTTCATCTCAAATTCTTTTCATAGCTGATTTGAATGAATCAATAGATATATATCTAGTGATGATTAAAAATCATCCACATATAAACAAACAATCAAAATTTCAATTTGCTCATTGATCTTGATGTATAAGGTAGGCTCATTACTACTCATACTGAAACCATTTTGTATCAAATAAGAATCAATCATGTTGTACCAAGCTCTAGGTGCTTGTTTGAGACCATAGAGTGATTTTTTCAACCTGTATACCTTTCCTTCATGACCTTTAATCTCATAACCTTATGGATGATTGACATAAAATTATTCAATAAAACCATTCAATAATGTGGATTTTACATCCATCTAATAAATAGGCCATTTTATTTGATCTGCAATTGCTAAAACCATTCTTACCATGTCCACACATGCTAGAGGTGAAAATTTATCATTTTAATCTACTCCATATTACTGTGAAAAGCCTCTCGACAACCAACCTTTATTTATGTTTCGTACTTTGACATCAACAACATATTTTGTCTTGTAGAACCACTTCACTCCTATCATATCCTTTCCTTCTGGAAGATCTACTAATTCCCATGTCTGATTCTTCTCTATGATGTCTATCTCATCATCCATGGATTGAACCCAAAATTCATTTTTATAGCCTCTTCAAAGTATCTTTGGCTCAATGACTTGAGAAAACAATGCGAAAACATAAAAATCATTAGTTGTATCAACATTATAAATCTCACTAAGACTCCTTATTTTCTCTTTGTGCAAAGGGCTATCTCGATTATGGATTGTTTTGAATGAAGGAGTAGCTTCTAGTGTTCTTTGTGTTGTCTGCTAGATGGTTTAAGATGAATGAAATATTGGAAACCTCCTAGATGTAGATGGAGGTGTAGCTTTAACTATAATTTGTGGTCCATGTCCAATATTCGAAGAAGATACAATACCTTGTTGCTCAATGCTTTCACCTACCACGTCATCATGAGGAATAAGCTGTTTCCACACTAATTATTTTCTCAATACTTCATCCCATGCATCATTTCAAACAAACTATACATCTCTGCTGATTATGAGCTTTTGGTAAGGATTAAACAACTTGTACGCTTTTATATTATCTGAATATCCAACAAATATGCAATTTTTTCCTTTTTTTTTTGTCTAACTTCTTCCTTAGATCATCGGGCAAATTTTTGTATGCCACACAACCAAAAATAATAAAATGAGAAACACTATGTTTCCTCTTAGTCCATGCTTGTTGAGGAACCATGTTTCAAAAAAATTGTTCGACACTTGTTTATGATGTAAAAATAGTTACTTTCTGTTTTTGATTCTCGCCTAATACTCATTTGAAATATGCTTTGCCTTCATCATACTTCTTGCCATCTCCATGATGGTTATATTATTTCTCTCTGCCACACCATTTTGTTGTGGTGTATACCTGGAAGTAAATTGCTTGTGTATACCATGATATTTGTAAAAATTTATAAAAGCATTGGAAACATACTCACCTCCTTTGTTTGTCCTCAGAACTTTGATGTAGTACCCACTTTGATTTTCCACTAAAGCCTTTAATTTCCTACATGTATCAAAATCATCTTATTTGTGTCTCAAAAGGTACACCCATGTCTTCCTTTTATAGGCATCATTGAATTTTATAAAGTATAAGAAATCTCTAATAGAATTTGTTTGCATCGGTCCACATAAATCTAAGTGAACAATTTCAAGTGGTGCACTTGTCTATTTTTTTTTCCAACTGGGAAGGACTCTTTGTGTTGCTTCCCTAAAATACAACCTTCACAAACTCTATCTGGTTTTGAATCAAAGGCAAACCTTTCACCATATTTTTTCTATGTAATAAATTCAAACCACCAAAGTTTAAATGACAAAACCTAAGATGCCATAGCCACAATTCATCTTTTTCAATTGATTGAAAAGATGATTCAATCTCCTTAGCTCGACTGATATGTAGTATGAGCTTTGGATGTGGTTGGTATAATCTTCAAAGGAAACATTTTGTTGCTTGTCATATTCACTTTAGCAATCACCTATGTACTTGGAGCTTTATCCACGATCACACATTCATTGTCTTCAATGTAAACTTTGTATCCCTTTTGTACCAATTGACCAATGCTCATAATATTATGCTTCAAATCTTACATGTGATTACTGCAACCAGAATCCAAATACCATACATCACTAGGACTCTCTTGGGATAGATTACATTCAATAGGTGATGCTTCGACAATATTTGTGCATGCAATAAACATGGAGCTTGAAGTAGATCTTCCAACTTGATTTTGATTCTGCTTGTTCTAATCATACCGATTTTTCCTTCATTCAAAAGCATAGTGCCCATATATCTTGCAATAGTGAAAGCGCATATGTGATCTATCATGTCTCCGATCTAAAAAATGATTATGATTTTTCTCTTGACTATGTCCTCTTCCACTTGACTTTGATGGACAAATTGTTGTGCCCTCTAGATGAACTTCTTCCTCTACCTTTAGGGCTAAAATTTCCTCTTCCTCTTCCATGTTTTCTTGATACCTATGATGAAAAATATTGATCTACAATCGCATGTGCATGATTTATTAGTGATGCATGCAACTCATCAATTGAAAACTGACTTAGATCCTTAGTTTCTTCAATAGCAACTACCAAAGGATCAAATTTTATAGGAAAACTTCTAAGTAATTTTTCAATAATTCTTCTATCCTCAATATTTTCACCATGAGATTTAATTTGATTGACCAAACCAACTACAAAATTAAAGAATGATTCTATGGAATCTGAATCTTTCGTTGACATATTTTCAAAATCTCTACAAAGTAATGAGAAGATTAGCGGTTTTTATTTTCTCTTTGCCTTGATACGTAATTTGGAGAATTTCCATTGTAATTTGTGCTTTACTAGCTCTTACCACTCTAAATAGGATGCTTTCATGCATGGCTTGATAAATGAAGAAAATATATTTTTCGTCTTTCTTTCTTAATTCCTTCAAAGTATCTTTCTCATCCTGTGAGAGTCCGTTATAGGTTTTTGCAACTTCGGGATCTATGTACCCATTCTCTATGATTTCCCACACATCCTGGGATTTGAATAGTTCCTTCATGGTTAATGACCAATACTCGTAATTCTTTCCTATAAATTGTGGTGTCTGCAGACCGGATATAGAAGCCATAACCTATTGTCAATTAGAAACCTACTGAAAAAATCCATGCTCTGATACCAATTTGTAGAAATTAGGCACATAAAATAACAACTAATAGAAATAAAATAAAGAATTGCAAATAAAACATATTATTGCAAACTCAGATCAACACTTATGTGCATATATTTCTTCTTCTAGTTCTAGAGCTTTGGCTCAATACAATCTCTCTGAATGTGTTTGATATGAAAACACTTACAATTGCCTCTAATAAATAGATGGCTTCATCTAACAATAAAATACTCAAGAATCCTAATAATAGAACACAAAAGCACATGCTTTTGTGCAATACAAATATTTTGATTTATTTGCTTTATAAGATTTCCCAAAAACTAGAAATCTAAAACTAAATCATCTAATATTAAAAGCATGTAAAAAGCAAACTGCTTTTTGCTTTTCTAGGGAAAAATTACTTTTTGTCTAATACAAACAAGTGAGAGTAAAAAAATTCCTACAGCCAAAAGGTGAGGAATTTCCATGAACCAAATATGTATGTGTTTATGTACTCCGTCACAACAACACTCCATTTTCTGTTATATTGCTTGTTCACCTCTGCTATAACTTTATCCAAATATTAAACTTTGGAAAATTTCAAGCATTTCCCATGCCATTCCATAGGTTCACAAATTTTCCATCATTTTCTAGGCGATTGTTAATAATTATTTTATTTCTCAATAGCCAAAAATCTTTTTATGTATAGATGATTTCATTCGTAAAGTCCATATAGCAAGTTAAGATCAACTTACTAGTCTTTGCTACTGCAGACTTCAAAATCCACCGCATTTTAATGAATTACCTATGTGTTCCCATCAGCTTCAGTTTGGAAAGATATAAATTTACATTCTTATGTTTGATGCATATTGTGATCAGGTCTCTATCGGTGGGAATGAACTTCCTTGTCTACACAATCTATATGATTATTTTTGTTAGCAGTATCATTACTTGGCTCCTCCTTGTTCAAGTATTCTATTTTAATTTCTCTTCTCTTTGTACAAATAAACTTAGCATCTTTGAATTCTGCACTTGCTTTGAAATTATTTTGGTCTTCAACCTGCATACATTGGTCATTTCTATCCTTATTAGGTATGTTTGATTTATGCTGAAAGTTTTTAGTTTTTCTATTGAATGGGTTATTCAAATTTTGACAATCCCTTAGTGTGAGATAATTGATAAAAAATTTCCAGCACCCTTTCCTCCTGTATTTTCTACCAATGATGTCCATTTTTACACTTTGGAATCCTTCTTTGACATGATATCTACAACAACATTTGCTTTAGTAGAATCTACACAAATCCACTCTTGGAACATCACAATGCTTCGATCTCACCGGGACAATTCCATTCCTCATCCATTTCTTTAAACATGTGAACATTATCTTCACTTCTTGGAATTAATATATTTATTACTCAAATTGTGCGTTCATCATGAATAATTTCTTGGCACCTCTCTTCATCATGCAACTACAACTTTCTATTGTCTTACGATGTTCTTCTTGTGTCGTCCTTAGATAAAATTACCCTAAATTTATCACCTCATCTGCCATGTCCATATTCATTTATTGAATGTTACTACGAACAAGGCTTTCATAGATCCCATATATCTAGCTTTTCCTGCTAGCTCATTTCCAACATCTAGAATGCCACCACTTCGTAATTCATCTTCCACCCAACATAAATATATTGTGTTAACATTTGCACTATATTTATGTCATGAGTTTTATTTTCAATGAGTTTGGTTTTCAAGTATATGGAAGGGTTAATGGTGAGGAGATTTATGTTCTCAAACAAAAATAAAATTGAATTAGAGTGGATCACGATTATACAAGTGGTCTACCGTGATGTTACGCACATATTTCTATGACAAATTCCATGATAATCGAGTTAGAGACACCAAAATTGTAGACTACACATAGTGATTAACCAAGAAGAAAATTTTGTAAGGGAACTATTCAAATAGGATCCATGGAATGTGGTGTGAATCTAGAGAGGCTAAGACATCTTGATCCGGTGTGTGTAGAAAATATGCAGTCTTATACAAATGAACAACATAAAATAAATAAACAAAACAATTAAATAACTTGCATAAATAGAATAATATTCAAACCAGCACTGTTATGTGTAATCTTCATTAATTAACTCATACTCAAAACTTTGACTCAAATTACAATGAATTTTTGTGTGCAACAATTCTCTAATTTTTACTGTGAATATTTTAAACTTCGTGTGTGCATACTAAACAATTACAAATTGTTGTTATTTAAATAAAATAAATCACCCACTAACATCTCTTTAACTAAGCATTCTAAATTTAAACACATGCTTTAACAAAGTTGCATGTTGTGTATGAATTAAAGAAAATTTATTTGAATTAAATCTAATCCTAAAAATAAGATAAAGTTGAGTTAACTAAAGCAAACTAAAGAAAAAGTAAAGCTAAACTTAGCTTTCCTAAAGATCTACGGTTGGAATTAACATGAAGCACATGCATATTTCCAACACTCCCCTTGATTTCAAACTTGTAGCTTTCACTCTTCCGGAGCTACGTTTTCTTGTTAAGATCTTCCATGTGCAGGATCACAAACTCCCAAACAATCTCTCAAATACTCAAAAACACCCTTTGCCAAAGCCTTTGTAAAAAAATTTTGCAAACAGATCTTTGGATCTGTAAAATTCAAGATAAATTTATTTTTTGTTTACCGAATCCATGATAAAATGATATCTCATATCAATTTTCTTGCTCCTCTTATGAAAAACATGATTTTTGCACAACGCTATGGTTGAATTGTTGTCACATAAAATTTGTGTAGCTTCCTCTTGTTTCTATTTTAAATCTATCAACACTCTTCTCATCCAAAAATCTTGACATGTTTCTCCTTTTGTTGCTACATACTCTTCTTATGACAAAGATAACGTAAAAATGAGCTACTTCTTTGATGCCCATGACACCACTCCTATTCCATAGTGAAAATTATATCTAGATGTGATTTTTCAGATCATCTTTACTTCAAAGACTTTGTCTCTATCTATATAACCAATGAGTTTGAACTCAAGTGAACTTGAATAAAGAATTCCATGATTCCTTGTTCCACGTACATACCTTGAAATTCTTTTTCCTACTTATAAATGTGAATATTTTGGAGATTCCAGGCTCATATAATACATAATGTCAGCCTTATGGCCTTCAAATACATAAGACTTCCAACCAAATATTTAAATAAGGTTGGATCCACAAATGATCCTTCATGATTGTTGCTCAACTTCAAACCTACTGCAACTAGTGTTGGCGTTGACTTACAATTCAACATGTTAAACCTTTTCAAAACATTATTTGCATACTTTCCTTATGAGATAAAAAATTTACCTTCCGATTTTGAACTTCAATGCCCAAAAATAATGCATAAGACTAAGATCTATCATCTCAAATTCCTTCTTCATGGGTGATTTGAATGACTCTGTAGATAGATTTCCAGTATTGATCAAATCGTCTACGTGTACAAACAAACAATTAGAATCTCACCTTTCTTATTTATCTTAGTGTATAAGGTAGGATCATTGTTTCTCCTACCAAAACCATTCTCAATCAAATAAGAATCTATTATGTTGTACCAAGCTCTAGGTGCTTGCTTGATACCATAGAGTGTTTAAATCAATTTGTATACTTTTCCTTCATGACCTTCAATCTCATAACCTTCTAGGCTGATTCACATAAACTTACTCTTCAAGGATTCCATTCAAAAATGCTCATTTAACATCCATCGATAAATAGGCCATTTGTTTTGAGATGTAATTGCTAAAACCATTCTTACCGTGTCTAAATGTGCCATTGGTGTAAATATTTTGTTGTATTCAACCTCATACTATTGCGTAGAACCTCTTGCTACCAATCTTGATTTTTGTTTCTATAATTTTCCATTAGCATTGCATTTTTTTCTTGTAGACCCACTCGAATCCTTTCATGTCATTTCCTTATGGAAGATAGATCAGCTCCCATGTTTGATTCTTCTCTATGGCATCAATCTCATCATCCATGGATTTTTCCCAAACCTCATTCTTTATAGCCTCTTAAAAATATATTGGATCTGTAGCCTAAGAAATAATGTAAAAACTGAAAATGAATGAGGTTTATCAACATTATAAATCTCAATTAGACTTCTTGTTTTTCGTTGCACGACAGAAATATTCGATGTAGGACTACTTTGTGGTAATAGAGTAGCTTCTGGTGTTCTCTGTGGTGTATATCTTTCATGGATTAAGATGTCTGAAATATTGGTGACATCCTAACTATAGATGGAGGTGTAGCTTATGTTATAACTTGTGGTGCATGTCGAAGATTTGTAGATACACATACATTGTTGCTTTATAAAGTTTCATGTGCCATATCATCATGCGAGAATTTACTTGCTATACTCATTGTTTTCTCTATAATTCCATACCATGGTTAATTTTAAATAAACTCGTACATCTTTGCTGATCATAACCTTTCCATAGACTAGATTGTAAAACTTGTACTCTTTTTATTCTTAGAATACCCAAAAAAAATACACTTTTCTCCTTTTTGTGTAACTTATTCCTTAGCTCATCAGGTACATGTGCATATGATACACAAACAAACACTCGAAATGAGAAACAATGTGTTTCCTATTAGTCTATGCTTGTTGAGGAAGCATGTTTCTAAAAAATTTGTTGGACACTGTTCAAAATATGAATAGAAGTTTCCACTCGTTTACCCTATACTCATTTGGAAGGTGATTTTCCTTTAACATGAATCTAGCCATCTCCATGATGGTTATATATTTCCTCTACGATTCACCATTACGTTGTGGTGTATACCAGTAGAAAAATTCTTGTGTATACCATGATATCGAAACAAATCAAAACTCATTAGAAACATCCTCACCTCCTCTTTCCATTCGAGAAATTTGATGTAGTATCCACTTTGGTTTTCCACTAATGCCTTGAACTATCGCTTAAATGTATCAAAGGCATATAATTTATTTCTAAGAAAATAAACTCGTGTCCTCCTTGTGTAATCATCAATGAATGTCATAAAATAAGTACAACCTCCAATAGAAGCTATCTTCACAATTTCACATAAATATGAGTGTATAATCTCAAATGAAGCATTTTCTCTTGATGTTTTTCCAATTGGGAATGAATCTCTCGTGTTGCTTCACCAAAATTAAACCTTCACATACCCTTTCGGTTTTTGAATCAATGGAAAATATTTAATAATATACTTTATATGAAGTAAATTTAAACCTCCATACTTAAAATGTCCATACCTTAGATGTCAAAGCCATGATTCATCCTTCATAACTAAATGAAAAGTTGATTGTGTTCTTTCAATGACACGGGGACGTGTTTGTTACGGTGAAGAATTGATTTATGGTTCAGGACTCATAGGAATCTGTTTGAGTGCGGGTGTAGAAGGATGAATTGACTTAGCTTAAGACATGAAGAAGCTGATTTACATTGGTTCAAAGGGACTCCTATTACACAAGTGTTTTGGACATTCACGACTCATTGTCCTCCATATAGAGTCTTTTTGTAGGACTCGTAGAAGGTTATGAATTGACTTAGCATAAGGCATGGTTTCACGTTATTTTATTACAAACATAGCAAACATCTTGCATACTTTGTTTTCTCCCTATCCCGAATATAAATTGATTTTATTACAAACATATCCAAATTACATTCTTAGCTGAATTTTCTAGATTACCTATCATGTTTAGTGAAACACCGAATAATATCAAATGTCACATGGAATCCCTTCCAAAAAGTTACATTCAATATGGGTAAAGAAGGTATTTCTTTGACAATCTTCACTAAAAATTTTAAAAATATAACTTGAGTTGATTTTGATTTTGCCTCTCCACATTGCACGCACTCATTGTCTTGTTATCCAAAATTCACCCTAGTAATTTTGTATTCAAATTCGTTGTAATAGATTTTAGTCAAGGTAAAAAAATTTCATGTTTCTAGGGTCCCCTCATATTTTTCTCAGTTCGAGAAAATGTAAGAAAAATTATGTTCGGGCGAGAAAAACCTCACGAAAAATGGCAAGTCCAAAGCATCTTGCACAAGTGGGACTAAAAGGCGTGGTTTGAAATCTCCCCAAATGGGACATCCTGAGGACGCGTTAGAATGGGAACAAGCGATCCAGAAAAATGACATTTGGGACAAATATTTCGCCCGAAATCAGCACAAGGAGCACTATGCCAAATGGGACAAAGGGTTGGGACACAATATTGCGGGAAGAAAAGTCAGCGTTTTTCCAAAGAGTTACATCACTCGATTTTGATAAAATTGGACTTTGAATCATCCAAAACTAATGAGGGAAAACAAATCTAGATTACCTATCATGTGATTAGTGAAACCTGAATCCATATATCATATGTCACATGGAATCCAGAAATCAAGAAATTCCATATTTTCTGATTGAGTAAAAAATTACATTTAAAGGTAAAATTCAGGGGACTAGATGATTTAAATGAAACATATTTAATGCATTTTGCTGTTTTATTTGGTAGCTAGGAGTGCAATTAAGAGGCATGGTCATCATTCCTTTCTCTGCTGCAGCACATGGGACAGATGGGGATCCTTTTGCAAGTAATGTATACCCATTCCACTCAATTTAATGCCTCTTATAGGTGGTTGAAGGACATATTTCAGATTTCCATTTTCCCTTCTCTTTTCCTTCTCATTTTTCTATAAATTGGAGTGTTGGGCTCATTGTAAAGGAAGTTTTTGGGTAACAAAGCTCTTCCAAAATTGCTTGATGTTTGCAAGCCCTTGTAGTGGACTCCTTGCATGGTGATCCAGGCCCTTATCTTGTAATAGATTGAACTATGCATATCATGAACAAGCAATAAAATATCGGTTTGTGGATATATCTATTGTGTTTCCTCGTGCATTCTTCTTGCCCCTTTAATCTTTCTACAAGTATATTGGTCTATTTATTATGTTCTTGTAGGAATTCATTATCATGTGCTTGGAATATACTTGAATGCATTTTCTTTGGATTATGGTGAATCTCACCTTTCTAGTGTGCACTCTTTCCTCAGTATTTCACACATTTAGAGTTACTCACACCCTTTTGACGGTGTATCTTTGCTTTAGTGTAGGCTTTCATTTATGCATTCTCCTGGTCCCTAGAATTTTAGGTTAGAATAGCTAGTTTCTCCTGCATTAGAGTAGATTGTGGCGGGTAGTTTAGGAGAGCAAGAACCACTTTCTCTAGAGGTCTATCTCAAGTAACAAGTCCCACAACTTGGAGATAGTACCCATGTTATTCAATCACAACTGGATGCTTAGAGTGATCAAACTAGAAATCGATCAACTATGTGATTCGGTGATAACACATACTTTGCAATAATAGCTTGAACATGAGACTTAGCTTTTCTTTGACCATGATTCTATCCTCTTCCACCTAAGTTTGATGAACTGCCTTCGTGTCCTCTAGATGGACTTCTTCCTCTTTCTCTTGGGCACAAACTACCTCTTCTTTTCCATGACTACCTATTCTCTTTAATGAAAAATCTTGATAAAAAATTACATGTGATCTATTCATCCTCTATTCATGATTGATTAGTGATGCATGCAAATCATTAATATAAAAATAACTCAGATCCTTAGTCTCTTTAATAGTAATAACTAAAGGATCAAATTTCATAGGAAAACTTCTAAATGTTTTTTCAATAATCCTTCTATCTTCAAAAGTATCACCATGGGATTTTATTTTATTGAGTAAGCCAACTACAAAAGTAAAAATGATTCTAAGGAATCTGAATATTTCATTTCTAAATTCTCAAAATCTCTATGAAATAGCTTGTACCTTGGCATTTGCTTTTACTTTCTCCTTACCTTGCTATGTAATTTGTAATGTATCCCATCTGGTCCTTTCTTTACTAGATACTACCAATCTTGGAAGAATTCATTTTGCATCACTTGATGAATATAGAAAATATCTTTGCCATCCTTCTTTTGTAACTCCTTCAAAGTATCTTTCTCTTCCCGAGAAAGTGCACTATATTCTTGCATCTGCGATCTGGGCTCTTTGTACCCATCTTCAACAATCTTCCACACATCTTGAGATCTAAATATCACCTTCATGGTCAATGACTAGTATTCATAATTCTTTCCATTAAATTGTGGCATCTACATACTAGATGTAGAAGCCATAGCTTGCTACCAATTTAATAAGATGTTGGAATAACTCCGCTCCGATACCAATTTGTAGAAAATATGAACTCTTATGTAGTAAACAACATAAAATTAATAAAGATACCAATTAAATAACTTAAATAAACAAAAGAATATTCAAACTAGCACTAATGTGTGTAATATTCATTAATTAACTCCCGAGATCTTACTCAAATTAAAATAAAGTATGTGCATGCAACACTTCTCTAATTCTTCCGGTGAAGATTTCAAACTTCCGTGTGTCCATAATAAACAATTACAATTACTGTTATTTAAATATAATAACTCACCCACTAACAAATATTCAATCGAGCATTCTAAATTTAAATTCATGCTTTAAAAAAGCTACATGTTGTGCATGAATTAAACCAGATTTATTTGAATTAAATCTAATCCTAAAAATAAGATAAATTTGAGTTAACTAAAGATAAAATTAGCTTTCCTAAAAATCAATGGTTGGAATTAACATGCAACACATGCATATTTCAACACTCCCCTTGATTTCAAACTTGTAGCTTTAACTCTTCTAGATCCGTGTTTACTTTTTCAGATTTGTCATGTGTAGGATCACAAACTCCAAAACAATCTCTCAAATACTCATAAACACCCTTTCCCAAAGCCTTCATAAAAATGTCTGCAAACTAATCTTTGGATCTACAAAATTCAAGGAACATTTCTTTGTTTTTACAACTCTGTGATGAAATGATATGTCATATTAATTTTCTTGCTCATCTTATGAAAAACATGACTTTTTCACAACGTTATGGCTGAGTTATTGTCACAAAAATCTGCATAACTTCCTCTTTTTTATGTTGTAAATCTATCAACACTCTTCTCATCCAAACATCTTGACATGCTACTCCTATTGCTACTACAAACTCATCTTACGCTGAAGATAACACGATAATGAGCTGCTTCTTTGATGCCCATGAAATCATTATTATTCCAAATTGAAAAGTATATCCCATGTGCTTTTACCGATTATCGATACTTCTTGTCACTATATGTATAACTAATGAGCTTGAACTCATTTGAACTTGAATAAATAATTCCATGATACATTTTTCCATGTACATACCTCAAAATTATTTTTCTATCTTTCCACTATGAATCTTTTGGATATTCCATGAACCTTGAGATGAGGCTCACACCATACATAATGTCAAGTCTTGTGGCCATAAAATACATAAGACTTCCAACAAATTTTTAAAGAATGTAGGATCCACAAACGATCCTTCATCCTTTTTCTCAAATTAAAATGTATTGCAGAATTGGTGTTGGTGGTGGCTTACCATTCAACATGTTAAACTTTTCAAAAAATTATTTGCTTGCAAAATCCATTTTCATGCCCCTTTTTGAAGAAGTCTCCAAGTTTTCCTTGTTTTTTCCTAATTTCTTCAAAATCCATGGGCTTTTGCCATTTTTCCTATTTTTCCTTGACCATGGAAGCTCGAGAATGATCAATTTATATTTGTATGCCTTTGAAAATCCAAATCCATGGTCGAAAGATGCTTGGAACCATGATTCACTTGGTTTTGTTTCAAAAAATTTCATCCTTAGTGAAAAATCGAGTTTTGGGCATGAATGGTGAATTTTTGTGTTTTTGATGATCTAGCGGGTGGGCTTTTTCCTATCAAAATTATTCCTAGCATTCGGTGGTCACGTGGATTCTTTTGGTTGGTCAGGGGATGGTGGGAAAATGTTTTAACTTGTCACTTTTTTTTTGGAAAAAAGGAAAATTTGGTCCCATAGCTCCGCTCAATTTTGATTGGTTCTTTTGGTACTTACGTGGCTTCTTCTAATTGGATGGCGTGGTGGGTTTGTTTTTGAACTTGTTATTTTTGGATACTTTGGAAAAAAATTGAACCCACCCCATGGCCCCACCAAGATTTGATTAAAGAAAATTTAAGTGGCAGGGAAAAAGTCTTACTTTGACCCCTGCAGAAGGACACGTGGAAAAGTTAAAAGTGGAGATGCGGGCCTTGGAAGAAAGTTGGATATTTTCCCTTTTGGAAAAATGGAGTAAAATTCTAAAATGGAAGTGCACCCCACCAAATCATTTTGAAGCCTTATAAGGTTCTTGAAGTTGTGCCATAACGACACGTGGAGGTTTCCATTTTAAAGAAGCACCGGGAGGTCTTCTTTCCTTGGGATTTTTTAAACAACTTCCTAAATGGCTTGAAACAAAGACACGGGAGGTGGTGAGCCCACACTCATTTAGGGTCTCTACTTTTGGGGACCATCTCAAGATGTGCCATTGAGACACATGGCGGTTTGAAAAGTCAAGAGGCAAGGAGGCGGCCATCGGGGGAAACTTGGATTTTTTCCCCTTGTTATTCAAAAAGATTAAAATCATCAAAATGACCCATGGGCCCAATAGAGAATAGTCAAAATTTTCTCCAGTCAATGATGGAGGTGTGGACTTTGGGGGAAATTTGGAAAATTTTCCTTTTTGGAGAAAGGAGTTAAAAGTGTAAAAGGAAGCATGGTTCCATTGGGACCCACATCAAAAACTAGAAGTGGAAGGGCGGAGCTACGGGAAAACTTGGAAAATTTTCCCTTTTCCAAAAAAGAGGTGAAATAGTAGAATTTAGCCATGGTTCCTTTGGGACCCACATTAGGACACGTGTCAGGCCCATTTTTCAAAGGTAGAGGGGTGGAGAAAATTGAGAAATTTTGCATTTTTTTCAAAAGGTGTAAAAGGTAAAAAGGAACCCCTAGGCCCATCTTAACTTGGATCTCCCATGTGGATGGTCCAAATTCAAAAGAGAGATCAATGGAAGTTGTGCATGTATCGATTTTCCACCATTTCTACTCCAAAGCTCCTGGGATGCGAAATTTTTATCTTTTTTATCATTTCTTTTCTTGCATGTAAAATGAAGAGGGAGTTAATTTGATATCTAAGTTGGTGGGAAAATCTTAGGGACGTCTTTTACCATCAATGATGTGATCTATCTGGGATTGATTTGATTTCCATTTTTCTTTCCTTAGCATGCAAAGAACAGATTTGATAGATTAGGAGGAGGAAGTAGTTGGAACAGAGATGAAGAATGATCTACTAGGTGAAGAATTGAATGTTGGAAATATTTGGAGAGATTTTCCCTGCGAGCACATTTGACAACTTTTTACAAATCTGATTTTAGGAGTCTCGAATCATGAGCACTAGTGCTTTGAATGTCTTGGATTTTTTGGGGGAAAACTCTATTGTAAATGAAGTATTATAAATTGCATGAATTTTTCATGCAAATGGTTAGAGTGTTAGAGGTCGAGACTGATTTTTCTAAGAGAAAAGCTTGATAGAACCCGTCCTTCTGAGAAATCATATGAAGAAACATGTTTATCTCCTTTGTGTTAAATTTGATCATGTCAAGGTGGTTGCGAGTGTAAAACCATTGACAAGCTCTGAGATTGTTCTAGAAACTTTCCCTGTTGATAAATTTAATCAAACTTGAGTTAATCTATGTTATTTTTGGGAAAAATTTGTGTTTGCTTCATTCTAAATGTCTGCAAGTAGTTTTCTTGTTCTCATTGCAATCTTACATTGAAATCTTTGTGAATCACACAAGATCTTATCCTTGTGATAGTTTGGTGGCATTTACAATTTCATTTATCAGAAGAGCTTTCATTTGATAGTGAAATAAAAAAATTTAAAATCACTGTGACTCCTAGCATGACTATAAGATTGTTTGTTAGCTTTGAGGGTATCTTAGGCATGATGAAACAGAGGTTGATAATGTTTAGTTAGTTTTCCAATTTGAGCCTTCATTTTGGATCCTTGAAGTTTGTGTGAAAAGTGCTGATCTGGGCCTCCATTGAAGCACATATTTCTGGTTAAAGGAACATCCTAGCTATCCTAAAGCATTATGTTGTTCAAGCTCTCCATTTTTGTAAAATTTCTCAAGAATCTGGTGAATCAAGTTCATTCTACCTCACCTCCCACAAAAATTCATTTAAAAACAACCAATCATACCCATACTACCCCTGTTTGTCATGTGTGTATACAAATGCATAATTTTTACTACCAAAACATGTAGAAACAATCAGGTTTTCATTTTCTTTAGTGGCCTAAACCTTGCTTAGAAAATATCTCCATTATCTAGAGTGACAACTCGTGAGAGTTAGGTTTTTGTTGCATTGATCATATTTTCTTCAAGGTCTTCTTAATAATTTCACAAGGAAGGATATCTCCATCTCCTCCACAAACAATAGGCTACAAAAGGGTCCTCTCACCTTGGTTGAAAGGCACAACCATAAAGTAGTGAGGATAGGTCAAATCCTCTTGAGGGTGCTACCCATTTCTCCACATCTGAGTGACAAAGAGCAAGTTGCATTTCATCCCCAGCTACAAAATGACACACTACATGCTCTGCTTGTCTCTAAGCTTCTGCCAAAAATTGTGATGTTTCTTGTCTCTGAAGGAGAATCAATTGGGTACCACAACACCTTGATTGGCTGCATTCTTTGGGGACATAGTGGGGATTCATTTCATATTCAGACCCTTGTAAACACTTCTTATATGCTCTAAGTGCTAATACATTTTTCAAACATCATTTGTGTCATGCTATGTAGAAGTATTCAAAGTTACAAGTTTTGTGTGTAATTATTTCAGTTTCACACCTAGTGCACTAGCTTTCATTGATAAATCTGGGTAAGAAAAGTCAGATCATCCCATTTCAAGTTTTAGTATTGACAGACATTTGATAGATCATATTTTAGTGCATTTGCACAACTAAGGTGGAAATCCTTAGTGGTGACTCCATGTTGATTTGATTCTTGATGAGTACCAATGTCTTAACCTCTATCAAGTGATTTTTGTTACTAATCTTTGCAAAGATGGAAGGAAGAAGATCTTTCTTTACTAGAGATCCTGCTAGGACATTATTTCTAGAGCTAGGAAAAAAAAAGTCAGAAGGAAGAAAATCCTGGAGAGTTGTTGGAGATCATAGACAAGAAAAGGGATCTCCATTGATGAAAGTGATCGGCCTATCATTGAAGACTTCCATTCAAGTGCTTTTGAATTAGGTAGCCTCTTTGTGGAATTGAATTCTCTAGAGCTAGAGGGGCCTTCATTTGATTTTGAAAAATTTTCTTCTCATTCTGCCCTTGTCTTTTCAAAAGTTGATAGGGTTTTCAAGAAACAAGGCCTTTAGGGATATCCATTTTGAAATTTATACTCTTGTGTTTCAAAGACCCTCTGCCCCTTATCAATTTGTCTCTCCTAGGGTCACCTCCTCAAAACAACATGGCCCAACCCCACCCGATACCTCCTTTTTTTGTAAACACCTTTGGTCCTATAAATTTTACAAGGATGGTTGGTTATCCAAATGCAGTTCCCAAGATGTAAGAAATAGATTACCAAAGTTCCAAGGAAACAACACTATAACTGGTGATCAACATTTAAAGCTTTTTATCAATATGATGGAAGACTTTGAGATTGAACATGAAGATGTATATATCAAATTGTTTATCCATACTTTGGAAGAGGATGCAAGGGACTGGTATAAAGCTTTTCCAGATAATTCCATTGATTCTTGGATAGAGATGAACAATGCATTTAGATTGCAGTATGGTGATAGAACTGACCCTAGGTTTCTTCTATCAGAATTTGAAAACATCAAGAAGAATCCTAATGAGTCAGTACATGATTTCAACACAAGGTTTAACAAGACCTTGAGGAGATTTCTGTTAGCTTAAGGCCATGTGATGAATCATGTTTGATCAAATATTCAGATGCATTTGATAAAAAAGTTTCTTACTACTTGAGGGACAAAAACCCTACTAATTTGAGGTAGGCCTTCACCATGGCTCTGCAAATTGAGAATAACATCAAGGAAATTGGAAAGCCTCCAAAAGGGAGGGTGTAAAACTAATTAACCTAGAAAATCCTCAAACAAGTAAGGTTGTTGATTTGGAGGAAGTTGTGAAAACTTTGGCAAGGGTTGTCAAAGAAATATCATACAAATTAGCCTAGGAAGAAAAAGGAATTGGGTAGAGTTCACAAGGTCAACACAAAGCAACAAGGCCAAGATAGGTTTACAAATCATCATAGAAATGATCAGATATCGATGATGACAGCAAGGGACCTATTGGATTTGGAAATAAATAGTCCTAGGCTAGGAAAATAGAATGGTACACCGATCCTTTGGCTGCTTAGAGTTCTTGTTGTGGAGGAGATAGATGTCATTGATTGGTGTGACGAGATGTTTCATGCCCTATGCTCCATGTGAGGAAGATTACAACTTGAAGAAGAAGAAGCAAGCTTATGATGATAATGATGATGATGTTTCATGATGGGTTGCTCCACATGAGCTCACAACAAAGGGGCAACTTCAAAAAAGGTAATAAAATTGAACTACTGTTGACTTTTTGGATTGCATCACATAAAAATGTACCTATTCTTCCTCCCTCTCATACTTTAGAAGTAGATAAATACAAGCTTTTGAATTGCCCAATAATGAATTTGAATATTTAAGATTTTTAATGATAAATAAGTATGATGGAGGAATCTCATCGAGGAGGAGGAAGACAGTTGTTGATGAATGTTGTTTTTCCCAAGAGAAGGAGTATAACAAAGAAGTGTGGTTTGAAAAAGGGACAGGCCTCAGAGCCAAGCCAAAAACTCCATTGCTTTCAAATATTCCTAAAAGAGGCTCTAAGAAATATGCATTTTGCCTAAGGCCTTATTGTCCCAAAAAAAAAACTCATACCCCTCCTCATGCCCAAGTTATCAAAAATCATGTGCCATCTAATGAGTGTGTCAACCTTCCTTCCAATGTTGCCTTGCCAAAGTCTATCCCTTATGATATTGCCCAAGTCTTGAGTCAGATCAAGATCTCAGTTCCAATTGTTGAGTTTCTTAGGATTCTTGAGCACAAAAAAAGGGCTTTTGATATTTGGGGATGAAAGAGGAGAAACTGCCCTAGGTAGAAATATAAACATTGTAGAGACTCCACCGATCATTGAAGATTTAGAAGCACCACCCAGTGTCGGAGATGGAGAACTAGATGAACCACCTGAGGTTTATTTGGGGACATCCTTGGTGGAGATCTCAGCTAAAAATGTGTGGATCCATTCTTCACCACTGATTATTAAAATGACTCTTCATACACAACTATATGTTTGATTCGGGGCATCATGTAATGTTATGCCTCTAGAAGTCATGAATGAGTTGAATATCAAAGTAAAAACAACATATGGGAAGTGTACTAGTTATGGATTCTAGAGAAGTGCCGGTGGTGGGATGTGTGAAAGGTCAATAGTGGTGTAACTTGATTAGCTCACCTATCTAGGTAAAAACATGATGCTTGATGTTGTTATTGTTGATTACCCAACCAAGTGGGGTATGTTATCTAGAAAATGGGCTGCAAGTGTTGGTGGGAGTGTTCAAATGGATATTGTCCTATGCCACCATCCCAATTGAGGGTAGCCTTGTCAAGTTGTATGGGAAAAGAAGATGTTGCACCTTATTGAAGATCCCAACAATACATCTTATAAGTATTGTACACAAGTTTGATCTTTGATAATTTTAGGATTTGTTTGATGGAAAAGAGCACAAGATTGAAGAATGCAAGTGTCTTGAAAGCAGAAGGCTCTCCTTGGAATTTTTATTGTTTGATGGAGCTTGCTCTCCAAGTTTTGAAATGGTGCTGGTGTTGTTCTGATCTCTCCATAGGCCGGGGAAAGTTTGTCTTTTCTTTCAAACTCAACTTTGAGTGTACTAATAACATTTTTGAGTATGAGGTATTGTTATTAGGTATGAAGATTGCTTGGAAATATGGTGTTAAAGACATCATTGTCAAAGAGATTCAAAATTAATTGTAAAGCAAGTCGAGAAAAATTTATGCAACAAAAATGCTTGAATGAAACAATACAAGCATGCAATTTTGGGATATCATTGAGATGTTTGATTCATTCAATATTGTGCATCATGATAGGAAGTTCAATGATTTGGTAGAAAAACTTATAGTATTGGGATCTCGATTTGATAATTGTAAGTATCCCCATATTGTGAATATGATGTTGAGGTGTTAACTAGGCCATTATACCTAACAACATTAAACATTAGCAAGTTTTTGATGATGATGCTCAGTAGAAGATTTGCTAGGAGAAAAGGTTTTTGATCAAAATATTGATTAGAGAGCCAATGGTGTGTGCATAGAAGGGTAGAAAGAAACCTTGTTTGGTAAAGGCATCATCCAACTAAAGACTAATACCATTCCTAGAGGGTTGGTTTCTCTTGAATCCAACTTTGATAATGTTGATCCCATTATTAATGATGCATAAAATCAAGGGAGAGAGAGATGACCTTGGCAAAATGATGAAACCAAGGAAGATGTTGGTCATGATGGGTTCTCATTAATAATGAAATGGAAATTCTTAAGGTAATTGTCTAGAAATTTTGATATTGGGATTGCATGGCTTGGACCCATTCTTATCCCTTCATATTTTATAAAGAGATATGTTTTAACATGAAATTTTAAATTTCCAATAATTCAAAATATTTAAGAGCTTTAATGACAAAAAGGTAATGGAAATCCCATCACTAAAAATGCAAAGTTCTTGATGAAATGTTGTTGATGGAAACTGAAGATAAAATTCACCCATAAGGTATTCTTCTTGGGTTCCAAACCTAGTGCAATATAAGAAAATCATAAAGAAATCAAAATTTATGGAAAAGCCGAAAAATCCATTGCTTTAAATAATTTAAAAAACGGTCTAAGATAGATGCATCTATGGGTCCTTGGATCAAACAAAGTCATGTCTCCTCCTGCCCAAGAGACAAAAATCATGTGCCAAATGAGTGTATAAACCTTCCTTAATGTTGCCTTGGAAAATACCTCTAATATCCCAAAACCAAAGATCAAGATCTCAGTTCCATTGTTGAGTTGCTTTGATTTTGAGAGAACATAAAAGGGCTTTTGAAATTTGGGGATGAAATCTGAGGAAAGACTCCCTAGAGTAGAAATATAAACATTTGGAGACTCAAAACATTGAAGAGAGAGAGAGTTCTCCATAATCTAAAAAGTGTTGGAGGAACATTTCAGGTGAACCACCTGAAGTTTATTTGGGGACATCCTTGGTGGAATCTAGAATAATGACACAATGGATCCATTTCTTCACCACTTTGATCATTAAAGAAGATTGAGAAAACGTAAGTTTGATCTGACTAAAGAAGATCATCCACATGTTATGCCTTTAGAAGTCTTGAATGACTTAAATGGATATCAAAGTAACAATAGCATATGGGAAGTGTACTACTATGGACTCCAAAAAAAAGTGCTAGTGGTGGGATGTGTGAAAGCAATTCTATGTGAGCTTTTTTGTTAAAAACATTACTTCTGAAGGAAAAACTCCAATTTGATGTTGTTATTTATTTTGATTATGAGAAGAGGGGTATGTTTTTTCTAGAAAATTTACTAAAAGTTAGAGTGGTTCTTCCATTAATAAGAGGCATTCAAATGGACATGTTATATATTACCATCCCCAAAAAGGCTCTCTCAGCCTTGTCAATTTTATGGAGAAAAGAAGATGTTGCACCTTATTGAAGATCCCAACAATGCATCTTATGAAGTATTGTACAAAGTGTTGATCTTTGATAGCTTTATAGGATTTTTTGATGGAAAAGATCACAAATTGAAGAATGCATGTGTCTTGAATGAAGGATCTCTCCTTGTTTTTATTTATTTTTGATTTGAGCTTTCTAGTTGAGAAATGTGTTTATGGTTTTAGTGATCTCTCATTTCCTAAGCCGGGAAGAGTTTGTCTTTTCCTTCAAACTCAAATTTGAGTGCACTAATAACAAGCATTGTTGAGTATGAGGCATTGTTTTTAGGTTAAGATATTCTTGGAAATATGGTGTTAAGGACATCATTGTCAAAGGAGATTCAATTAATTGTAAATCTCAAAAGTCAAAAATTAGTTGGAACTAAAAAATGAGTGAATGAAACAATAACTACAAGCATTTAGTTTGGGAGTTCTCATTGAGATGTTTAAATTCATTTAATATTTTGCATCATGAAAGAAGTTTTGATGATTTTAGAACAAAAGCTTTTGTGTTGGGATCTCGGTTTGATAATTTTTTCAGATGTCCCCATATTGTGAATATGATGTTGAAGTGTTGACTAGGCCATTCATATCCCAATAACATTAAACATTGGCAAGTTTTTGATGATGATCTTAGGTCGAAGATTTCTACAGAGAACAAGGGAGTTTTCATTTATCAAAATATTGATTGGGAGCCAATGGTGTGCATAAGTAGGGGTAAAGAAACCTTGTTTGGCAAAGCACATCGAACTATAAGACTAATACCATTCCTAGAGGGTTGGTTGCTCTTGAATTAACTTTGATAATGTTGATTGCATTATTAATAAGATGCAACAGCCTCGAGGGATGTTGAGGAGCATGACCTTGGCCTAAAGGAGAAACCAAGGAAGATTTGGGAGGTAATCTCAAGCAAGGAGGAAAAATAGTCTTATGTCCAAATTCTTTAAAAAAAATATCAAGATTGCATGGCTTGGACTTATTCTAAATTAAAGGCATATAAGAGGATCTATTTCAACATGAGATTCCCTTGGAATCTAATGCAAAACCATTCAGGAGAAACAAAGGCCAATCAATCCACTCCTATCTCTTAAAATGCAAGAGGAATTGAAGAAACTGAGGGATGGAGGGATTATTCACCCACAAGGTATTCTTCTTGGGTTACAAACCTAGTACTAGTTAGAAAGAAGAATGGTGACATCAGGTTGTGTGTGGATTTAGAAATCTGAATAGAGCATCAATGAAGGATAATTATCCTTTACCAAACATGGAAAACATGTTGCAGTTAGTGACCTGGTTTTGAGCTGCTTTCTACCCTGGATGGTTTCTCTGGTTATAACCAAGTTGTGGTGAAGGAATCAGAAAGAATTAAGACAACCTTTACCACCCCTTGGGGACATATGTATATGTCAGGATGCCCTTTGGATTGATGAATGTTGGAGAAACCTTTCAAAGAGTAATGGATGTTGTTTTTTTTGGTTACATCAATGATTTTATTGTTGTCTACCAAGATGATGTAATTGTGTTCTCCAAAAAGAGAGGTGATCATTTGCAGCACTTGGAGAAAATGTTGATAAGATGTAGAGAATATGGCATTTCACTCAATCAAAGAAGTGCCATTTTGGAGTCTAGAAGGAAAAATTGCTTGGTCACATTATGTCACAAGAAGGGGTGATGATTGATCCAGAAAGGGTAGAGGCCATCACAAGGTCCCAATTCCAAGAACCAAGAAGGGGATTCAGTCCTTCTTTGGGTAGATAAAATTTATTAGGAGATTCATATCAAACTTTTTTGAGTTGACCATTCCAATCACTGGCATGTTAAAGAAGGACCAGGCCATCAAATGGGAGGAGGATGCCATTCAATATTTCAATGGGATCAAGGAGGCATTAAAGCATGCCCCTATTTTAGTAGCTCCAGATTATAAGAAGCCTTTCAAACTATTTTCTTTTGCTTCAGAAAACACTATTGCATTTGTCTTGTTGTAGAAAGATGATGAAGGGTTGAGAGAGGCCAATTGCCTTTTTAGTAAGGCATTGTAGGGGGCTGAGATGAAATACACTATTATGGAGAAACAAGCATTTGCCTTGGTAAAAGCAACAAAGGTTTTCAGGCCTTACATTTTGAGCTCTAAAATTGTTTCTTATGTTCCCACACACATGGTGAAAGACATCTTATCAGAGATGGAAGTCTCAAGAAAAAGATGTAGATGGGTGAACAAGTTGCAAGAATATGACATGGATATCAAACCATGAAGTTGGTGAGAGGTTTGGGCTTGGCTAAGCTTATGGCTGAGAGAAACTTGAAAAACTATTGAGGTAAATGAGGTAGAAGAAGGAAGGGTAGATGTTTTTGAAAAATTGATGAGTTCTGAGTGGTACAAAGATGTAATTTTTATCTCAGACATCTATACTACCCTGAGTATTTGAGTAAGAACCAAAAAAGAGCCCTTAAGTTGGCTTCCCAGAAATATGTCATTATTGATTATGGGTTAGCTTGGAAGAACCCTGAGGGAGTTCTCTTAAGGTGCATTACTGAAGATGAAGCCCCAAGATAATTGTTGATCTTCATGGAGGAGTTTGTGGGGGCATTTTCTTTGGAAGAGTCATAGCACACAAGATCTTGAGGGCTGGTTATTGGTGGCCAACTCTCTTCAAGGATACAACTCTTTTGGTTAGAAGATGTGAGAGTTGCCAACACTTCTCTAGAAGACTGAAAGCTTCAGGCTCCCTACCTTTGTAACCTATATCAATTGAATCCCCATTCAAGCAATGGGGAATGGATTTCATTGGTGAGATTTCAGACCCTTCAAGTGCTAGCCATAAGTGGATTCTTGTAGCCATTGATTACTTCACCAAGTGGGTGGAGGAAATCCCCACCAAAAGAGCAACACACCAAATTGTCATGGATTTTATGTTGAACCATATCATCTGCAGGTTTGGGGTGCCAGTTAAAATTATTGCTTTTGACAATGCCATGAGCTTCAGAGCTAAACCTTGGTGGAAATGTGTAAAGAATATGGGATCAATTTGACATATGCCTCTAATTACAATCCCCAAGGAAATGGACAAGATGAGTCCAGTAATAAAAATTTGTTGAAGATTATTAGAAGAACCTTGGAGCTGAACAAAAGAAAATGGGGTGAACAATTGAAGTTCATTGTTTGGGCTAACAGAATTACTGTTAAAAGAGCCACTGGAAAAATTCCATTTGAAGTTGGTGTATGGAACTCAAGCCTCTTGCCCCTACATATGCAATTATCCTCATATTAGTTCATTCAACAACTGGAAGATCAAGAAGTTAGTCCATATGAGGCTCGCATTAACTAGATTGTTGAACTTGATGAAGAAAGGAGGGCATCTCACCAAAGGCATGTGAAGTTTAGAAAAATTGAAGAAGTTATTTGAAAAGAAGGTCACTCCCAGAGCTTTCAACATTGGAGATCTTGTGATGTTATGGGATAGTAGACATGAAGACAAGGGAAAGCATGGTAAATTTGATGCATTGTGGATGGGCCCTTACTCCATTGACATTGGATTGGTGAGCATACCTTCTTCTTGAAGGATTTGGATGGTGAATTTTTGAATTTCCTATTAATGGAAGGCACTTGAAGCATTTCCTGGATTGATTCCCTAGAGTCAAGGTGAGCATCACTTATATAGTGTATAGTTTGTTGGTTTGTTTTTGTCTTTTGTGTTTTTGCTCATTCTGGTCCTCGGTGACTTGGTTTTGTTGGTTTCTCGGTTCATTTTTGGAGGATGGTTGTGGTTGTTTTGCTATGCTAGTTTTTCTTTGAATCATTTCCCAATGGTCTGTTCTTGGCACTTGGTCTACTAGTTGTTCTTGTGGCACTCATAGGAGTGCCCATCCCTGAGTCGGAGCCGATGTTGGTGCTCATTTTGATCTCGCACCATTTTCCCTGATTTTCCTCTAATCTACGTGTTATGAAATGTTTTGTCTCTCGATGTGGATGTTCTGAAAGCTTTTACCTCCATTTGAATGCCTTGAATTTTTTGCAGAATCCATTGTCATGCCCCTTTTTGAAGAAGTCTTGAGTTTTCCCTATTTTTTCCTAATTTCTTTAAAATCCGTGGGCTAATTTCTTCAAAATCCATGGGCTCTACCATTTTTCCTATTTTCCCCGACCATGGAAGCTCAAGAATGATCAATTTATATTTGTATGCCTTTGAAAATCCAAATCCATGGTTGAAAGATGCTTGGAACCATGATTCACTTGGTTTTGTTTCAAAAAATTCATCCTTAGTGAAAAATTGGTTTATGGGCATGAATGGTGAAATGTGTTTTTGGTCTTTTTTCCTATCAAAATTATTCCTCAACATTCGGTGGTCACGTGGCTTCTTTTGGTTGGTCAGGGGATGATGGGAAAATGTTTTAACTTGTTTTTTGCTTTTTTGGCAAAAAGGAAAATTTGGTCTCGTAGCTCGCTCAATTCTGATTGGTTCTTTTGGTACTTATGTGGCTTCTTCTAATTGGATGGGGTGGTGGGGTTTGTTTTTGAACTTGTTATTTTTGGATACTTTGGAAAAAGTTTGAACCCACCCGTGGCCCCACTAAGCTTTGATTAAAGAAAAATTTAAGCGGCAGGGAAAAAGTCTTACTTTGACCCCACAGAAGGACATGTGGCAAAGTTAAAAGTGGAGATGTGGCCTTTGAGGAAAGGTTGGATATTTTTCCCTTTTGGAAAAATGGAGTAAAAATTCTAAAATGGAAGCGCGCCCCCACCAAATCATATTGAAGCCTTATAAGGTTCTTGAAGTTGTGCCATAAAGACACATGGAGGTTTCCCGGGTCTTCTTTCCTTAGTTTTTTAGCAACTTCCTAAAAGGCCTGAGACACGTGGTGAGCCCGTGACTCATTTAAGGTCTCTACTTTTGGGGACCATCTCAAGATGTGCCATTGAGACACGTGGTGGTTTGAAAAGTCAAGAGGCGGGGAGGCGGGCCATCGGGGCAACTTGGATTTTTTGCCCCTGATATTCAAAAGATTAAAATCATCAAAATGACCTGAGGGCCGATAGAGAATAGTCAAAATTTCCTCTAGTCAACGATGGAGGTGCGGACTTTGGGGAAATTTGGAAAATTTTCCTTTTGGGAGAAAGGAGTTAAAAGTGTAAAAGGAAGTGTGGTTCCATTGGGACCCACATCAAAAACTAGAAGTGGAAGGGCGGAGCTACGGGGAAAACTTGGAAAATTTTCCCTTTTCCAAAAAGAGGTGAAATAGTAGAATTTTGGTTATGGTTCCTTTGGGACCCACATTAGGACACATGTTAGGCCCATTTTTCAAAGGTGGAGGGCGGAGAAAATGTGAAAATTTTACATTTTTCCAAAAGTTTAAAAGGAAAAAGGAACCCTTAGGCCCATCTTAACTTGGATCTCCCACGTGGATGGTCCAAATTCAAAAGAGAGATCAATGACAACTATGCATCTATATCTGATTTTCCACCATTTTCACTCAAAGCTCCTAGAGATGTGATTTTTTATGGTTTTTTATCATTTCTTGGAGCCTACACGTAAAATGAAAGGGACATTAATTTGATATCTAAGTTTGGTGGGAAAAATCAAGACATCTTTTACAATTAAGATGTGATATGATCGGGCTTTGATCTGATTTTCTTTTTTTTCTTTCCTTGAGCATGCAAGAACATGATTTGATAGATTAGAGGAGGAAGTAGTTGGTGCGTAGAGGATGAAGTAACGATCTACTGAAGAAGGTGTTAATTGAATGTGGGAAATATTTGGAGAGATTTTCCCTTTGCACACCTGACAAATTTTTACAAATTTGATTTTGGGAGTCTCAATCACGCAATGGTGCTTTGAATGTTCTTGTTTTGGGGAAAACTCTATTGTAAATGAAGTGTTATAAATTGCATGAATTTTCGTGTAAATGGTTGGAGTGTTAGAGGTCGGGACTGATTTTTCTAAAGAAAATCTTGATAGAACCTGTCCTTATGAGAAATCATCTGAAGAAACTTGTTTATCTCCTTTGTGTTAAATTTGATCATGTCAAGGTGGTTGCGAGTGTACACCATTGACAAGCTCTGAGATTGTTCTAGAAACTTTCCCCTACTAATAAATTTAATCAAACTTGAGTTAATGTGTTATTTTTGGGAAATCTTTGTGTTTGCTTCATTTCTAAATGTCTGTAGTAGTTTTCTTGTTCCGATGAAATCTTACATTGAAATCTTTGTGAATCACACAATATCTTATCCTTTTGATAGTTTTGTGGCATTTGTAATTTAATTTATTAGAAGAGCTTTCATTTGATAGTGAAATAAAAAAATTTAAAATCACTGTGACTCCTAGCATGACTATAAGATTATTTGTTAGCCTTTGAGGGTATCTTAGGCTTGATGAAACAGAGGTTGATAATGTTTAGTTAATTTTTCCAATTTGAGCAAGGTCGTAGATCAAGCCATAAATCAAGGAAATAACTAGTCATCAAAGAACTAGTCAAAACCATAGATTTAGGAGAGAACTAGATATCAAGGATCTAGTCAATACCATAGATCAAGGAAAAACTATACCTAACAACTAGATAATATCTCTAATATCTAAATAACATAAAAGAAATATCCACACACATAAATGGGTGAGGATAAATACAATAATGGTAAATAAAGTACCTAGTAAACATGAGTTAAAGTAAATACCTACTCTAACACCCCCTCAAGTGAAGCTAGGGGCCAAAAATAGATGTGGCATGTCCACAGTATGAGTCCCGAAAACTAGGCACGATGAGGTACTCATGTACAATAAGCGGGAAAAAAGGGACACTGCAAGGTAACCTAAACTAGTAACAACAAAGTAAAGAGAGTAAAAACCTACTCCAAGGCATCCCAAGAAGCTCGGCTCAAAAAAAAAATCATACAATCTTGAAGAAGTTTTGAGTGAATCCACTACTCGATCATAGAAATCAAAAACAAATGACCTTTGGGCTTCACCAGAATAGCTCCATACAAGGAGATTGTCAATGGAGTGATGTCAAAAGTGTACAAAACACCAAACATAAATCGATCAATTGCTGCAAATAGGTGTTCCACGATCTAAGAATAAAAACCAAAACAACAAGGCAAGGACACAAAATGCAGAGTGTCACGATCCAAGAAAAGCCAAGGTAATAAGGAAAGGACACAAAACCCGAAGAAGTAGGATCAGCACCACACCCTCCCATACTATTAAATGTGTGGAGTGATGCTGAAATCTATATGAGTTGTCAAAACAACTACTCAAACACTGACAAAATAACACTGGGCTCCTCCAGAATAGCTCCCCCATAAGAGAGACTGTCAACATGCCAAAAGTGTCGAAAATACAGATACAAAATCTCTCAACAAATAAGAGAGATACACTACACTGCTTAAAGAAAAATGCTCAAAACAAGAAGCATCACAATGCATAAGGTATAGAAAGTGGAGCAAGAGGCCGAATGGTGGAGGAGCCATGCCTATAGAGTCCTCTCAACGAATGCCTATGTCGCTGCCATGAGTGATCAAATATCCACCCCAAATCAACACAGATGGATGAAGAAGATGCATGCATATGACTTGGTGTAAATGCACAATGGGTGCATGAAAAAGAACATCAGAATGTGTATTAGGTTGATCATGTCTAACAACTGAAATCTTAGGTTTCTCAAGCTTGAGTGAAGGTGCAGAACTCATGTGTTGCTCATGATCCTTAGAAAGAGTCGAGAAAACAAAAAAAGGAGCTCTGTCAATGTGTGACCCCAATGAAGTATCTACTTGAAAACCAATGTCATGATAAGAATTCCACTTAACATGTGGAATAGAGGAAACAATACACTGTGAATGTGTACGCAATGACTCCTATAGTGAGACCCATAGAATGGAGCATGCGAGACCGAATGCGGTGGTATGATTTTTTAAAAATACCATGCAGCGAGTAGAAGTAGGATACATAACATGTGTTAATGTAATAGGCACGAGATGTGGAAGAGCATGCGATAACAAGCCTCACGGGTTTAGAAGCATCAAAATTAGGTTCGGGCTCAATGATTGGCGCAGATCAATGTCAGTGGGTACCAGAGCAACAACTGCAAGTGGACTAGGAGCATGGATATGGTTGTCCACAATATGATGGTGATGATGTAGGCTAGCAAGTTTGTTCTGCAGGGAGTGTATTATTGTATCCTTATCATGAATGAGTGATTGTAGAAGAGAATTTCACTTCTTGAGTGATTTATTTTCTTCCACAAATTTTACAATATCCTCTTAAAGTCCACATACTTCAGAGAAAAGCATATCATTCTTAGAATCCATGATAGGTACAAACTGCAACTCCAAAAATTTAGGACATCGGGCTCAGCCGAAATTGTATCCACAATTGATTACAACACTCCTCCATATTTGGCACTTTATAATTATAGTGAAAGTCTAAAAATAAATAGCTCCAATGGAAAGAGCATGAAAAAACAATCACTTTTGCAAAAAAAATGGCACTCAAAACCGAGTTACCGATCAAAAGATATAAGATTTTTATTATTTTTCTCAGTTATTTATTGTAGTTTCCACTTAAGAAAAATAAATTGTTGTTGCCTTCACCACACAAATAAAATTAAAGGGGCTGAAGCTAAGCACCTACTAGTAGGAATCACAAGCTTTAAGCCCTCATATGACCATACCATATGACCAAGGGATCGGGATTTCAATGGGTTTTGCACAACTTAATATTCAGGGTTTGTCATGTGTTTTCGAGAAAGTCACATCCAATTGCCTCTTATGGTAAAAGTTTCTATTTTTGGTATAGATAGTGACCTTTATTGCCAAAAATAGCAACTGCAGTAAGACCGAAAACCTTTCTATGCGTAAACCGAGATAAATATGCCAGGTGGTCAAAGCATATAACTGTGTCCCACTTTTTTGTAGTTTTTGTACTTTTAGAAAACTGTGTCCGACAACCAAAACATGACCAAACACATATAAAATGACCAAACATGCATTTTTAAGAGGCTATAAATACCAAGGTGCAGGGCATCCAAAATTTACTGATTTTTTAAATATTTATAGTTATTTTTAATTATTTATTTACTAGTCGATTTTAAAATATTTATGGCCAAAAAGTGGGACACACTTGATGCTTTGACCCCATAACAAAAATTTCTCTAAGTAGATCTCGAAAAAAATGAGACTCCAAAAAAATCCTGTGATTTCTTTTCTTGTGGGCATGAATCCCGAGGAAAACTAGTGTGCTTCTCTACAACAACAAAAAAGACCAAAAAAATTGACTGTCTGCAGAAATGGCCAAGTTTACAGTTGATCTTAGGGTTTTCATGCCTTCCGGATCCAATGGAAGCCTCTGTTTTCCATAAAAATTCATGCAGCAACAACATACGACCAAATCCAAAATATATGAATTTATTTGCAAAATAAAACTTACGAGACAGATATCAAACAACAATCTCCTCTCTACGATACCATGAAAGGAATGATAACCGAGATCGTACCAAGCCAAGAACACAGATGCTAATCAAACACCATGATCAATAAGATGAAAGTAATTTTCGAATAAATTTACATAAAACCTTTGCAAACAAATGAGCAAATGTCATATATTACTATGGAAGTCAATGCAATACATTGAGAATGGGCCTTTCTTAAATAGGCAAGGAATAACAATCTAAGATCCAGTCAATGTTGTAGATCAAGCCATAAATCAAGGAAATAACTAGTCATTAAAGAACTAGTCAAGACCATAGATTTAAGAGAGAACTAGACATCAAGTATCTAGTCAATACCATAAATCAAGGAAAGAACTATACCTAACAACTAGATAATATCTCCTAATATCTAAATAATATAAAGAAATACCCAAACACATAATGGGTGAGGATAAATACAATAAAGGTAAATAAAGTACCTAGGTGAACATGAGTTAAGGTAAATACCTACTCTAATAGAAGTTTGTGTGAAAAGTGTTGATCTAGGCCCCCATTGAAGCACATATTCTTGTTAAAGGAACATCCTAGCTATCCCGAACCATTTTTTTGTTCAAGCTCTCCATTTTGAAAAAATTTCAATAATATGGTGAATTAAGTTCATTTCTACCTCACCTCAAACCAAAATTTCATTTAAAAACAACCAATCATACCCATATTACCCCTGTTTGTCATGTGTGTATGAAAATGCATAATTTTACTACCAAAACATGTAGAAACAATAAGGTTTTCATTCTCTTTAGTGGCCTGAACCTTTCTTAGAAAATATCTCCATTATATAGAGTGACAACATTTGCGAGTTAGGTTTTGTTGCATTGATCATAATTTCTTCAAGGTGTTCTTAATAATTTCACAAGGAAGGATATCTCCATCTCCTCCACAAACAGGTAGGCTACAAAAGTTTTCTCTCACCTTGGTTGAAAGGCACAACCATAAATTAGTGAGGATATATCAAATCCTATTGAGGTTTCTACCCATTTCTCCACATTAAAGTGACAAAGAGCAAGTTACATTTCATCCCCAGCTCTACAAAACGACACACTACATACTCTGATTGTCTCTAATCTTCATGCCAAACTGTGATGCTTCTTAGCTTCTAAGGGGGAATCAACTGGGTACCAAAAAGGAAGGCTCACTTCCTCTCCTACTAAAACCACTCTCAATAAAATAAGAATATATTCTATTGTACCAATCTCTAGGTGCTTGCTTGAGACCATAGAGTTTTTCTTCAATTTGTATACTTTTCCTTCATGACCTTCAATATCATAACCTTCAACTTGATTCACATAAACTTCCTCTTCAAGTATTCCATTCAAGAATGCTGATTTAACATCCATCTAATAAATAGGCCATTTGTTTTGAATTGGAATTGCTAAAACCATTCATAATGTGTCCAAATGTGCTACTTTGGTGCAAATGTTTCATTATAGTCAACCTTTGATTTTACGTAAAACCTATTGCTACTAACCCTTCTTTCTTTTCTATATTGTTCCATCAACATTGTATTTTTTCTTGTAGACCCACTTGACTCATATCTTGTCCTTTCCTTGTGGAAGATACATCAGCTCTCATGTTTGATTCTTCCTTATAGTGTCACTATCATTATCCATGGCCTTTTCCTAAACCTCATTCATTATAGCCTATTCAAAATATATTGGATCTACACCCTAATAAATAATGCAAAAACTAGATATGAATGAGTTGTATCAACATTATAAATCTCAATTAGACTTCATTTTTTCCGTTGCGGAGGACTATTTGATGTAGAACTTGCTTTTTGGTGATGTAGTAGCTTTTGGTGTTCTCTTTCATGGATCTTTCATGGATTAAGATGGCTGAAATCTTGGTGACCTCCTAAATGTAGATGGAGGTGTAGCTTGTGCTACAACTTGTGGAGCATGTCAAATATTTTTAGATACAGTACCTTTCTACTCTAAAGTTTCATCGCCATATCATCGTGCAGAATAATTGCTGCAATCATCTTTGTTTTCTCTATAATTCCATACCATGCTTCATTCTCCATAAACTATACATCCCTATATATCACAAACTTTCTAGTGACTGTATTGTATAACTTGTACTCTTTTATATTCTTGGACTACCCAACAAAATTAAAATTTTATCCTTTTTTGTCTAACTTCTTCCTTATCTCATCACGTACATGTGCATACACTACACAAACAAAAAATCTGAAATGAGAAACATTGTGTTTCCTATTAGTCTATGATTTACGAGGAACCATATTCCTATAAACTTTTATTGGACACTGTTCAAAATATAAATATAAGTTTCAACTAATTTTTCCCAATTCTCATTTATAAGTTGCTTTGCCTTTAACATGCTTCTTACTAGCTCCATACTAGTTCTATATTTCCTTTCTACCACATCATTTAGTTGTGGTGTATACATGGTAGTAAAATTCATGTGTATACCATGATATCGGAAAAATTTCATAAACTCATTAGAAACATACTCACCTCATCTGTCCATTCTAATAACTTTGATGTAGAATCCACTTTGTTTCTCCACTAATGCCTTGAACTGCTGAAATGTATCAAAGGAATCTGATTTATTTCTAAGAAAAAAACCCATGTCTTCCTTTTGTAATCATCAATGAATGTCATAAAATGAGTACAACCTCTAATTGAATTTTTGCATAGGTTCACATAAATATGAGAGTACAATATCAAATGTTACATTTTATCTCATTGTTTTTCCAAGCTGGTAATGAATCTTTGTGTTGCTTCCCCAAAATACAAGCTTCACATACCCTTTCCAGCTTTCTAAATCAATGTAAAACCTTTAACCATATAATTTCTATGAAGTAAATTCAAACCTCATGTTGGTGCTTAAAATAGTCTCAGCCCCATTTTTCCTTTGAAAATCCATTGATTTACGGCCTTTGTCACATTTTATTCCCTGTGTTGTGCCTGAAAGGTCTCTGCCTTTATTTTTTCCATAATTAATCTTTCCTTGGGCCGATGATCATGTATGGGTCCATATTTGTCTCCTCATTTCTCTGTTCCTCTGAAGGGGTCTGTAATTTGGGTCTCCCATTCTCTGTTCATCTAAAACTTGGGCTTTCCCATTCTTTCCATTTTCCATAGTTGAGATTTGTTGTCCTTGTCATTTTTTCCCTAAATACTTGAAGGAAAATAAATGGATGTAGCTCTAAGGAATGTATTTGAGCCTTGTAACATTTTTGAATTCTCTGTCCTTAGAGAAAATTTCATCTTCGGGCTCGAATGATTGTTTTTCTGCATTTTATGGTTTGACGGGTGTTTCTCCTGGTCAAATTTACATCCTTGCATCAACAGGAAACATGGCCTCTTTTGGTTAGATGCAGCTCAACAGGGTGCTTCAGAAATTTTATGAATTTCCTCAACTTAAATATTTGTCCATGTGGAGGAACGGTGCTCATTTGAAGATCTTTTTTTTTTTTTTTTGGCCTTAGAGTAGCAACATGAGGACACGTGGAGGTTTCCACTTCTTTTCCCAAACTTAGACAAATTTTTATGTAGCTAATATAGTTTGGCGGGATAGGGAAACGTTGTAAGCCCGTGCTCATTTAGGGTCTCAAACTTGGGAACCATTTTGAAATCGCACCATGGAGACACTAAGAGGTTTCCTCTGGTCTTCCCATACTTAGTCTTTTTCAAAAGGTTTTGGGAGGTCTGGGACACATGGAGGAACCGTGCATGTTTGGGGACTAACCCTTGAGTTTCATTTTAAAGAAGCACCAAGAGGAAACTTGGAGGCCTCTACTCACTTTGCATTTTCTAGGACTTTTCAATGGCCAAAGGAGAGTTCTTGGACTCGACACATGGTAGCTTCTCTCGAGCTTTAATCCTTCGAACAAATTTTTCCAAGCTAGGACATGTGGCTAACCCGTGCGATATTTAGGGTCTAAAATTTTGAGGACTATCTAAAGGTATGCCATTGTGATGCGTGGTAGTTTGAAAAGTCAAAGGGGTGGGGAAGCGGACCATCGGGGGAAACATAGAATTTTTTGCCGCTTATTCTAAAAAGGGTTAAGATATCAAAAATGGCCTGCAAGCCCAACAAAGGATTAGGAAAATTTTGTTTTAAAGACAATGATGGAGGTACGGACTTTTGGGGGAAATTTGGAAAATTTTCCTTTTAGGAAAAAGGAGCTAAAAGCATAAAAGGAAGCATGGTTCCGCTGGGACCCACATCAGAAGCATTTCTCAAGGGTGGAGCTATGGGGAAAATTTGGAAAATTTTCCCTTTTCCAAAAAAGAGGTCAAATAGCATAATTTGGCCATAGTTCCTTTGGGACCCACCTTGGGGCACGTGTCAGGCTTATTTCTCAAGGGCAGAGGTGTGGAGAAAAATGGAATTTTTTTCCATTTTTTCAAAAAGTTGTAAAAATTCAAAAGGAAACCCCAGGCCCATTTTAAATTGAATCTTCCACGTGGATGACCCAAATTCAAAGTGAAGATCAATGACAACTATGTGTCTGAATCTGATTTTCCCCCATTTTACTGAAAAGCTCCTGGAAGTGTGAGTCTTCATGATTTCTTGGTATTTCCTACATGCCAAACAAAGAGGGAAGTTAATTTTGATATCTAAGTTTGGTGGGGAGATCTGGAGACGTCTTTCACCATTAAAATGATCTGGCTATTGGGCTCGATATGATCTTCCATTTTTCTTCTCCCGAGCACGCAAAGAACCAAATTTGACATATTAGGGGCGGAAGTGGTTGGCAAGTTGAAGAAAAAGTGATCTACCAGAAGGAGGAGTTGAATGGGAGATATTCGAAGAGATATGCCCCCTTGAGCACATGACAACTTTTTATAGATCTGATTCTAGGAATCACGATCGAGATCATGATGAACATTGGTGCACTCAATGTTTATATTTTTTGGGGGGGAAACTCTATGGAAAATGTTATAAATTGCATGATTTTATCATGCAAATGGTTGGAGTGTTAGAGGTCAAAGAAAATTCCCAAGAGGAAAATTGGACAAAGCCTGTATTTTTTTAGAAGCCATCTGAGGAACCTGGTTATCTCTTTTGTATTAAGTTTGATCATGTCATGGTGGTTTCAATTGTAGAACTATTGAAAAGATCTGAGATTGTTCAAGAAACTTTCCCTTGCTGATAAATTTAATCAAACTTGAGTTATTCTATGTTGATCTTGAGAAAAATGTGTCTCTGCATTTCATTTTTGAATTTCGTAAATAGTTTTTCTTGATCCTATCACAATCTTGTATTAAAAATATGTTAAATCAAATAGGTCTTAATCCTTATGACAATTAATTGGCATCTGTAATTTAATTTCTCGAACATATTTCATCCGGGAATGAAATATATAATTTAAAATCACTTTTCTTTCATTTGTTGTAGAGATTGTCTATAAGCCTCTGAATGTACCTCGGGCATGATTGATCTTAGATTTTGATGCTTTTTTGGGTTCTTTAACATGAGCCTTTATGTTAGAATCTCATTAATTGTGTGAAAAATTCTAATCTTGGCCTCCATTAAAGGAAATATTTCGGTTAAAAAAATAGTTTAGTTGTTCCTTGGCATTATATTGGTTTAGCTTTCCATTTTGTTGAGGCTCTCAAAGATCTGGTGAGTTCAATCCATGCTACCTCACCTCCCACAAAAATTCATTAAAAACATCCAATCCTACATGTACTACCCTTTTTATGTTGTGTGTGTACAAATGCATAATTTCTATTACCAAAACATGTAGAAACAATTAGGATTTCAAATGTCTTTAGTGGCCTGAACTTTGTCTAGAAAATATCTCCACTATCTAGAGTGATAACTCGTGAGAGTTAGATTTTGTTGCATTGATCATATTTTCTTCAAGGTCTCTTTAACAACTTCATAAGGAAGGATATCTCCATCTCCTCCATAAACAACATGCTACAAAAGGGTTCTCTTACCTTGGTTGAAAGGCACAACCTAAAATAGTGAGGATAGATCAAATCCTCTTGAGGGTCCTACCCATTTCTCTACATCTGAGTGAAAAAAGGCCGGTTAGATCGTAACCCAGCTATAAAAAGACTCACCGTGATCTATCTGTCTCTAAAGCTTCTGCCAAACTGTGTTGCTGCTTAGACTTTGAAGGAGAATAAATTTGGGTACCAACACCTTCATTGGTGCCATTACTGGGGATGAAATTATTACTATTCACATTTAGACCATGGTAAATACTGCATTTATGCTTAGAATGCTAATACATTGTTTAAACATCATCTTGTGTGTGGGCCGTAGGAAGTATTCAAAGTTGCAATTTGTATGCAATTCTTTCAGTTTCCACACCTAGTGCACTAGTTTTCATTGATAAATCTGGGTAAAGAAAATTCGAGATCATCCCATTTCCAATTTTTAGTATTGATAGATTATATTTTAGTGCATTTGCACAACTAAGGTGGAAATCCTTAGTGGTGACTCCCTGTTGATTTGGTTTTGATAAAGAAACTTTTTTCAAAGTAAGATTTGTTACTAATATTTGTAAAACTCGAAGGTATAAGATCTTTATTCTCTAAGGATCCTACTAGGACACTATTTCAAGAGCTAGGAAAAACAAAATCAGAAGGAAGAAGATCACGGAGAGTTATGGGATATCGTAGTCAAGAAGAGATATCCCTATTTCTAGAGTGACTATCCTATCATTGAAGACCGTGATTAAAGTGATTCAATCGAATTAGGTAGCCTCTTTGTGGAATTGAATTATCTAACTGGAGAAGTACCTTCATTTGATTTTGAAAACTTTTCTTCTCATTCTACCCATATTTTCAGAAGATGATAGGGTTTTCCAGGAAATAAGGCCTTTAAGTGACATCCATTTTGAAAGCTATACTCCTGTATTTCAAAAAACCCCTTCCCCTTATCAATTTGTCTCTCCCATAAGGTCACCTCTTCGAATCAACATGGCCCATCCCCCACCTAGAGCTCCATTTTTTGCAAATACCTTTAAACCTATAAATTTTGTGGGAATGGTTGGTTATCCAAATGCAATTCCTCAAGATGTAAGGAGTAGAATACCAAAGTTCCAAGGAAATAATGCTATAACTGGTGATCAGAATTTAAAGCTTTTTATCAACATGATGGAAGACTTTGAGATTGAGTTTAAAGATGTATATATCAAATTGTTTTTTCACAATATAGAAGAGGATGCAAGGGATTTGGTATAAAATTTTTCCGAGATAACTCTATTGATTCTTGGACTGAGATGAACAATGGATTTAGATTGCAATATGGTGATATGACTAACCCTAGGTTTCTTCTATCAGAATTTGAAAATATCAAGAAGAATCCTAATGAGTTAGTACATGATTTCAACACATGCTTTAACAAGACCTTGAGGAGATTTCCTATTAGCTTGAGGCCATGTGATGAATCATGTTTGATCAAATATTCAAATGCATTTGATAAAAAGGTTGCATATTACTTGAGCAACAAGAGCCCTACATCTTTGAGGAATGCATTCACGATGGATCTCGCAATAGATAATAACATCAAGGAAATTAGAAAGACTCCAAAAAGGAAAGATTAATCCAAAAAAGCCTCTAGTAAGCAAGGTTGCTGATTTGGAAGAATTTGTAAAAAGCTTTGGTAGGGGCTATGAAAGAAATATCATAAAAATTAGCAAGGGTAGAAAAAGGAATTGGGCGAGTTCATAAGGTCAACACAAGTAACAAATCCAAGAAATTTATACAAATCACCAAATATATTATGACAGAGGTAAGGGACCTATTGGATTTGGAAATAGACACTCCCAAGCTAGGGAAAATAGAATGGTACCCGACCCTTTGGCTATCGAATTGATTTTGTGGGGGAGACAAATGTCATGTATTTGTGATACAAATGTTTCATGCCACATACTCCATGTGTAACGCCTACGAAAATATCCCACTTGAGACCCATGAACAACCTCGATTAAGTTAGAAAATTATGGATTTTTTTTTTTAAATGTTCACAACAAAATTTTACAATCCATTACAACAATTATCAAATCACCTTACAAAACACTAAGAGAGAGAAAGTTATCCCGAGCACATAGTAAAAATTCCCTTAGGTGATAATCTAACTATTTAAAATTAGATTATTACTGATCCAAACAATTCATGATTAAACTCGAGAGGGTAAGAAGAGCCAAAAAAATTAAATACCCTAGGTGTTTAATTCTACAAGGTTTCAAAATTAACAAGGTCGACAATCGGGGAGAATACACATTTAAACTAAAAGGTAAATTCTCACTTACCCACTCCCAAACTCTCTTAAAATATTCAACCTGATTTTTCTTATATTTAATGCACTCAAAACTTCCTAAAAACATTCCCATTGGATAAGAAATTTCCTCACCTTTCTATTGATATAAATAATTCCTTCTAACTCTTCATATTTCTCAAGTTATGGGCCGGCGGCCCTTAGGTGAAAATTTTCCCCAAGAGCGGGCCTGCAGGACTGGGGAGGAAATTTTTCCTAACTTGGGCCTGCGGGATTTAGAGAGAAATTTTTCCCTTGGTGCTTTTGGGTGAAAAGTGCATTTGACTTCCACTCACCCACAAATCTGCGATGGCACTTCACACCTAAGAAGAGGAAATTTTGAACTTGGGGTCCGCTAATGACACATTTCCAAAATCCTAGCCTCGAGTGGGCAATGGGGGATGGTGGCTCACCGAAGATAAGATGGAAATTTTCACTTTTAATTCTTTTAAGGAGGGGTTATAAATTGATAATGAATGTCTTATAAAAGGGAAAAAAATTCTGCTCCTCCTCCATGGCATTCCTATATTTGGATTAAGCAACAGAGCCGCCACATGATAGTCAACTATTAGCTGAGGGTCGGTGGGCCGGCGGGAAGTTCCAAAATTTTTGACTTTTATCTTAAAGAGCACAAAGGTGAAAAACTACCCGAGCCTCCATCGATATTGAGCAAATACCATGTGTCATACCCTCATTGGTTGTGGGTCTTCTAGGGGGCCTTGGGAGGACATAATAAAATTTGACTTTATTTTCAAGCACATGGTTTCGGGAGGACATAAAAACACAACGCTTCTTCCACCGATGACTAAGGAAGCCACGTGGCAGTCCCTCATTGGCCATGGGGTGGCGGGTCATGGAGGAAACTTTGGCATGTAATTTTTTTTGGCTTAGATCATTTTATTCATTTAAATTTGACAATTAGATTATTTTGAGCCCGAAATGAAGTAAAAACTTTAGAAGGCCATAACTTTTGATAGGGAACTCAATTTTTGAAAACGAGGACTTTCTAGAAAGCTATCGATGTCCTCTTTGTACAGAAACCTTAAGAATTTGATTTTGATAAATTTTAAAGGGTCAATTTTGAGAAAACGTCTTTCTATCACTTAGAAGTGAACTGGTATTTTTAACTTATCAATTTTGTTCAAATTTGTCATTAATTATTTTTCATCTTACCAAACAGGCATGAAGGATTTTACTTGGAAAATTTTAGGATAGATTGCAAGATTAAATTTTCTTGATTGATTTGCATTCGAAAATTACCAATGTTCACATAACAGAAGACCTGATTTCACCTTTACTTGATTTGAAGGGTTCTTTAAAAATTTCTTGAGTGTTTTAGTTTAGTTTGGGGATCATTTTGATCTCATTAAGTCCAATTGAATATTTCATTTGTCTCTTATAGATTTGCAGGTTGTTTTGGACATTTGATAAAAAGGAATCTGTAAAGTATATGGTGAAGTAGAAATGAAGTTTGTACATTTCAAGAACAAAGATTAAACTCTCTTTTACCATGCAATGAAAACATTGAATTTATTCCATTTTAGTTTTAAATAGTTTTCTTTATTTCAATCGAAAGATAAAGACAAGAATGCAACTTCTATATATATGTATATATGTGTGTGTGTGTGTGTGTGTGTGTGTGTGTGTGTGTGTGTGTGTGTGTGTGTGTGTTATTTAAACATTTCAAATGAGACAGAGTAGTGCAATATTTCATCATACATGCTTCCTTTTCACTTTTACAACAAAGATTTCCTATTGTATATCAAGCACAAATTTCCAATGGAAATAATATCGTATGAACAAGGAAAAACACTTCTATTAATTCAAAGGAATCTCTTACAACTTCTTTCCCATTTATTTTTGAAATACAACATACCAAAAGCATATCTTTCTTTTCTGTTCACAAATGAATGCTAGATATATTCTTCCATAATCAATTACAACTTTCATAGCTAAAAAAGAGTAGTCTTTCCAACACAATAATATACAAGATCATTCACTTCAAGTGAAAAAGGGTTACAATAAGAATAATCTCAACAAGGACTGTCAAACTTGTCTTTCTTTTTCCATTCCATTTCAAAAGACAACATACAAATCTTCTTTTCCTTTCTTAGAATAACATTACGGAGTATGTCCTTTCACATTCAAATAGAATTTTATTTCCAAACATAATACTATCCAATCCAATAATATTACAAGTCATCCACTTGAAGTGGGAAATGGTTTTACAAAAAGAAGTTTCATGAAGGACAGCCAAACTTTGTCTTCTTTCACATCTCCAAAACAACAATATGAATTTCCATCATTCTCCAATTTGATCACAACAGAATAGGGGAAAAGGCAATGCTCTCCACCCAACCAAGACATCCAATGAAAAGGAGAAGCCATCCTTCTTCATTGGCCCCGAGCCCCAACCATATTGCAATTAGAAATGTTTTTCAACACATGGCAACAACAGGCTTCCACAACACAAGACAAATTTCTCATTCAAAACACAGTCCAAAATAGAATGCAGTTTACAACCACATTAAAACATAACAAACAAAACTTAGGCTTCACCATGCAAGACAAAGGAGCAAGAAACTATGGGGGATGTTGTTTATGCCTCCCAAAGGGGAAATGGGTATCACCACCTATGAAAAATCCACCATATATATATATATATATATATATATATATATATATAATTTCAAATCCCTGACATGCCCTTATGCCTCCCCCAAGTACCCCTTATTCCTCACATTTCCTTATGCCTCCCCAACCTCTTATGACACCCCATAACGAGTAAAGAAATGCAAGCTATTTCTTTGTAAGGTGGAACCCCAAATCCCAACTCCCTCCACACTTATACCTCCCCAAAACACTTATGCCTCCCATAGAAATGCCCCATAGTCTTCTCCTACACCATCCCTAGGCCATCTACCCCAAAAATCCCACACACATGCCAAAACATTCACAACAATAACATTTGCACAAATAAAAGAAGAGCATTTCAAGATCCAAGCTCTTACCTCTCCATAATGGAGTTTGTTCCAAGTTCCAAACAACAAGATTTCCAATGCAAAACAACCCAAGATCAATGAAACATAGGCCTGTAAAATCCTACAAACTCTCTCCAAAAGCAAGGGCTCAAACAGAAAAATAATTCACCCCAAAAGAAGTATCCAAAAGTGAAGCAACCAAAAGAGTGTAACCCCCAAAACAAGAAAATGAATTTGAATATATAGAAGGGGGAAGAGAGGAGGATGAGGTGGATCTATGTAGGATGCCACATCACACATCCTCAACTCCAACTCACAAGTCAACTTCAATCTCCAAGGCACAATAAATAAGTAGGTGAATAATATGACAGTTTTACTTACACACTCAAATCCAACCCATACCCCAAAGGACTGAAATTAATAACATGTAAGAAAGTGTAATTAAAACATTCATCTTGACTTACAAAAATGCACAAAGAAGGTATAAATTTAGACTCTCCAACCATAGGTAAGGTTGGTATGCAAATTTAAGAGGTATGGACAAGTTTAATTTGTCCCATAAGCCTCCAAAATCAATCTCTAAGAAAATTTTGAATTCCAAAGAAGATGAAGTGTTTCATACTCCAAATTTTACTTACATATCTCTTACACATCACTTACACATTGCTTACACATACCTTACAACATTTAATACAAGAGTCAACCACTCCAATAATTACTTTCTTATGACCCAATTTAATTAATTTATTTTAACAATATGATTACTCACATTATATACCACAATTTATTTAAATAAAAGGGGTAAACACATCACTTAATAAACACATACAACATCAATAACAAGAAACCAAATAAATAAATACACATAACCCTTGGTCACATTTAAAGGTGATCCCCCATGGGAATCCCTAACACAATCAAACACACACAAACAAATACAAGTTGCCATGGTGACCTTGTTGAATTCATCTAGAATTCCAATGTGGTTGGTCTCCAATCCCCCAATGTTTGTTGTGATATTTTAAACCTGCAAAATACAAATACCTCTTTGACCTCATGGCCATATTAGAACATCCAAAATGAATATAAATATAATCCCAAAATCATCCATATATATGAATCACAACAACATCAAGGCAACTAACAATGTAATTTTATCAACCACTATATGGTCATCAAATTTAATTCAATTTTCTAGGTCTACTCATTATATCCAATATCACATGTCCAAATAGCATTCATAAATATAATCATGTCGAATAGTATATCATTATCAATATATAAAATTTTCCAATAATCATCATGCACCATATATGAATCAAAGTCAACAATCATCCATGATCTAACATCTAACATCATACTAAATCAGAATCATAACAATGTCCCTAATATAGTCATTAGTGTAATAATCAATATCAAAAAGGTGTCGAAGGGAAGTGGGCACTACATCCCCCTCCCCTTAGACTTGACTTCCTCCTGGAAGTCACTGGAAAGAGAGATAGGAACAAATGCAATAGAAAAAATCACTCCATTATCGGATTACTTGCTTCAATCAAGTGTGGGTCTACAAAACCCAAGTTTGGTCGAGTAATTGAGGAAGAAGAAGGGATATTGTAAGGGATGAGTTCTAAATTTTCTACAAGCAAGGCTACAAACGTTTAAATCTAGAAAGTAACTTTACGTTATCAACCAAGATACAAAACATAACAATATAACATGAAGAGTTCAAAAGAGTCTTAAGAGTAACCACCAAGTAGAGGAATAATAAGGAGAATTCCATGAGTTTGAGAAAGACCACATAGTTTCTCAAGGGATGCAACATACTACAATAACAAAAAAAAAATGTTTTCCACTAAGGTTAAATTATGCTTTCATAGTTTGTTGTTTAGACAAGGCTAGCAGAATCAACCATGGCCAAAATTTTGTACAAGAGACATGTCTACTCAAGGTCCCACAATTTGAGATCACACAAGATGAGGTTAATCAACAAGGAAGGACACCTAAATCAACAAAACATTTACAATCGAGGAAACTATTTATGGAAAGCACTTATATAACTCGAGAGGGTATAGTCAAATTTTCATGGTAATACTAAGCAAATTCATGACCACAAGGTTTCCTATAGTCTGATTTTTACACTTTTTTTTTAAGAACAAACACACCACACCAACCAAATCTAGAGACATCCACCAATTAGTAGAATAAAAATATATATATCTCCCTAGCAACTAACATAACAATGCAAGAGGCACCATAAATTATAACACAATGGGATTTATTTATCTTATTTCCTGCTCAATCTTAGAATAACCATAAAGAGAGCACAAGAAACACTAAGGAGCACTCAAGATAGTTAGGGAGAAAACAAGTAACAAGGGGGTCCAACTGCAATCCAAGGTGCATCGTGACAAAAGTGAATAACATCATCTTGCACTTTCCATCCTAATACAAAGGGGAAACAATAACAAGGTGACACAAAAATAAGAAGAAAAGAAGACTTCCCAAAGTTATTTTATATCCTTAACATATGTTGCCTTAAAATTACAATAACTTAGGTCTCAAAGGACAAGACAACATGCCAGGAGGTTGCTTCTTAAACAAGAGATAAGTCTCAATCCAAAAGGACCACAACCCACACTCACCGAGGTACGGGGTGACAAGGGTACAACAACCCAACTCTAACAAGGGAAAAGCACATACACCTAAGAACAAGGGAGTACTTTGCAATTAGAACACATCACTATTAGCAAGGTGTTTCACAATTCTGGGTAGGCAGAAAAACTACAGGTTCAACCATTCATTGCACTCAAAACAAAAATCTTACTCACAAAAAATATATATAGTTTTTCTCACTAAGCACATTCCTTTATGAGTTTTCTTAATTAAACTTCCTCCTATTATGACATCACAAGTTTGTGTTATAAGGACCACTAAGGGACATGATATCTCACCATTCTGTAAAGGTGGAAAAGAGAAAAAGTATTTATTTTACTCCTAGGGGAGGTAGATGGACAAGTTTTTTTTTTTCCTTTCTGTTCTTCTACATGGTTTTTATTTCTTCTATTAATCTACCAAGGTTAAAGCAAGGACCATTTTATCTTTCTATGTTCCAGTTTATTTGTTAATCTTCAAGGCTAAATCTCCTCAATTATAGTTTTATGATGTTTGGGCGAGCCAACTTGTCAATTAAAAATTTAATGAGAAGGAAGGGTAAACATATCACACTATTACTTTTATGGGATAGAGAGAGGTAAATCAACACATCATATTTTTAATTCTAAGGAAACAAGGGACATTCAATCATAGAGAACACATTATTACTTTTGTAAGGGCTAGAATCTATCAACCGACATGAATCACAACAATATTTTGAGATTTTTCCACTAATTACAAGTATCATAAAACATTCCTAGTGGGTTTCTACAAGTTCTCAAAAGAATTTACAAGGAAGGACCATTAAGGAAGCATAATTACTTTTACTGATCTACTAGGGTTTAATAATGTTTGTTGTTTTGGTGAAAAAAATTTACTCACATGATAAGACAATGAAAGTTTTCTAATCTACACCCATATTACCACAGGATACCACCAACCAATAAATCGAAATGAAAAGGAAATATTTTAACTATAAGAACACCACATACTCACTGAAAAGCATCAAATGTAAGCGCACAATTCGCTATCTATTCAACATGGGATTATGACCAAGAGTTATAGTTTCGTAAGAAGAACCACATTATAAGATATCATTGAGATTAAGTTATCAAGGTCGATTACACTAACATCACCAATGTCATGGTCCAAAAGACTCAAAGCATCCATAAGTGGGTAAAAGCACAATTAAATGTCTCACTTTTTAATATGTTTCGTACCTTTATAAACATGAATTTTAGGTTTATTGATTTTATAAAGGTAATAGCCACAAAACCATACACATTCATGAAATTACACAAAATAACGAAATGTTGTGTTTAGAGTGTAGAATACATGTAATTTTTTTAAAAAATGGCAAAAATATGGTCTTTTTCTTAATTTTATTCATACGTTGTTTCTTATGTTATAAAAGAGGAATGACTATCCCCGGGTGGTTTTTTTAAATGAAAATTTATTTTTTCACCATGAAATTTTACATATATGTTCAAGATTTGAATTTTGAGGCGCTGTCAAATTTTCATATTTTTTTGACTTATATTTTTTGAGGTGTCATCAATTTTTATATTTTTGACAAATAGTAAATTTTTTTGTCCAATTTTTTTGATATATTTTACTATTTTTCAAATTGGGTTGATTGTGTATAATTGATTGTCCTAAAATACCATATGTTAGAGAAATATAAAAATAAATAGTGAAACAAATGTTTAAAAAATGAAAATTATATTTTTAGAAAGCTAATAAAATTTTGTATTTTGTGTTAAAATTTTGTAATTTTATTCATTCATTAACCCTAATTACGTGGCACCGAAGTGGCACACTTTTGCATAAAATTATCCTCCAAATGAATTTGGGACCAATATGTGCCACATAGGGGGTTCGCGTGAACCCCCTTCGCCCGAACCCCCCTAAACCCTAAATCTACCGCCCAAAACTATATAAATATCTATATATAACTCTTTCCACAAAAATTATTTGAACCCAAAGGGGTTCATGTGAAGGGGTGTTTGTGTGAACCATCATTCGCGTGAACCACTTTATTTGGCCTACGTGGTAGTTTGGGTAAAGGAGGTTCACACGAAAGGGGTGTTCACGTAAACACCCTCGATTTCTAATCCTGCCCAACCTCTTACTCAATTTTTGAGACACGAAGTGGGACACAACATTGTGCTTTGACCCAAGTGTCTCCACGTAATCCGAGATTAATATGTCATAGTGTGTTATTCATAGTACCTTAAAAAGTTAAGGAAAGGGTAGACTTATTTATAAGTCGAGAGGGAAAACAAACACACTTAATTTACACACATTACTCAAATGGGATTAATTCTAACCATAATTACCAAGATGCATACAACTCTCAAGTCACTACTTTATATAATGAAATAAGGAAATCCTGATAAAAATTAACATGCCATCGAAGAAAATCCACTACCGGACAAACACTTTTCCACTAACATCCACAGCCAACCAAAAGCAATTTGATCCTAACATAATTCATCAGCCCACAATTAAACACCTCTACTCGATGAGGTTAAAAATCTTATCGGATTGTAAGAGAATCACCACCACCACTAACAGACTGCCAACTAGAATGCACAACACAACGAACTCTCTAACTAGCAAGGTCGAGAAATGAAAAAGTCACTCTAAGATCCTAGACACACTCAAGGTTCCGTGCATCTAAAACCAAGGCATAACTTTAAGCACCTAAGAGGAAATTCAAGACATCTAGGGTGTACCCCCATACGACAAAATGTCACAAGGCAACAACATAGGACCAACTCAACAACATGCAAGTGAGAATCATGTAACATTTAGCTAAGTAGCCAACAGATAATGAGCTTTGAGTCACCAGTCAAAGTAAAATCCAAGAAATATCGGTGATCAAGGAAAGTGGCTAAGTAGCCACATTGCAAAGTCTAAAAATTCTCACAAAAATATAAATAGCTGTTATCACCGAATCACAAAGCACCACTGTGCATATACAAGTGCATAGACTTGAACTCACAGGGTGATTAGATAACATGGGGTACTACCCCAAGTTGTGGGACTTGCTACTTGAGATAGACCTCCAGAGAAAGCTGGTTCTTACTCCTAAACTACCCGCCACAATCTACTCTAATGCAGGATAAGCTAATTGTTTCTAGTCTAAATTTCCAAGGGACTAGGGAGAGAGAATGCATAAAATGAAAGCCTACACTAAAGCGGTGATACACCAGAAAAGGAGGGTGTGAGAGTAGTCTCCAAATGTGTGAAATATAGAGGCAAAGTGCACACTAGAAGAGGTGATGACAGTTCACCATAATCTAGCAAAATGCATTCACAACAATATTCCAAGCATACACAATGATAATGAATCCCTGCAAGAACATAATAAATAGACACAATATTCTTATAGAAATATCAAAGGGGCAAGAAGAATGCAAGAAAACACAGCAGGGGGAGATACATCCACAAACTGGTATTTTATTGCTTCATGATATGCACAGTTCAATCTATTACAAGATAAGGGCCTGGATCACCATGCAAGGAGTCCACTACAAGGGCCTACAACACACTGGCTTCACAAAGCAATTTTGGCAGAGCTTTGCTACCCAAAAACTCTCTCTTTTACAATGAGCCCAACACTCCAATTTATAGAAAAATGAGAAGGAGAAGAGAAGGGAAAATGGAAATCCCGAAATCTGTCCTTCAACCACCTATAAGAGGCATTAAATTGAGTGAAATGATTTTATATTACTTGCAAAAGGCTCCCCATACTATCCCATGTGCTGCAGCAGAGAAAGAATGATGACCATGCCTCTTAATTGCACTCCCAACTACCAAATAAAACATTGTTATGAACCCGGCCACGTTTCCTTAAAAATCTCAATAAATTTCTGATCAAATATGGAATTTCTTGATTTCTGTGCATCGGGCTTGGAACCACGATTCCAACGGTACCAACTTTGTGTGATTTCGTTGAGAAATGCAAAAGTTATGGCCTTCTGAGTGCGGGCAGCTATTTTGGGTCTGGCAGGCGTTTTCTGTCATTTGACGGGAATGAGCATTGACTGACTAGAGCCGAATATGTTTCTTTTATTTAAATATATCTACCCTCATTAAAATTAGACGTTGTGCTTGTTCGGAAAGTCCAATTTTGTGAAAATCGGAGCTCGGAGTCAAAAGTTATGGCCGTTTAAAGTTTCACAGGCCAAACGTTGACTTTTCTTCTCTCGCCTTCGTTCACATTTTTTTGGCGTCCCACGCGTCCCTTTGTCCCAAATGTCCCAGTGCTGCGTAGGAAAAATTCTTCCAAACCGCCCGAAATGGGCTCCCATGTCCCTTTTCTACCGGTGACACGTGGCGTGATCTGATTGGCTTTCGGATCCTTGGCATCCCTTTGTCCCCAATGTCTCAGTCTTTGAAGTTCCCTGTTTCAGCCAAACCAGCCGGTTCACATACTCTCATCCCAACTGTCCCAGACTGTTTGGGACAAATTTTCCCGATTCACCCGGTTCGGCCGGTTCGCGCCCTTTTGTCCCAACCTGTCAAAGACGAAAGTTCTCATTTTACGATTTGGTCGGTTTGCGTACTTCACGTACCTTCGTCCCAACTGTTCTAAAGCTGCCTTAAGTCTTTTCGGCTGACTTGCATCCTCCGCGTAGTGCGCCAGATGTCCCATCACGCCTGTTTCAACATTAGTGAATTTTTTTCCATTTTTGGCGATTGGATTTCCGCGTCCCACGCGTCCCTTTGTCCCACTTGTCCCAAAATCTTTGCGTGAAGAAATGACCTTTCGGCCGGTTCGCGACCAGATGTCCCTCATGTCCCGACTGCCCGGGGACTAAGACTTAGCCATTTTTCGCAATTTTTTCTGGCCCGAGCCTGTTTTTTTGCAATTTTTCTTACCTTTCCTCAGAACTTTCTCTCTTCTACTTGGACAGGGGAGTTAGAAAAATATGAGGGGACCCTAGAAACATGACTTTTCACCCTGAATCAATATAATTGCTTGGGACTAAAGAATTTGATGCATGTTATCAAAATTTACCTTGGGGGTGAATTTTGGATAACAATAACTAAAAGAGCCTCGAGCTTCTCAATCCAATCATAAAATAAGATCTTTGGTTCTCGATAAAATAACACAAGATTACGAATGTAAAACACAAACTTTAACACCACATTAACTCCACTGACCCTTCATAGCCACCAATAGGGGTACTCTGCCTCAAGGTCAATTCCAAGGACACATACGTAGGATTGGGTCATAAACGACACCAAAATTAATGTCCACTCTCCCATATGGGTAACAAAATGAAAAGCGACAACCTGAGCATCTTCCCTAACCACTGAAGGAAGGAAGCTCTAAACAACCTCTAATTAACTCTTCCCACCCTAGATCACAATCACTATTGTCCAACCACAAGAATCACACCATACAATTTATCATTCCAATCACTCCAATAAGGAAGGGTCTTAAAAGGGCTTAACACATCATACAATTAAATCAAAATTTAGGACTTGTAAAACAACACATTTTCAAAGGGGAGCCAAGTTTCCACTACACTAGAAGTTCACAAAAATCAATTTAATTTGACATTCTTGGTTACCTAGGTTTAGACAAAATGCCACTAAGTAAGTGCAACAATCCAAACAACTTATTATTTTATTATTATTTTAATTCTGGTAGTTCAAATGAATAAAGTTATGTAATATTTCTTCACACGTATTTAAAAATAAAGAAATCAAAAAGGTTGTTTTCTATATTTACAAGTGTGCTAGGTTTACAGTTCATGTCTAAGGTTTTCTAGTGTTCTCGAGGGTCTAGGATTTGAACCCATGGCTCGATACTAGGTGTAACACCCACTAAAATCTCCCACTTGAGACCCATGAACAACCTCGGTTAAGTTAGAAAATTATGGATTTTTTAAAAATGTTCACAACAAAATTTTCAGAGTCCATTACAGAATTATCAAATCACCTTACAAAACACTAAGAGAGAGAAAGTTATCCCGAGCACGGTAAAAATTCCCTTAGGTGATAATCTAACTATTTAAAATTAGATTAACACTAAGCCAAACAATTCTTGATTAAACTCAGAGGGTAAGAAGATCCAAAACAATTAAATACCCTAGGTGTTTAATTCTACAAGGTTTCAACAATTAACAAGGTCTAACATGTAAGGGGGAGAATACACATTTAAACTAACAGGGTAAATTCTCACTTACCCACTCCCAGAACTCTCTTAAAAGATTCAACCTGATTTTTCTTATATTTAATGCACTCAAAACTTCCTAAAAACATTCCCATTAGATAGGAAATTTCCTCACCTTTCTAGTGATATAAAGAATTCCTTCTAACTCTTCATATTTCTCAAGTTATGGGCTAGCGAGGCCTTGGGGTGAAAATTTTCCCCAAGAGCGGGCTTGCAAGCCTAGGAGGAAAATTTTCCCTAACTCAGCCTACGGGCTTTGGAGAGAAATTTTTCCCTTGGTTCTTTTGGGAGAAAAGATAATTTGACTTCCGCACACTCACAAGTTTGTGGCGGGGCTTCATGCCTAAGAAGAGAAAATTTTGAACTTGGGGTCCGCTAATGACACATGTCCAAAATCCTAGCCAAGAGTAAGACAAAGGTCACCAAAAATAAGATTGAAATTTTGAATTTTAATTTAGAGGGGTAAAAAGGAGAAATTATGTCCGCTCCTCTCATCGAAACACGAGCCGCCACGTGATGACCCAACTATTAGTTGAGGGTCGACAGGCCAAGGGGAAGTTCCAGAAATTTTTTGTTTTATCTTAAAGAGCGCAAAGGTGAAAACTTCCGAGCCTTTGCCGACGTCGCATGGTACCACGTGTCGACCTCATTGGCTTCCGGTTGTCGGGCCTTCAGGAGGACATAAGAAAATTTGACTTTTGAAGCACAGGGTTTCAAAACACTCCACTCTTCCACTAACATCTAAGGAAGCCACGTGGCAGTCCCTCATTGGTCGTGGGGTGGCAGGGCCATGGAGGAAACATTGCCAAATAATTTTTTTGGACTTAGATCATTTTATTCATTTAAATTTGACAGTTATATTATTTTGAGCCCGAAATGAAATAAAAACTTCATAAGGCCATAACTTTTGATAGGGAACTCAGTTTTGGAAAACGAGGAATTTATAGAAATATCTCGATGTCCTCTTTGCATGAAACCTTAATAATTTTAGTTTTATAAATTTTATATGGTAAATTTTGAGAAAACGTCTCTGTCACTTAGAAGTGAACTGGTATTGTTAACTTATCAATTTTGTTCAAATTTGTCATTAATTCTTTTTCATCTTGCCAAATAGGCATGAAGGATTTCACTTGGAAGGTTTTAGGATAGATTGCAAGATTAAATTTTCTTGATTGATTTGCATTCAAAAATTACCAATGTTCACACATAGTAAAAGACCTGCAATTTCACCTTTACTTGATTTGAAGGGTTCTTTAAAAATTTCTTGAGTGTTTTAGTTTAGTTTGGGGATCATTTTTATCTCATTAAGTCTAATTTAATATTTCATTTGTCTCTTATAGATTTGCAGGGTTGTTTTGGACATTTGATAAAAAGGAATCTGCAAAGTATATAAAGAACTAGAAATGAATTTGGTACATTTCAAGAATAGAGATCAAACTCTCTTTTTCCATGCAATGAAAACATTGAATTTATTCCATGCTAGTTTTAAATAGTTTACTTTCCTTCAATTAAAATATAAATACAATAATCCAACTTCTATATATATATATATATTTCTTTATATATATAATTTTTATTTAAACATTTCAAATGAGACAAGGCAATGAAATATTTCATCATACGTGCTTCATTTTCACTTTTACAATAGAAATTTCCTCTGTATATCAAGGAAAGATTTCAATGGAAATAATATTGTACGAAAAAGGAAAAAAACACTTCTATTAATTCAAAGGAATCTCTTACAACTTCTTTCCCATTTATTTTTGAAATATAACATACCAAAAGCATATCTTTCTTTTGTATTCACGTAATGAATGGTAGATATATTATTCCATAATCAATTACAACTTTCATAACTAAAACAGATTAGTATATCCAACACAATAATATACAAGATCATTCACTTCAAGTGAAAAAGCGTTACGATAAAAATAATCTCAACAAGGATTTGCTTAAACTTGTCTTTTTTTCCATTCCATTTTAAAAGACAACATACAAATCTTCTTTTCCTTTCTCAGAATAACATTACAGAGTATGTCCTTTCACATTCAAATAGAATACTATCCAATCCACTAATATTACAAGTCATCCACTTGAAGTGGGGAAATGGTTTACAAAAAAAAAATCACGAATGACAACCAAACTCTATCTTCTTTCACATCTCCACAACAACAGTATTAATTTCCATCATTGTCCAATTTGATTAAAATAGAATATGGGAAAAAGAAATGCTCTCAACCAACCAAGACATCCAATGAAAAGGAGAATCCATACTTCTTCACCGGCCCCGAGCCCCAACAATATTGTGATTAGAAATGTTTTTCAACACATGACAACAATAGGCTTCCACAACACAAGACAAATTTCTCATTCAAAACACATTCCAAAATAGAATTTAGTTTAGAACCACATTAAAACATAACAAACAAAACTTAGGCTTCACCATGCAAGCCAAAGGAGCAAGAAACTATGGGGGATGCTACTTATGCCTCCCAAAGGGAAATGGGTATCACCACATGAGAACAAACTACCAATATATATATATATATATATATATCATTTCAAATCCCTGACATGCCCTTATGCCTCCCCAACCTCTTATGGCACCCCATAACGAGTAAAGAAATGCAAGCTATTTCTTTGTAAGGTGGAACCCCAAATCCCAACTCCCTCCACACTTATACCTCCCCAAAACACTTATGCCTCCCACATAAATGCCCCATAGTCTTCTCCTACACCATCCCTAGGCCATCTACCCCAAACAACCCACACACATGCCAAAACATTCACAACAATAACATTTTCACAAATAAAATAAGATCATTTCAAGAGCAAAGCTCTTACCTCTCCATAATGGAGTTTGTTCCAAGTTCCAAACAACAAGATTTCCAATGAAAAATAGCCCAAGATCAATGAAACATAGGCCTATAAAAGCCTACAAACTCTCTCCAAAAGCAAGGGCTCCAAACAGCAAAAGAATTCACCCCAAAAGAAGTATCCAAAAGTAAAGCAACAAAAAGAGTGTAACCCCAAAAACAATAAAAGGAATTCAAATATATAGAAGGGGGAAGAGATGTGGATGACGTGGATCTATGTAGGATGCCACATCACATGTCCTCAGTTCTAACTCACAAGCAACTTCAATCTCCAAGACACAATAAATAAGTAGGTGAATAATATGACAGTTTTACTTACACACTCAAATCCAGCCCATACCCCAAAGGACTGAAATTAATAACATGTAAGAAAGTGTAATTAAAACATTCAGCTTGACTTACAAAAATGCACAAAGAAGGTCTAAATTTAGACTCTCCAACCATAGGTAAGGTTGGTATGCAAATTTAAGACGTATGGGACAAGTTTAACTTGTCCCACAAGCCTCCAAAATTAGTCTCAGGACAATTTCGAATTCCAAAGAAGATGAAGTGTTTCATACTCCAAATTTTACTTACATATCTCTTACACATCACTTACACATTGCTTACAAATACCTTACAACATTTAATACAAGAGTCAACCACTCCAATAATTACTTTCTTATGACCTAATTTAATTTATTTATTTTAGCAATATGATTATTCACATTATATACCACAATTTTTTAAATAAAAGGGGTAAACACATCACTTAATAAACACATACAACATCAATAACAAGAAACCAAATAAATAAATACACATAACCCTTGGTCACATTTAAAGGTGACCCCCCCCCATGGGAATCCCTAACACAATCAAACACAAAAACAAATAGAAGTTTCCATGGTGACCTTGTTGAATTCATCTTGAATTCCAATGTGGTTGGTCTCTCGATCCCCGATGTTTTTGTGATATTTTAAACCTACAAAATACAAACACCTCCTTCAACCTTGTGGCCATATTAGAACATCTAAAATGAATATAAATATAATCCAAAAATCATCCATATATATTAATCACAAGAACATCAAGGCAACTAACAATACAATGTTATCAACCACTATATGGTCATCGATTTAATTCAATTTTCTAGGTCTACTCATTATATCCAATATCACATGTCCAAATAGCATTCATAAATATAATCATGTCGAACAAGATATTATTATAAATATATATAAGTTTCAATAATCATCATTCACCATATATGAATCAAAGTGAACAATTATCCATGATCTAACATCTAACATCATACTAAATAAAAATCATAACAATGTCCCTAATATAGTCATTAGTGTAATAATCAATATTAGAAAGGTGTCGAAAGGAATTGGGCATTACACCATGTGAGGAAAATCACCAAGAAGAGGAAGAAGCTGATGGTGATAATAATGATGATGTCCTCATGATGGGTTGCACCACAAGATTAGAACAGGGGGCAACTTCAATGAAGTGATAAGTACTAGAATCTGCTGCTGATTTTTGGGATTGCACTCATTGGGTACCTTTTATCCCTCCCTCTCATTCTTTAGAAGTATATACTATACAAGCTTTTGAATTACCAAATAATGACTTTGAATATTTAAGGGATTTAATGATAAAGAAGTATGATGGAGGCATCCCATTTGGGGAGGACGTGCAGTTATTGATGAGTGTTGTTGTGGCTCAAGAAAAGGAACACAATGAAAGAATTAGGGTTGTTAAAGGGATAGGGCCTTAGGCCAAGCGAAAAACTCCATTGCTTTCAAATGTTCCTAAAGAAAATCCTAAGAAAGATGCATCTACCAAGGGCCCTACTGTCCCAAAAAAAAAAATCATACCCTTCCTCATGCCCAAGTGTAAAAATCCTTTGTTGCCTAATGAGTGTCTCAACCTTCCTTCCAATGTTGCCTTGCCAAATAATTTCACATATGACATTGCCCAAGTTTTAAGTCAAATCAAAGTTTTGCATTCCAATAGTTGAGTTGCCTAGGATTCCTGAGCACAAGAAAAGAGAATTTGAATACTTTGGATATATAGAGAGAAGACTTCCCTAGATAGAAATGTAAGCATTATGGAGACTCCACCAGTCATTGAAGAATTAGAGGCACCACCATCATTAGAAGGGCTAGATAAACCACCTAAGGTTTATTTGGGAAAATCTTTGGTGGAGTCTCGGCTAAATGTGGTTTCATTCTTCACCACTCTAATCATCAAGGACAAGCTACTACACAACCGCATGTTTGACTCGGGGCCATCATGTAATGTCATGTCTTTGGAAGTCATGAATGATCTGAATATTAAGGTTACATCATCATATGGGAAGTGTAATTTTATGGAATCTAGAGAGAGTCTGTCGGTGGTGGGTTGTGTGAAAGGTCCTGGTGGTGCAACTTGTAACTTATCCAGGTAAGAACACGAAGATTGATGTAGTCATTGATTGTCCAGCCAAGTGGGGTATGTTGTTATCTAGAAAATGGGCTACAAGTGTTAGTGGGAGTGTTCAAATGGATATGTCTTATGCTACTATCCCAATTAAGGGTAGCCTTGTCAAGTTATATGGGGAAAAGAAGATGTTGCACCTTATTGAGGATCCCAACAATGCATCCTATGAGGTATTGTATACAAGTGTTGATGCCGATAACTTTGTAGGATTTGCTAATGGAAAAGAGCATAAAATTGAAGAATGTAGGTGTCTTGAACAAGTGGGCTCTCCTTGGACTTTATTTTTGATGGAGCTTTCTCCAAGTTTGGAAATGGTGCTTGGTGTTGTTCTAATTTCTCTAGGCCATGAAAAGTTTGTTTTTTCCTTCGAACTCAACTTTGAGTGCACTAACAACATTGTTGAGTACAAGACATTGTTGTTAGGTTTAACAATTTCTTGGAAATATGGTGTTAAAGACATTATTTTCAAGGGAGATTCAGAATTAGTTGTCAAACAAGTAAGAAACTATATGCCACAAAAAATCAGCAAATGAAACAATACAAACATGTAGTTTGGGATTTCATTGAGATGTTTGATTCATTCAACATTGTGCATCATAATAGGAAGTTCAATGGTTTAGAAAACAATCTTACCATGTTGGAATCTTGGTTTGATAATTGTGTAGTGTCCCCATATTGTGAATATGATGTTGAGGTGCTAACAAGGCCATCTGTACCCGACAACATTAAGCATTGGCAAGTTTTTGATGATGATGCTTGGGTCAAAAGATATTTTTACAGAATAAAGGAGAGTTTGCTGATCAATAAATCGATTGGGAGCCAATGGTGTGCATAACAGAGGGAAAGGAAACCTTGTTTGGTAAGGGTGTCATTCATCTAAAGGCTAATACCATTCCTAGAGGGCTGGTTTCTTTTGAATCAAATCTTGATAATGCTGATTGCATTATTAATTGGCATATGGCAGCCTCGTGGGATGTTGAGGAACATGATTTTGTGTAAATGAAAACCAAGGAAAATTTGGTAAGGCAAGTAATCAAAGCAAAAAGGAGAAGTGATCATACATCCAATTGTTTAAAAAATACCAAGATTTCATGGCGTTGACCTATTCTAAATTAAAAGCATACAGAGAGGATCTATTTTAACATGAGATTCCTTTGGAGTCTAATGCAAAGACATTCAGGTAGAAATAGAGGCCAATAAATCCACTCTTATCTCTTAAAATGCAAGAAGAACTAAAGAAACTAAGAGATGGAGGGATTATTCAGCCCACAAGGTATTCTTCTTGGGTTGCAAACCTAGTACTAGTTAGAAAGAAAAATGGTGACATCAGGCTATGTGTAGATTTCAGGAATCTAAACAGAGCATCAATGAAGGATAATTATCCTTTACCAAATATGGAAAACATGTTGCAGTTAGTGACTGGTTCTAAGTTTCTTTCCACCTTAGATGGTTTCTCTAGTTATAACCAAGTTGTGGTGAAGGAATCAGAAAGGATCAAGACAGCCTTTACTACTCCTTGGGGGACTTATGTATATGTCAGGATGCCCTTTGGTCTGATGAATGTTGGAGCCACCTTTCAAAGAGCAATGGATGTTGCTTTTGCTGGTTACATCAATGAGTTTATTGTTGTTTACCAAGATGATGTAACTATGTTTTCCAGAAAGAGAAGTGATCACTTGTTGCACTTGGAGAAGATGCTGATAAGATGTAGAGAATATGACATCTCACTCAATCTAAAGAAATGCCATTTTGGAGTGTAGAAGGAAAAGTTGCTTGGTCACATCGTGTCACAAGAGGGGGTGATGATTGATCACGAAAGGTGAAAGCCATCAGCAAAGTCCCAATTCCAAGAACCAAGAAGGGAATTCAGTCTTTTTTTGGGTAGATAAACTTCATCACGAGATTCATATCAAACTTTGTTGAGTTGACCATTCCAATCACTTCCATGCTGAAGAAGGACGAGGTCATCAAATGGGAAGAGGTTGTCATCCAATCTTTCAATGGGATCAAAGAGGCGTTAAAGCATGCCCTTGTTTTAGCAGCTCCAGACTATAAGAATCCTTTCCAACTATTTTCTTTTTCTTCTGGGAACACTATTGCATCTATCCTATTTTAGAAAGATGATGAAGGTGCTAAAGGTGCAGAAATGAGCTGAAATACACTATTATGGAGAACTAGACATTTTCCTTTGTATAAGAAACAAATGTTTTTAGGCCTTACATTCCAAGTTCTAAAGTGGTTGCTTATATTCACCACACCATGGTGAAGGATATATTGTTAGAGATGGAAGTCTCAAGAAAAATATGTAGGTGGGTGAACAAGTTGTAAGAATATGATAAGGATATCCAAACCACAAAGTTGGTGAGAGGTTTGGGCTTTGATAAGATTGTGGTTGAAAGCAACTTGAAAACTATTGATATAAATGAGGTAGAAGAGAAATGGGAAGGTGTTTTGAAAGGTCAATTAGTTCGAGTGGTACAAGGATGTAATTATTTATCTCAGACACTTATATTGCCCTAAGTATTTAAATAAGACCTTAAAAGAGATCTTAAGTTGGCTTCCCAGAAATATGTCATTACCAATTTTGGGTTAGCTTGGAAGAACCCGAGGGAGTCCTCTTAAGGTGCATTACTAAAGATGAAGCCCTAAGATAAATTTTGATCTCCATGAAGGAGTTTGTGGGGACATTTTACTTCAAAAGACATAACACACAAGATCCTGAGGGATGGTTATTGGTGGAAAACTCTCTTCAAGGATTCAACCTTTTAGTTAGAATATGTGAGAGTTGTCAGCACTTCTCTAGAAGACTATAAGCTTCGGGCTCCTGCCTTTACAACCCATATCAATTGAAGCCCCATTCAAGTAATGGGGAATGGATTTCATTGGTGAGATTTCAGACCCTTCAAGTGTTGGCCATAAGTGGATTCTTGTAGCCATTGATTACTTTACTAAATGGGTGGAGGAAATCCCCACCAAGAAGGCAACACACAAAATTGTCATGGATTTTGTGTTGAACCACATCATTTACAGGTTTGGAGTGCCAGTCAAAATTGTAGCTGATAATGCCATGAGTTTCAATGCTAAATCTCTTGTACAATGTGCAAAGAGTATGGGATCAACTTGAAATATGACTATAATTACAATCCCCGAGGAAATGGACAAGTTGAGTCCAGTAATAAAAATTTGCTGAAAATTATCAGAAGAACCTTGGAGCTGAACAAGAGAAAATGGGGTGAATAGTTGAGATTTGTTGTTTGGTTGATATGATCGTATCGAAAGAGTTATTGGAAAGATTCCATTTGAGTTGGTATATGGAAATCAGGCCCTACTTCCCCTTTATATGCAATTATCCTCATATTAGTTCATTCAACAACTGGAGGATCAAGAAGTAAGTCCTTATGATGCTCACATTAACAAGATTGTTGAGCTTGATGAAGAAAGGAGGAAATCCCACCAGAGGCATGTAAAGTTCAGAGAAAAGATGAAGAAGTTATTTGATAAGAAGGTCACTCCCAGAGTTTTCAATGTTGGAGATCTTGTGCTACTGTGGGATAGCAGGCATGAAGATAAGTGAAAGCATGGAAAATTTAACTCATTATGAATGGGCCCTTACTCCATTGATATTAAGATTGGTGAACATACCTTCTTCTTGAAGGATTTGGATGGTGAATTGCTTGAGTTTTGTTAATGGAAAGTATTGAAGCATTTCTTGGATTGATTCCCTAGAATCAGGGTAAAAATATTTTTTACAGTGTATAGTTGGTTGTTTGTTTCTTGTCTTTTGTGTTTTTGCTCATTTTAGTCCTTGGTGACCTATTTTTGTTGGTTTCTCTATTCGTTCTTGGGAGATGGCTTTGTTTCTCTGCTCTGTGAGCTGACTTTATTGCCCAATGGATATTTTTGGCACTTGGTCTACCTTTGTTCTTATGGCACTCACAAGGAGTGCCCATCCCCGAGTCGAGCTGATGTTGGTGCTTAAAATAGTCTCGCCCCATTTTTCCTTTGAAAATCCATTTGATTTAAGGCCTCTGTCACATTTTATCTCCTTGTGTTGTGCCCAAAAGGTCCTTCCTTTTGTTGCCATAATGTATCTTTCCTTGGGTCAATGATCATGTATGGGTTCATATTTGTCTCCTCGTTTCTCGGTTCCTTTGAGGGGTTTGTAATTTGGGCCTCCCCCTCTCTCTATTCATCTAAAAACTTGAGCTACCCATTATTTCCATTTTTCCTTGTCATATTCCCTAATTACTTGAAGGAAAATAAATGGATGTAGCTCTGAGGAACGTATTTAAGCCTTGTAATATTTTTGAATTCTCTATCCTTAGAGAAAATTTCATCTCCAGGCTCAAATGATTATTTTTCTACATTTTATAGTTTGACGTGCATTTCTCCTAGTCAAATTTGCATCCTTGCATCAACAGGAAACATGGCCTCTTTTGGTTGGATGCGGCTTGATAAGGTACTTCAAAAATTTTATGAATTGCCTCAACTTAAATATTTTTCCACGTGGAGGAATGTCGCTCATTTGAAGATCTACTTTTTGGTTTGGCCTTGGAGTAGCATCGAGAGGACACATGGAGGTTTCCGCTCCTTTTCCTAGACTTAGACAAATTTTTATGTAGCTAATGCATTGTTTGGCGGGACAGGGACACATGGTGAGCGCACGCTCATTCAGGTTCTCAAACTTGGGCACCATTTTGAAATTGCACCATGGAGACACTTGGAGGTTTCTGTTGGGTCTTCCCATACTTAGTCTTTTTTTAAAGGTTTTTGGGAGGTTTGGGACATGTGGAGGAACCGTGCATGTTTGGAGACTAGCCCTTGAGTTTCATTTTAAAGAAATGCCAAGAGGACACTTGGAGGCCTCCGCTCACTTTGTATTTTTCTTAGAATTTTCAATGGCTAAAGGAGATTTCCTTAGACTCGACACATGGTGCCTTCTTGAGCTTAAAGCCTTCAAACAAATTTTTCCAGGGCTAGGACATGTCTCGATCCCGCACTCTTTTAGGGTCTCAAATTTTGGGGACCATATCAAGGTGTGCCATTGTGATGCATGGCAGTTTGAAAATTCAAAGGGGCGGGGAAGCGGACCATGGGGGAAACTTAGAATTTTTTCCCCTTATTCTCAAAAGGGTTAAGATATCAAAAATGGCCCACAAGCCTGACAAAGGATCAGTCAAAGTTTGTTTCAAAGTCAATGATAGAGGTGTAGACTCTCGGGGGAAATTTGGAAAATTTTCCTTTTAGGAGAAAGGAGCTAAAAGCATAAAAGGAAGCGTGGTTCCACTGGGACCCACATCAGAAGCATTTCTCAAGGGCGGAGCTGCGGGGAAAACTTGGAAAATTTTCCCTTTTCCAAAAAAGAGGTCAAATAGTAGAATTTGGCCACGGTTCCTTTGGGACCCACCTTAGGGCATGTGTCAGGCTTATTTCTCAAGGGTGGAGGTGCGGAGCAAAATGGAAATTTTTTCCATTTTTAAAAAAGTTGTAAAAAGTCAAAAGGAAACCCCATGCTTGTTTTAAATTGAATCTTCCACATGGATGGCCCAAATTTAAAGTGAAGATCAACAAAACTTGTGTGTCTGAATATGATTTTCCCCCATTTAACCGAAAAGTTCTGGAAGTGTGAGTCTTCATGATTTCTTGGTATTTCCTACATGCCAAACAGAGAGGGAGTTAATTTTCATATCTAAGTTTGGTGGGGGAGAAATGGAGATGTCTTTCGCCATTAAAAATGATTTGGCTATTGGGCTATATTTGATCTTCCATTTTTCTTCTCCCGTGCATGCAAAGAACCAGATTTGATAGATTAGGGGTGGAAGTGGTTGGCGAGTTGAAGAAAAAGGGATCTACAAGGAGGAGTCAAATGTGGGAGATGTTCGAAGAGATATGCCCCTTGAGCACCTTACATGATCGGGGGATAATTTTCAAAAGTTCCCTAAACATCTCTAAATGGTGTCTGCAAAATATCATCTCGAGAGCTTTCCAACGACTGTGAGAACGCGACAAACGGACATCGGAATCTCTAGATATGTTCGGTCAAAGTTCGGTCAACGGGAAAGTCAACTATGGTCAACTGGTCATATTGGACCGAATCGCACTTTGACACGTGGCTTGCCAACATTCGTCGGGTTCGCTCGATTTGCCTATCGGGAGATGACAAGTGGACTACAGGATTATTTCTATTCCACATTGCATGGGTCGAAATAATATTATTTGGTAAGGCCATTTATTCCAAAAAGCCACATTTAAATATATTAATGTTTAAAACATTAGTATTAAACCCTAACCGCTAAATGTCTACGTGGAGGAGGTTTGAAGCGGTTGTTGGGGGCGGTTTATATCCTAAGGTGGTCTTTAACCACTATATGCACGCGTGGAAAAGGCTTTAAAGCCTAAGCTATTAGCAAATGCGCCTTTTATGGGATTTTTAACCCATTTCAAATGTATGCCGCGCCAAACATGGGTTGTTAACCCATTTAAAACGTATATCCACTCCACATGGGATTTAATCCCATTAAAATATTCAAGCGACCAATATGGGTATTTGATCCCATTTATTTTGGTACGGGTGAAGGCTAATATTAGCCTATGGATTATATGGAGTGCATAATTTTTGGGCCCTAATTTTGTATAAATAGGGAACCCATTCTATTGTAAAGACACACCGAAGCCACGGAGAAGCTCATTGCTAGAGCATGGAAAAGGTGGATACACGGGACACAACACGAGCTTATTATTTGTTAAGCTTGTTGTGGACACCCAGTGGAAACGGAGACACCGATCCCGAGCTTATTATTTGTTAAGCTTATTTCATGGGATGTGTCGATTGTGTATTGTCTATTGGCCTATTATTTTAGGCAATATTAGATGAAATATTTGTGATTGGGAGTAAATTGTAAACTACCCAATAGGCCCATAGCGCCACACCAAGTACTTGTAAATCCTGGATTGTCGACCGGAGTGCTAGCTTTGCATTGTTTGCGTCGGGAAGGCCGATCACAGCCGAAGGAGATTGTGTACCAGGAAGGTGGAAGTCGGGTGCTATTTTTCACCCTTGTCATCCGAAGAACTGGTGTACTGATAGGCAAGTAAAATTCCATTAGGTTTTCTTGTGAAAGTACTATTGTAACTTACAAGTTTTGACTAGTGGAACGGTTCGATCACGAACCCGGAGACGTAGGCAATTGCCGAACTCCGTAATCAATCTGTGTGCAATTGTCGTTATTGTCTTGCATTCTTTTAAATTGATTACTTAAAAGGAGTAAATTATCGGCAAATAATTAAAGCCTATAAGGGTCCGATATCAGGTCGTAATAATCTGGTTATTTTCGGATCATGTTTGGTATCAGAGCTGGTAATCGACACCTGCAAACTTACTAATCTTCGAAGCAAGTTGGTATGGAGCAGGTTAATCAGTACAGGTTGCTTTGACAGGGATGGCATTGGCTTGTACTTCTGGATTTCCAGATTGGTGGGATAGACTGAGAGACAGGTTTAACATACTCAGTAATTTTCTCATTTCTATTTGGATGAATCCATTGTATCTCATATGTAGATAAAACCTGAAAACTATTGTGTAGGGTAGAATGTATTGGTAAGACCCCTTTGAGGGCAACGTTTGTATACATCTAACCATACAAGACACATTAGTTAAAGACCCAATTTTGGGCAATGTTTGTACTCTGTTATACTTGCATTAGTAAGACCCCCAGAGGGCAATTATTTTGGTGATTTTTCTAACACCATAAAATGCAGTATATTTTCCTTGTTTAGTCATTGTTCTGGTAGGGAGGAGACAAATGAAGTCAATCCACATTGCAATGCAGTGGAGAAAGACCAATCTCGTCATGCAGAGTCGAGAAATGGCAAAAAGAGTTCCTCATCCTAGAAGAAGGAGATTAAGAGGAATTTTTGTGCTCATTGCCAGAGGAATGGGCATCGGGTGGAAAATTGCTGGAAACTGCATCCATCTCGCCATCAGAGTAATGGCAAGCCAAAGATGGAATGGAGGCCTATTGCAAAGGCAGAGGAAGTTTCTACTCCACCACCAGTTGACAATTCAACCTAGGACCAGGTAATACCTGAAAGTGAAAGTCCTTTAAAATGGGTAAGTCAACAATTTTTCAATTATATATTGCATAATTCAGATTGAGGAATCGTATGCAGTATTAAGTTTGGAGATCAGATTCTGTGAGAAAATGCTGAGAGAAAGGTTTACAATACTCAGTAGATTTTCTTATTTAGAAAATTTGATTAAATGCTCCAAACATATCTCCTAATCAGCTTGTGAGTACCTATTACAGCTTGGATACAAGATTTAACTCATATAAAGCTTGGAGATTGATCTCGCCATTTGTGCGACATGTAGATTTCGCAGAGATCAGCTCGAACTTCATTCGTGTAGAGGCATTGTGGCCGTGCAGCGGGATGGTAGCTGAATCACCGTTGGCATTGACGTCTCGGGTTGGAACTTCATTCGTGGTAGAGGGATGCGACCGTGCAGCAGTAATCGGTACCGATATTAGTATGTCAACAAGAGGAGCTCTCAAAGGATCAGCTCGGAACATCATTCGGTGTCAAGGCATTGCGACCACATAATCGAATGGTAGCTGATAACGTGACTTAGCATCATGCATTGGAGGCTCGAGGTCTTGAAAGAGGCTTAGCATCATGCATCGGAGGCATTGAGGTCTATAGAGACTTAGCATCATACATTAGAGGCTCGAGGTCTTGAAAAAGGCTTAGCATCATGTATCGGAGGCGTTGAGGTCTACACAGAGACTTAGCATCATGCATTGGAGGCTCGAGGTCTTGAAAAAGGCTGAGGTCTGCACAGATCATGTATCGGAGGCGTTGAGGTCTCAGAATAGACTTAGATCATGCATCGAGGCTCGAGGTCTCAAAGAGGCTTAGCATCATGCATCGGAGGCGTTGAGGTCTGTAAAGGGACAAGGCATTGTCCATCATCGACATCGGATCAATCAAAGCTCTACGTAACATGGAGTTCCTTCAAACCAGTTCGGATTCTGTGGAATCAACTCAGAGCCAGGAGCTGTGTTATAGAGTAAAAGAAGATCCTTGTTGTCAGATATCAAGAAGCTTAGCACCGCACAGAAGGAGCGTTGAGGTTTCATTCAGAAACTTAGCACCATAAAGCGGAGGCGTGGAGGTTTTCTTCGGATATCAGAGTGGCGCAGCAGAAGCATCGTGGACCCATAACCCACAGGTCCTAGGATCGGAGCAGAGTTGTCGAAGTGAGAAGGTTGGAGGAGAAGACCCAAGGGTCTACTACAGCAGCACTTCCGAGGTGGCAGCAGAGTTTTCCGATTCAGGACAGTATGGAAGCTTTTTGGGACAAAAAGCTTTTCTCAGTGGGGAGGTGTGATCAGGGGATCATTTTCAAAAGTTCCCTAAACATCTCTAAATGGTGTCAGTGCAAAAGATCATCTCGAGAGCTTTCCAACGACTGTGAGAACGCGACAAACGGACATCGGAATCTCTAGATATGTTCGGTCAAAGTTCGGTCAACGGAAAGTCAACTATGGTCAACTGGTCATATTGGACCGAATCGCACTTGTGACACGTGGCTTGCCAACATTCGTCGTTCGCTCGATTTGCCTATCGGGAGATGACAAGTGGACTACAAAATTATTTCTATTCCACATTGTATGGGTGAAATAATATTATTTGGTAAGGCCATTTTCCAAAAACCACATGTAAATATATTGATGTTTAAAACATTAGTATTAAACCCTAACCGCTAAATGTCTACGTGGAGGAGGTTTGAAGCGGTTGTTGGGGGGCGGTTTATATCCTAAGGTGGTCTTTAACCACTATATGCGCGTGGAAAAGGCTTAATAAAGCCTAAAGCTATTAACAAATGCTGCGCCATTTATGGGATTTTTAACCCATTTCAAATGTATGCGCCAAACATGGGTTGTTAACCCATTTAAAACATATATCCGCTCCACTTGGGATTTAATCCCATTAAAATATTCAAGCGACCAATATGGGTATTTGATCCCATTTATTTTGGTACGGGTGAAGGCTAATATTAGCCTATGGATTATATGGATTGCATATTTTTTGGGCCCTAAAAATGTATAAATAGGGAACCCATTCTATTGTAAAGACACTACACGAAGCCACGGAGAAGCTCATTGCTAGAGCATGGAAAAGGTGGATACACGGGACACAACACGAGCTTATTATTTGTTAAGCTTGTTGTGGACACCGGTGCAACGGAGACACCGATCCCGAGCTTATTATTTGTTAAGCTTATTTGCGGGATGTGTCGACAGGTATTGTCTATTGGCCTATTATTTTAGGCAATATTAGATGAAATATTTGTGATTGGGAGTAAATTGTAAACTACCCAATAGGCCCATAGCGCCACACCAAGTACTTGTAAATCCTGGATTGTCGACCGGAGTGCTAGCTTCGCATTGTTTGCGTCGGGAAGGCCGATCACAGCCGAAGGAGATTGTGTACCAGGAAGGTGGAAGTCGGGTGCTATTTTTCACCCTTGTCGTCCGAAGAACTGGTGTATTGATAGGCAAGTAAAATTCCAATAGGTTTTCTTGTGAAAGTACTATTGTAACTTACAAGTTTTGACTAGTGGAACGGTTCGATCACGAACCCGGAGACGTAGGCAATTTCCAAACTCCATAATCAATCTATGTGCAATTGTCGTTATTGTCTTGCATTATTTTAAATTGATTACTTAAAAGGAGTAAATTATCGGCAAATAATTAAAGCCTATAAGGGTCCGATATCAGGTCGTAATAATCTGGTTATTTTCGGATCATTACGAGGTTTTTAGAGATCTAATTTTTGGAATCATGATCGAGATCATGGAAAACACCGTGCACTCAATGTTTAGGTTGTTTTGGGGGGAAAAATCTGTGAAAAATGTTATAAATTACATGATTTTATCATGCAAATGGTTGGAGTGTTAGAGGTCGAAGAAAATTCCCAAGAGGAAAATTTGACAAAGCCTGTCTTTTTGAGAAGCCGTCTGAGGAACTTGGTTATCTCTTTTGTATTAAGTTTGATCATGTGAAGGTGGTTGAGTGTATAGCCATTGACAAGCTCTGATATTGTTCTAGAAACTTTCCCCTGCTGATAAATTTAATCAAACTCGAGTTATTTCGTGTTGATCTTGAGCAAAATGTGTCTATTTCATTTTTGAATGTCTGCAAATAGTTTTTCTTGTTCCTATCGCAATCTTGTATTAAAATATTTCTAAATCACATAGGTCTCAATCCTTATGATAGTTTAGTGGCATCTGTAATTTCATGTCTCATAAGAGCTTTCATCTAGGAATGAAATAAACGATTTAAAATCACTTTTCTTTCATCTGTTGACAGATATTGTCTATAAGCCTCTGGGTGTACCTCAAGCATGATTGATATTAGATTGTGATACTTTTTTGGGTTCTTTAACATGATCCTTCATGTTATAATTTCATATATTGTGTGAAAAAGTGCTAATCTAGGCCTCCATTGAAGAACATATTCTAGTTAAAGAAACATTTTAGTTGTTCTGTGGCATTTTGTTGGTTTAGCCTTCCATTTTTTTGAAGCTCTCAAATATCTGGTGAATCAAGTCCATCCTACCTCACCTCCCACCAAAAATTCATTAAAAACATCCAATCCTACCTATACTACCCCCTGTTTTCTTGTGTGTGTACAAATGCATAATTTCTATTACCAAAACATGCAGAAACAATCAAGATTTCAAATGTCTTTAGTGGCCTAAACTTTGTCTAGAAAATATCTCCACTATCTAGAGTGACAACTCGTGAGAGTTAGATTTTGTTACATTGATCATATTTTCTTCAAGGTCTCTTTAACAACTTCATAAGGAAGGATATCTCCATCTCCTCCATAAAAAATAGGCTACAAAAGGGTTCTCTTACCTTGGTTGAAAGGAACAACCTAAAATAGTGAGGATAGATCAAATCCTCTTGAGGGTACTACCCATTTCTCCACATCTAAGTGACAAAAGGCCAGTTAGATCCCATCCCTGAGCTACAAAATGACTCATTATGATCTATCTATCTCTAAAGCTTCCTTCCAAACCGTTGTTTCTCGGACTTTGAAGGAGAATAAATTTGGGTACCAACACCTCCAAAATTCAAATTTCTAGACCATAGATGTCAACGCCATGATTCATCCTTCATGACTGAATAAAAATCTAATTGTGTTCCTTCAGCATAGGACACAATTGTATTTTGATAGAAACCAGTGCATGACTTGCTTGCTGTAGTGCAAACCTGATTTACATTGGCACATGACTCTATTACACCAGCACGTAGGAATCTATTACCTTATGACATGACTATTTTACCCTAGTGCAGGACTGATCTGTTTGAGTGCAAGACTCTATAGAAGGCTGATTTTACTTAGCGTAGGACTTGGTTGTGAACTGAGCTATTGATTTTACTACAAACAAATCTGAATTCTTCTTTTTTTCTAAGTTTTGATATCAAAGGGAACATCCTATTGCTGCTCATATTCACTTTTTCAATTAATTGAGTGCTAAGAGCTTTGTCCAAAATCATGCATTCATTATCCTCTATATAGATTATGTATCCATTTTGTCCCAGTTGTCCGATACTCATAAGGTTATGTTTCAAACTTGTAACATAGTAAACTTATTGCATACTTGTTTTCTCCCCCTGTCTTGTTAGAATACTAACCATGCCTTTTCCTTTCATAGGCACAATATTGTTACTTCTAAGAGTTACATCACACTTAACTAAATCATCCAAACTAGAAAACAAATCTAGATTACGTGTCATGTGATTAGTGCAACCTAAATCCAAATACCATGCATCTCATGGAATCACTTTTGATAAATTAAATTCAATAGGGGATAAATAAGGTATTGCTTCAGAAATCTTTGTGCATGCAATAAACAAATGTTTAGAAATAGAACTTCCAACTTGATTTTTATTTTACCTCTCCTTCTCATATTTCTTTTTCTTTCAATCATAAGTATAATGCACATACTTCTTGCAATAATGTCACTGAAAATGAGACTTATCTTGTCTTAGACCATAAATCTATTCTTGATATAGTCTTCTTCCACCTGATTTTGATGAACCACTGCCACATTCTCTAGATGGACTTCTTCCTCTCCTCTGGGATGAAACTACCTCTTCTTTTCCATGACTACTGTTGCCTTTGATGCAAAATCATTATCTACACTTGCATGTGATCTATTCATCCTCTTATCATGTTTTATTAGTGATGCATGCAAATCATCAATACAAAACTATTTCAGATCCTTAGTTTCTTCAATAGCAACAACTAAAGGATCAAATTTCATAGGAAAACTTCTAAGCAATTTTTCAATAATCCTTCTTTCTTCAAGAGTCTCACTATGAGATTTTATTTGATTGACCAAGCCAACTACATAATTAAAAACAATTCTAAGGAATCTGAATCATTCATTGCTAAATACTTAAAATATCTATGAAGTAAGCTGTAGCTTAGCGGTTTTACATTCTCGACCTTGATATGTAATTTGTAACGTATCGCATGTGGTATTTGCTTTTGACTGATCGCCAATATTGGAAGAATTCTTTTTGCATTGCTCGATGAATATAGAAAAGAGATTTTTCATCCTTCTTTCGTAACTCCTTCAAAGTATCTTTCTCTACCGAGAAAGTGCATTATATGTTGCTACATCTGCGAGCTCTATGTACCCATCTTCAACAATCTTCCACATGTCTTGAGTTACGAATAGTGCCTTAATGGTCAATGACAAGTATTTGTAATTGTTTCCATTAAATTGCAGCGTCTGCATGCCGATTGTAGAAGCCATAGCTTGCTACCAATTTAATAAGATGTTGGAATAACCTACTCTGATACCAATTTGTAGAAAATATGCAATCTTATACAACAAATCACATAAAACAAATAAATAGAATAATTAAATAACTTGCATAAACAAAAGAACATTCAAACCAAATTGTTGTGCATAGTCTCCATTAATTAACTCATACTCCGAGCTTTGACTCAAATTACGGTGAAGTCTCTGTGTGTGCAACACTTCTCTAATCTGCCTGTGAAGATTTCACACTTCTGTGTGTGCATACTAAACAGTTAACATTGTTGTTAGTTAAATAGAATAACTCACCACTAACAGCTCTTCAACTGAGCATTCCAAATTTAAACTCATGTTTTAAAACAGCTGCATGTTGTGCATCAATTAAAGGAGATTTATTTGAATTAAATCTAATCCTAAAAATAAGATAAAGTGTAGTTAACTAAAGAAAATTAAAACAAAACTAAAGCTAAACTTAACATTTCTAAAATCTATGTTTGTAATTAACATGCAGCACATGCATATTTCCAACAATATGTGAGAACGCGTTGTTGGGTAGGCATATATACAATTTTTAATCACGTTCTTTGGATAAATCCAACAAGTTTAATGAACCCTCAGAACTTGTTGAGACTTCATGTTGTGGTGGTGAAATTATTTTATGTATGAACACTGAAATTGGTATTGTAAGCTATCTGTTCTGGCAGTCTATTCTGTTTAACATTGGCCAGAATTTATCTCAAGATATTGCTATGCATACTATGCATTTTCAAATAACTGATTCCTCTTATTACCAAATTGGGAGGGTAAGTATATTCAGTTCACAATAATCGCTTGCGATTGCTTTATTAGTCTGCAATAGAAATGTCAGGACTATTTTTCATTGTGAAATAATATGACGGGATTGATTTCCTGTCTCATCAAAATGCAATGACAAAAATACTAAAATTTTCAGCTCGAATCTTTAATATCCACAAAGACAAAGTGGATTATCATAAATTATATGGGTTTCTTCTTGAATAGTTTTAAGCATACTCATCAAATATGGACTACTACTGAGAGATGCGGAATCCATGTTTGTGGTATAGTGTAAGAGGTAGGTAGAAAGACACTGGAGCAGTTTGTTAGAAGTGAAGATAACCCTCAGATTCCAATGTACGCTCCAATTTTCAATCTCCTGCATCTGTATTCTGACTTGTGTCAGCATCTGCAAGACCCATTCCAACTGTATACCCCTCTGGGGTAATAATAGTATGTCAAAGAATATTTTCAACAACTAAATAAGTTATAATTTTTACAGTATAATACAATGTGTGTGTGTGTGTGTGTGTAAAGAGATAATGGAGTTTTTAATTAGTGTCGTTTATGATAAGTTTAGAATATTCACCTCAAAGTGATATATGTTAACATTTTCAATGTAAGAAATATATCAATACTAATATAATTTTAATATTTTTGTATGATTGGAATCTCATTATTTGAGTTTTATCTAATGGCATTATGGCATTCTCATTGATGCCATTCTGACCAAATTTTAAATATTTAAGCATTTTAAAACACGTAAAATAAAAAGTCCACATTACTAATTAGTGTCAAATGACTCTAAAAAGTATCAAGTTGCAGTTTCACATGAGTTAAAAGATACAATAGAGGGGATGTCAAATGCATAGATAGTTTAGAAACTTATCTCAATGTCATAGCTATAATCTTTCCCAAAACAATATGTAAAAATGACTTCATAAGTATTTCTCAAACTAAGACGAAACACACGTGTTTATATAAATGTATTATTTAATCCCAAATGAATCACCTAACATAACCACAAGATAATGATATTTCTCTAGACTAAAAGACCATACAAAATGAAAAAGGTTCATATAAAGAACCATCATACTTTTCTTTCTCATTCTCTTCACCTTTCCTAGAGATTATCATCTTGGAAATGCACATGTGTTTTGAAAATAGTTTGAAGTATTGACAATTCAATAGTATTATAAAAATGGATTTTTAACAAATTTCTTATTAATATTATAGGAAATTATGCACAAAGGGTATTACATTTTATTTTATGAAGTAAGCAACATGGTTTAAATCTCAAAATTCATATAATTGTCTATAAAGCTCAAAATATAACATCATCCCTTAGTCATCATCAATAATATGATAAAGTGTACCTTGTAATAATGCCAACTATGTTTTAAAATAGTCAATAATCTCTAGAATAATATTTTCCTCTTCTAAAATGATGTAACTAAATTTCATTCCTCACAATAGTTTGTCTTGTAATTATCTTGTAGTCACTTGCTTTGTGGTTGTGTCACATCTACATATGTTTCAAGCTTCTTGATGAATCCAGTAGTTTTTATAAGTGACATGTGAACATTGTGGAAGAGGATTTTTTAATTTTTTTATCATTGTACACGTTACTTAATAAATGTTTCTAATCTATGAAATATCCCACTACCTTCATCTCCCAAGATATTTTCTCTAACTTACATAGATTTCAAGTGTTTATGGGTGTGATTTGTCTCTTGTACATAAAGCATGCATCATTGTATGGAATTTATGAAAACTACGTATCTTTATATCTATTTAATTCATTAATCATCATGAATATCATTACCATTTAAATGTCACCCGACGTACAAACTTTCACATAGGTGTTTGACATAAGAAGCGTAAGCTACATCGTTTCATGGATCCAATTAAAAATACTTCTTGTAAATAATAACATATCCATATTATTATTTTATCTAAAGAGACTAAACAAACACACCCATAGAACAAAAAAATATTTAATTGATGATTGATCATAGTGTTTAAGGTATAAAAAAATAAGCACAATGGTTGATAATGTCATCCTTAAAATAGCTCTGAAGTAATTGAAAGAATTGTTCGAAAAGAGGCAAGATAACATTTTTAATGAAGAAAATTTGGAATTTCTTGAAGAAATTAGAAGAAATTAGAAGATAAGATATCATAATGTCTGGGTTCAAAAGTGAAAGAAAATCAATTGTATTATTGAGACTTGGATCGGTGCTTTGGAGCATGTTTACATTCCATATGCAAAGAAGGTGGCACTCGAGTAGATCTTTTGAGTAGAGACACTACAAGAGACACTACAACATAATGGGTGATGTATCCACAATGTTTTCACAATTTTGTTTCAGATATTTTGTTATAATTTTGACTCCTATTTTGTGGAGTCCACCACAAATTTTTGTGGAAGCATAATATTGAAGAAAAATTGTGGTAAATACAAGAAATATGAAAATAATAGATTGTGATAGTGTTCCAACAGTAGATTTCAACAATGATGCATTAATTTATTATGACAATGCTACAACTAAAAATCATGACAATATCATAATTTAAACAGTATCACATTACCATAACTCGAAAATATGTATATCTCTTTTAGATTGAAAAAATATTACATTTTAGGAAAATAAAGTGTAGTTCAATAATCTATAATTTATGTTGCGTTAACTATTATAGATTGTTTTTCAAAAAATAATAATAAATATAATTATAGATTTATTCTTTGTGATTATATAATAGAAAATTCAACTTTATAAAATTAAATATATATAATAATGTGTAATATTTTAATTTTGTAAATTTACATAATATTTTTAATATTGAAAAATATCGACTTGTAATGTTTTCATTATATGTTATTGTTTATTGTATATATTTGTTATATACTTTTAAGTATGATAAAATAATTCAATTGTTTTTTCTTAGTTATTTAAACACTTTGTATTGTTATTTTAAAACTATACACAAAAGTGGAGGAAAACATGTATGTGTGTTTGTGTCTATATATATATATATAATACATCATCCGAAAATCAATATAAATGTGTTTGTGAATTTTAAATTACGAGAATGTATGAATTTTAATAGATTTGTGGATCCCAATATGCACTCATAAAATTAGAATGTAAAAAAATTATTTCCAATGATAGACCATTAGTGTTATAGATCAATAAATCGTGTATATCCCATCTGTAAACTACTTTACACATGAAATCAATAATAATAAGAGATTTTAAACTAGAAATATCATGTGTAAAATGCAATATGAACGCCGGATAGTATATGTTATTTGATTTATAAGGATAGTTATTACCTTTTTAGTTGATTTGATTGCAATAATATACGGATGACTATTCTTACCGCCTTATGCCTTCCAAGCGGCATGAGATGGCTACTAGGATTGTTTTTCCTCTCCAAATAAATATTAAAATTTGAGGGCATCATCTCAGAGCTTATATACTTTGCAAAACATAATCTCTTACCTTCATGTGTCGACAAGTGTCTAAAAATGAGCAATCACCCAAACTAATATTAGTATGTAAGGAAATAATCCACCTGAGTTTAACCTATAGAAACAACGGGAAATTCATACATTAGACAAGCCTTTATATGCAAAGGGGTACAAGAATTTTATATGGGTGATTGTATCGGTTCACAAACCTTCTAACATCCAATAATGGAGCACCTTTGTCTTCTATAATCTTCTTTTGTTAAAGCCTTGTAGTATTCTTTTAGTTGTGTACCTCCTTTTTCATTTGAACTGTAGAACAAAAGCACAGACATGCCAAGTCCAAAACAATGGAAAATTACATTTCATGTCAGAAATGTGCAAACATATAGTGAAAAACAATTATCTTGAAACTACAAATGCAAAGTTGAAGCTAACATCTAACTTCTCTTTCATTTACTAGTAATAGGAAGAAGAGAATCTGACCTTTGCAGCACACCTATCCTCAATCCATCCTATTAATTTCAGGGCCCTCTCCTTCAGAAATACCAGTTCCTCATTTCCTTCAATTTACACGTCTACTTTTGTCATCACTCCCTGTTTGCGACATAAAATTCCAACATCAAACAAAGGTAATATTTATAAGGATACAATGAAAAGTAAAACAACATAATCCATACGGAAAAGTACACACTCTACGTGAAACCATTCAAAATTTAACTCAACAACACCACCAATAAAATTAAGGTCACTCCGGTCCATAAAACCATTGCGCAAGTGTGCACTTTTGAATTTAATGCAATTTATATCTTGCTAATTCAAGTCTAAGGCCCAATCCCCACATAATTCAAACCTTAATGTTCCTATAATAATGTTTGAGACTACTTATATGAGGAAATAACATAAACCCACACAATTCACCTCCATAAATATAAGAACAAGATAGTACCATCCAAACATTGCAGTTTGTATGACGGTTTAGGGTTTTGGGGTTAATGATTAGGGAGTAGAGAATAGCTAACATTTCTAGGATAAACAAGATTAGAATATCGGAAGCTCATGAAAAAATCCAAAACCCTAAACCAAATGCAAATATAGCATGCAACATAAAATCTTAAAGGATCTTAAAATAAAATTAATCATTACGAGATAACCAAACAAAATGCATGTAATGTTTTGTTTTCTAAAGAGCATGTACAAGTTTGAGATACTAAAACAATTATTTGAAAAGCTCGTTATGTTAAATCTACAAACATACAATAGTTATAATATATCCCATATCTATTGGAATTTCTCCCTTAATATTGTTTGAGGATAGATTCCTATAAAATAAATAACATAATATTGCTAGATTCATTAAACCACGGGTGTATTATATATGTATTCTTAATTTTCTTGACAGATCCCTTCCACGATCATCATATATATGATCAATCAGAAATAAAAAATATAGAACACCCAAATAACTTAATCTGAAAGAACTTACAAATAACAATGAACAATGCTAAGACAAGTGACTTACAGGACAAGAGGGGATCGGAAAATCAAAGCAACAAGAATAATTTTGAAACAAGACATACAATAGAAAAACAAGTATTTAAAGGGCTATGGTGTTGCATGTGAAAACCAAAAAGCAAAACTAAAAATAGGGAACCCGCAACATGCAAATATGAAAAAGTGAAACGATTAAAAATATTCTTAAAAAAATAAAAATGTCAATGCTCTGTCATTTTTAACAGAGTGGCGTGAATTTCCATAAAGGTCTTTCCCATAGGGGAACACCTTTGGCATAAACATTGAAAAAATAATCTAAAAATAAAATATAGTTTAATACACTTTTCTAATCATTGAAAATCTTAGATACGATTTATCATGATCATTATCTTAAGGAATGATAATTTCTCGGATCCCGATTTCAATACATTCCTAAAGGTATACAAGTTTTTAAAATCTTTTTAGTAACTAGCAATCGCATGTGTACAATGCAATGTGAATGCCGAACAATATATGTTATTTGATTTAGAGGGATAGTTATTACTTTTGTAGTTGATGTTGATAAGGGGTGTGATTGATAATGTAAGTGCGAGAGTATATGTGAAGCATTACATTAAAAGGTTCTATCTATACATTTACATTACTATGTTTAAATAGTGGGTCTGCATTACAGTGGTTTAAAGTTAATATAGCTTATGCGGTCCCTTTTCCATTCTTCTTGTTTCATTGTGTGTTTCCATTGCAACATTTTGGCAAACAAACTTGAACTTATGTTGTTTAATATTATGAGAATTGAATAGGTATTTGAGCTTGCCCTTGCCTAGGAAGCTCCAACACATTAAAACCTTAATGAGAGCAAATGACATCCACACGATTTTCATTTTGAGATCTTTAAAATTATAGTGAAAAGATGTCCTCTATCAAAATATAATGATGTATTAACCAATCTCATATTTAGAATGTTACTTCCCACATCATCAAGTTTCTCAACTAAGTGGCTCAGTGACAAACTATATTAACAAGGTTCTAAATATTTTATCTGAGTTTCCATCAATGTCACATCACCTACTCTATCATATCTCAAATCTCCTATGTACATTGATCTAATGTTGCCTACCCCTAACAACTCATTGTCATTAAATCCATCAATTTCATTAAAAATATATCCATAAGAAATTTTGAGGTGCTCGGATTTTTGTAAAATGGCTAGTGGTATATCCACTACTTTTGAAGTCCATATCCATAAGAAAACCAAAAATAAACAACATATCACAAAATCACTAACACTAACAACTACAACTATCTTTGTTTTGAAATTTGAAGCACTTTTTTGACTTGGACATTTAGGTAACAATAATTTCCTTGGTCCACAAAGGCCTGCATTTCCATTAAGTAAAATGATAGCAGTGGCATTAGCGAAAACCCCCTCTTTTATAATTTCTCCCGTGACTCTGTTGGAAGATAGATTCGGATACCAAAGCACTTGAAGTTCTTGTTCGTTGAACTAAGATATATTGTTATTCATGCATTTATGAGAAGAATTTTTGGAGTTTCATGAAATTACATTACTATGTTTAAATAGTGGGTGTTACCATTGGTTTAAAGTTAATATAGCTTATGCGGTCCCTTTTCCATTCTTCTTGTTTCATTGTGTGTTTCCCATTGCAACATTTTGGCAAACAAACTTGAACTTATGTTGTTTAATATTATGAGAATTGAATAGGGTATTTGAGCTTGCCCTTGCCTAGGAAGCTCCAACACATTAAAACCTTAATGAGAGCAAATGACATCCACAAGATTTTCATTTTGAGCTCTTTAAAAATATAATGCAAGGATGTCCTCTATCAAAATATAATGATGTATTAATCAATCTCATATTTATAATGCTACTTCCCACATCATCAAGTTTCTCAACTAAGTGACTCAATGACAAACTATATTAACAAGGTTCTAAATATTTTATCTGAGTTTCCATCAATGTCACATCACCTACTCTATCATATCTCAAATCTCCTATGTACATTGATCTAACGTTGCCTACCCCTAACAACTCTTTGTCATTAAATCCATCAATTTCATTAAAAATATATCCATAAGAAATTTTGAGGTGCTCAGATTTTTGTAAAATGGCTAGTGGTATATCCACTACTTTTGAAGTCCATATCCATAAGAAAACCAAAAATAAACAACATATCACAAATTCACTAACACTAACAACTACAACTATCTCTCTGTTTTGAAATGTGAAGCACTTTTTTGACTTGGACGTTGTGTAACAATAATTTCCTTGGTCCAAAAGGCCTACATTTCCATTAAGTAAAACGATAGCGAGTGGCATTAACAAAAACCCCTCTTTTATAATTTCTCCGTGACTCTGTTGGAAGATAGATTAGATAGCAAAGCACTTGAAGTTCTTGTTCACCGAATCGAGATATATTGCTAGTCATGCATTGATGAGAAGCATTTTTTGAGTTTCATGAAATTACATTACTATGTTTAAATAGTGGGTCTATTACTAGTGGTTTAAAGTTAATATAGCTTATGCGGTCCCTTTTCCATTCTTATTGTTTCATTGTGTGTTTCCCCTATCGCAACATTTTGGCAAACAAAATTGAAATTATGTTGTTTAATATTATGAGAATTGAATAGGTATTTGAGCTTGCCCTTGCCTAGGAAGCTCCAACACATTAAAACCTTAATGAGAGAAAATGACATCCACAAGATTTTCATTTTGAGCTCTTTAAAAATATAATGCAAGGATGTCCTCTATCAAAATACAATGATGTATTAACCAATCTTATATATATAATTTTACTTCCCACATCAAGTTTCTCAACTAAGTGGCTCTGTGACAAACTATATTAACAAGGTTCTAAATATTTTATCTGAGTTTCCATCAATGTCACATCACCTACTCTATCGTATCTCAAATCTCCTCTATACACTAATATAACGTTGCCTACCCCTAACAACTTTTTGTCATTAAATCCATCAATTTCATAAAAAGATATCCATAAGAAATTTTGAGGTGCTTAAATTTTTGTGAAATGGCTAGTGGTATATCCACTACTTCAAGTCCATATCCATAAGAAAACCAAAAGTAAACAACATATCAAAAATCACTAATACTAACAACTACCACTATCTCTTTTTGAAATGTGAAGAACTTTTTTGACTTGGACATTCGAGTAATAATAATTTCCTTGGTCCTATCACCACCAATCCAAAGACTATGATAATTCTTTACTAGGAACTCCTCGTGCTATGATTATTTACTAATGCACAACTTTTAGGTTAGTGGATGGAATCTGGAAACACAACAATAAACATAACACAAGAATACCATAGATATGATAAGAAGAAATGATGATAAATCTGAAATATAAGTGTAAATTATAATATCAACATGAAATTGTTACAATCTCACCCATGAGGTACTTCAAGTGTTACTAATTCACTTGCCTTCCAACAATAAATATGGGAGAAACTTCACAATTACACCTCTTAATGGGTTATTTAACACACCTTCAAAATGATGGCTTCATTTACTTACTCATACAATATTTCTCACTACTTCCTTCTATGCTAAATGGGGGCTCTTTATTTATAGGAATTCAGGCTTATCCACCCTATCTCTAAAATAGGATAGGAAATCTCTTCCAGGACAATCTATTCCATGCATAAACTCTTGCCTTTACATGTAAGCTTATCTTCTAAGATAAGATAAACCTTATCATCTCACATGGTTTCCACCTTTTTAGACTTTTCCACAAATGAAATAAACAAAATATTTATGACATCACTCATTGTCCTTATTACAAATATAATATTTCTAATTCCTAATCATGTAGACCCTACTACTCTACTTATCCCAACTTTGACATTTTAACATTACTCGAACCACTTACGACAAATATTTACTTTTTACAACATTCCTATTGTACTTTGAATGTTATCATACTCTACATTATTGGCAACACTCATCGATGGCACCGTTAACTTCTATTTGATGCCACTACTAATTATACTTAACAACATATTATTCCTAATACATACATTAATAAAATAGAAATTACAGAGGAAAATTTTAATGTCGACATTTCCCCCTTCCTAGCTTATACTCTATCCTGAGTGGACTCTTATGGACATTCTGAAGCTGGTGCCTAGAAAATATTTAACTTGTCATGGTTGACCCATTTCATAATGGGAGTACCATCCAATTCCTCTAGTCGATATGTACCATTTTCATGCACAACTGCTATTTTGTAGGGCCTCATCCATTTTGGAAGAAATTTTTTTTGTCTTGTTTTTTTGTATCTAGAATCATATACTAGAACCAAGTCATTCACATGAAATGGAGACCAACGGATCTTTTGACCAAAGTATTCATTCTGCTTCATTTTCTTCTTATAGCTTGTATCCTTCGCTATTTACCTCATTTCCTTTAGCAAATGAAGATGTACCAACCTTTCTTTTATGAATCACTTTCATACATCCTTTTCATTTTTCATAACTCTCACAAAGTGGGAATATCAAACTCAATAGGAAAAACTAGATCAATGCCATAAGCCAACTGAAATGGGGAGTATCTTGTTGCTGACTTTGATATTGCCCTATATGCCCACAATGCTGCATGAATCCTTTTATCCCACTTATGTACCTGCAAGGCTACATCTTTTGCTAGAATTTGACACAACACAAAAATTGTTCATTCCACTTGTCCATTTGTGCTTGGATTTTATGTTGTTTCCTTCCTGTGCTTAATAGAAAACTTGTTGACTAGGGATTCTACCACCTCATTAATGAAGTGGCTTCCTTGATCTATTACAATTTCTAATGGGCAACCAAATCTGGTGACAATGCATTCATATATGAACCTTGCCACTTCATCCATGGAAGTTGTTTTCAATGGCCTAGCTTCAACCCACTTGATTAAATAATATGTGGCAACTACAATATACTTATTTTGGCATGGGGTAGTTGGAAGTGGACCTACAATATCTATTCCCCACTTTTCAAAGGGACCAAGTGGAAGAATAGGGCATAATGGAGCTAATGATGTCTTATGGTTACCATGTGTTTAACAAATATCACATGTCTTACAATAATTATAACAATCTCTAAAAAGAGTGGGCTAGTGATAACCTGCATCCAAGATCCTTCTTGTTGTAAGTTGTCTAGAGAAGTGTCCTCCACATGTACCATTGTGGAATTATTCTATCAGCTCCTTCCCTTGATCACGTCCAACTACCCTCTTGTACTATCCATTAGGTCCTATTCAAAATAATACTCCATGCGTAATAGAATATGGATGACTAGATTTAGTAATCTTCCTCTTATTATTTGTATTGGCACCATCAAGAAACTTGAATTCATTCGGATAATTCCAAATATCTATGTATTCACTAGGGATTGTGTCAAGGGATAACAATGTTGCATCGGGAAATCATCATCATCACAAGATGGACCTAAACCATCATAGGCTCGAGAGAGTGCATCTGAATTGATATGCTTCTTTCTGGCCTATCTATAATATCAAATTCAAATTCTTGTAGAAAAATTATCCATCTTGCTATCCTCCCCGATGGGTTAGGCTTATTTACAATATATTTTAGAGCCGATGATCTCTACAACTATAAATTTCTACCCTAGCAAAGTAATTTATAAACTTATTTACAACAAAAATGATAGCTGGAGCCTCTTTTTTAGTTAAAGTATAATTTACCTCAAGACTACTCATTTGTTGCTCCCAAAGTAAACCTGGATCATCATTCCCATTTTCATCCTTTTGGCTCGAGTACTTCCTATTGTTGCATCTAAAGCATCAGTATACATAATGAATGGCTTGCTCCAATCTGGATTCTTTAAAATAGGTGAAGACACCAAATCTTCCTTTAGTTGTTCAAAAGCTTCATGTGCCTTCTTTCCTGGTTCATAAGTAACATCCTTCTTCAAGAATTGGGTTAGTGGTTGTGTAATCTTTGAGAAATTCTTAATGAACCTTCTATAGTAATCCACATGGCCTAAAAATGATCTCAACTTACTTCTATTCATAGGAAATGGTAACTCTTTGATTTTTGAAACTTTATCAGGATCAGTACCAATACCATCTCTAGATACAACATGCCCTAACAAAACACCTTTAGAACATCCAAAGACACACTTTGTAGGGTTTAGTGAGGCTTGTGCTTCATCTAACATTTGAAATGTTGTCTCCATCTAGTGCAAGTGGTCCATCTTGCTCCCATAGATGCAAAAATCATCCAAAAATAATTTGATGAAGTTCCCAAATGTAGGGTTCAAACACCCTATTTATCAAGCACTGGAACATTTCAGAGCATTACACAACCCAAAAGGCATAACTCTATAAGAAAACATTCCCAACGAGTGGTGAACGTGGTCTTCAAATCGATCTTTCTCGATCTCGAGAATGGAAGAGGGTAATGATCCTTCTTTGTTTCCTTATTGAGCTTCCTATAATAAAAACAAATGTGTATTTTCTTATTCTTTTTATTGAGATCACAATGGGAGAAACCCATTATGAATTCTCCACAAGAAATATGAATCCCGCATCAAGAAACTTATCTATTTCTTTTTTACAGCCTTGGAAAAATTAGGATTCATTCTATATGGCATTTTCTTTATGGGATTAGCACCATCTACTAACTCAATAGAATGTTCTACCCAACTTACTTGATGGAGTTCCTTATAACCAAAAGTGAATATGTGTATGTAACTTAGAAAGAGATGGAGGTAGGATTCCTTCTCACTCTCCATCACAGCATCACCAATCTTTATTTGTTGGAGATGATCATCAATTTCTTCTTCAGATAATTTTATGGGTTCATGAGTCGGTGTGACTGGAAGGATATCCATGACCGAAACATCAACCTCACTTTTTTCATCTTCTGTGTCCACTTCACTAGTACTAGAGTAATCAAAGGATGTCCAATCATCAGTTTCATCACTTGAATCCACAGGTTCTACCTTATGATGCCGAGGGATCACATTTATCTTCACCCTCTCTCTACCACATCCAAGTGTCATGAAGCCTTCATTCCAATAGTTTCTTGCATGAACTCTCCTTATCCATGGTCTTCCCAACAACATTGGGTACGCAATAGTACCATTTTTCATCACCTAAAAGTCTACCACACATACAACACCCATAATAGATATTGCCAAATTTGAAACAACACCTCCTGGTTTAGTTTTTCCCTTATTTAATGACCTTAACATAAGTGTTGATGTGCGATCAATTTTTAAACCCAACATATTCATTACAGACTCGGTCATTACATTAATCGCAGCACCTCCATCATCTAAGACATCATGAATTGAAATACCATTACATAATACCTCAGCTTATGGAGTGTAGGGATCGCCTATGCCTCAAAACAGGGACCTCAACCTCCTTCCTTTGTTGAGCATTGAGTCCACTTTGCAGCTCCTACCTCTTCTCGAATACATAGCCTAGAGTTGACCATATGTAATATTTACAAGCCTTTTGGAGAGATCTTTTAAGATGGAGTATGGTCCTTGTCCCCGTGAAATTAGAAAATCCTGCACACCCAACTTTCTTCTTCTATGTTTCTTACTAGTTTGTCCTTTCATCTTGATCATTTCCATCTTTTTCTTTTTTTTTTTTTGTTACAAACACATCTACTTCATTATTTATGCTCTTATCTACTACATCAAAAGAATTCAAAGGGTGTTTTTCCTTTATCATTATCTCTTATACCGGATGTAGAATCTCTATCTAGACAATTATACTTTAATGACCCTTTTTATAACAACCATAACATACGACTTTAGAAATATTTCTTTTTAGACCTCTATCTCCTCCTTGAGAAATAAATTCTTTTCCTCAAATAAGATTAATAGTTAAGCGGCCCATCTTCCGATCAGATCTTTATACTAGTAGATGTACTAGGAGAAATATTTGTGGTCACCGAGAGTGGTAGATTCGGACCAAAGGTGTTGGTGTAGGCTCTACTTTAGCAATAATTTCTTTGGGCTCCTCTTCCATGCTTTCTTCTTGCCTTCTTGCAATCTCCTTTTCTTGTTCAATGGTAGCTGGGTGGTCATACTTCACTCATTTTCTGATCTCTAGCTTCATCCCAAGAATGAAGTGCTTACAGAGGAGATTATCCATGCCATTCATCAACCCATCCGCTAATCCTTCCTTTCGAATCGGGCATCAAGTTTCCTCCTTAGCTCTAGAACACGAGCATGATAATCTCTTATCTTCTCCTTCTCTCCTTGGGCTAGCTTTTTGATCTCGATCATGAGATCTACATATTTTTGTTGTTCACCAAATTCTTCAAGAAAATTTTTAGTTAATAAATCCCATGAGTTTTTCACATTATCACCTAGTGTTTCAAACCACCTAAGTGCTGAACCATCCAAAAAGGTAGGAAAAAATTTAGTCCATTGTTCCCTTCTTATGAGGCCATTATAAATACAAGATCATTTAAACTCTTGAATGAAAGAGGAAGCATCTTCATTATATTGGGCTGAAAAAAAGTAATCTTCCCCATTTTTAAATGTAAGCACAGTGAAATACCAACTCACAAGTATAATCAGTAAGACTTATGTACACAAATAATTAGACTCACTACAATAGAAAGTGACTTTACACCTTTCTACAAAGAAAATAGGAATGACCACGGTAAACTATGGTAAAACTTGACTTACTGCGGTAAAAACTGACTTTACTGTGGTAAACACTATTTATGGTAAAAATGAAGTTACTGGGGTAAACACTATTCACAGTAAAAAATGAAGTTATTGTGGTAAATACTATTCACGGTAAAAAGTAAAGTTACTGTGGTAAATACTATTCACGGTAAAAAGTGACTTTACCATGGTAACTACTATGCACAATAAAAACAAGGTTACCCTCCAAATGTTTTCTGACTAAGTGGGAATATCTCTCTAGAAAATCCACCAATGAGGAATGGTCCCAACAACGGAACCAAAATGTCATCACCAATCGGCACTATGATAATTCTTTACCAGGAACTCCTCATGCTATGATTATTTACTAATGCATAGCTTTTAGTTTGGTGGATGGAATCTGGAAACACAACAACAAACATAACACAAGAATACCATAGACTATGATAAGAAGGAATGATGATAAATCTGAAATATAAGTGTAAATTATAATATCAACATGAAATTGTTATAATCTCACCCATGAGGTACTTCAAGTGTTACTGACTTCACTTGCCTTCCAACAATAACTATGGAAGAAACTTCACAATTACACCTATTAATGGCTTCTTTAACACACCTTCAAAATGATGGCTTCCTTTACTTACTCATACAATATTTCTCACTACTTCCTTCTATGCTAAATGGGGGTTGGCCTTTTATTTATAGGAATTTAGGCTTATCCACCCTATCTCTAAAATAGGATAGGAAATCTCTTCCGGCCAATCATATTCCATGCCTAAACTCTTGCCTTTACATGTAGGCTTATCTTCTAAGATGAGATAAACCATATCATCTCACATGGGTTCCACCTTTTTAGACTTTTCCACAAATAAAATACACAAAATATTTATGACATCACTCTTTTCCTTATTACAAATATAATATTTCTAATTCCTAATCATGTAGACCCTACTTCTCTACTTATCGCAACTTTGACATTTTAACATTACGGACCACTTACGACAAATATTTACTTTTTACAACATTCTTATTGTACTTTTGACTGTTACCATACTCTACATTATTGGCGGCACCGATCGTGGTGCCGTTATCTTCTATTCGACGCCACTACTAATTATACTTAACAACATCTTATTCCTAATACATACATTAATAAAATAGAAATTACGGAGGAAAATTTTAATGTCGACGGTCCACAAATATTAGCATTTCCATTAAGTAAAATGATAGTAGTGGCATTAGCGAAAACACCCTCTTTTAGAATTTCTCCTGTGACTCTGTTGGAAGATAGATTCAATAGAAAATCACTTGAATTTTCTTGAGGAGTTTTGGTAGTGGACCAGTTAATAAATTTGACAAAAGCTCTAGGTCAATGATATATTTCAAATTTTCCATTGCCTCTAGAATAAGAACCTCTAAGGCAATTCTTGATAGATTCAAATGTTTCAATCCTATGAAACTTCCAACTATAGTTGGAATGCCACCATGAAACTTATTTCTTGAAACATCTATATATGTAACCATTGTAATTTTTCAATCTCTTCCTAGAAAGACTCTCCTAATGCATTCCATGAGAGATCTAAATATAATTGAAGATTTTGAAGATCTGAAATGTCAATCCCAAAAACCCAAATAACATAAATATCGAGACCTAAGGCTCAATATTTCCCCATTGGCGAGAGAATACAAGTGGGGCTTGTGATCCTATGTGCGTTCTTGGCACTACCATAGCTAATATTCATGCAGGCCTCCTTGTATTGTTTATGTCTTGGCAGCTGCAGAGCAGAATAGGAAGCCTATGTGCTAGAGCTCCTTCTCCTCCTCTATTGGGTATTCATGGAAGAAGTATTATCAGTGAAGGAGTAGAACAAGATCAAATTCTATGCTTTGGAAAAAATAGAACATCCCCTGGTGGAATATGAGACCCGCTACTTTTCTCGATTTTAGATCACTTCACATGTAGACCCCAAGGATATAAAGTTTTTATCGAGAGATACCTTATCAATGACAAGAATTGGGGTTTGGCAAAGAAGAAGGATCCCATTTTTGTTTATACCGGTAATGAGGGTACAATCAATGGCTTGCAAATAACACTGGTTTTTTGTTTGAGAATGCACCAAAGTTTGGAGCTCTGCTAGTGTTCATTGAGGTGAGTGAGCACCTTGCTATAAAATATATGAATGCATGAAAATTGATTCACAATTTCGTTTCTCCTTGTTGAATGTATGGTTTGGGAATCTAGTTCTAGAGAATAAGATTATAAATCACATAATTTCTATTCTCTGTAAAAAATGAAGAAGTGGAAGGCTAAAACATTACTCAAAATGCCAAGCCTCTGGTCACCTATCAAGACATGCCCCAAAGCACAAGACATTACTATGGTCAATCTATAGAAACAAAGCAAAGGAGAGCAGGCGTTAAAATAAAAAAATCTAGGTGGACTCCATACGGTCGAGAAATGGGAACTTAAAAACTACGACAGAGATCTTAAAACTTCGACAAAGCAAACATTCCCGTGTCAAACTCATTCGCAGCTCTCCAAAAGCCGAGGAAAAACCCTTTTTGAGGATACTTTCATGATCACAGAAGAAAAATGATTGGATCCTAACTTCTAAGGTGAGCAAATTAGACAAGATTAAAGCCGCAAAAAATGAGAAAATGCCCAAAAATGGTTAAAAACATGAAAACGTCCAGATGGCCGTCAAACCGTCAAATTCAAATCAGTCGCAGAAACGTCCGCAAAGGCCTTTCCCATAGGAGAAATGCCTTCGACATAATTAGAACGCATTGCAAACAACTAAATCATTACATATGCAACAAGTGATTAGTAACCTCACCTCAAAGGTCGATGTGATATTCTTGGATTTGGATGCATGCATTTCGTGAGTGTTTTTTTATTGAATTTTTTTACAAGGATTTTATTTTATAGAATAAACAAATATATTTAAATTAGAATTATTTAACCTTATTTACTGATTAGAACACCGCACTTAATGACATGTGTTGGTTTTGATACTAAATTAAAGGCATTGTTAAGGCATTGAGAATTCCCTAGATATTTTATGTTTTGAAATTTATATTTTAAGATGTACATGACTTGGGATAACTCCTTGGCTTTAGATATTTTAGGATTCAAGATAGCCGAGATAACATTTTTAAAATGTTTTTATTTGTTCTTTTAAAAGGTGTAATTAATTAAATAAAATAATTTAGTGATGAAAAAATAAAGAAAACATACAAAAATTATATTAATAGTAATAAATAATAATTAATTTAAATATTATCATTTTATTAAAATTAATTAACATTTTCAATAATATCAACTATTTATATTTTGGGTGTAATAAATTTTTCACGATCAATTTAAAGATATAAATTATTTTACTTTTTATAATAACAAATTAAAAATAAGAATGTATGTACTCATTAAAAACAATGCTAGAATAAAGGGATATTTTTGTTTTTTCTTCAACAATTGATAAAGACATCATAACATGAAAACTTTGGGTCTGTAAATCACGATACCTTATTCTAAAACCTTGGTTCCCCTCCTTTAACCCACTCACAAAATCATTCTCCCACAAACCCGTTTGGATTAGGCTATCGCATCTACCTCCCAGTTTTGGAGCTAAGATCATCTGATTTCCATCGGTAATGCTCTAGGCCATACTATTTTCATTAATTATTAGACCATTAATTATACCAATACAACATATGCGAGCATCGTGATTGAACCCTGATCTTTCTACAAAGATTCCTACAAACATTGAGCTAAAAGTGAAAAATAGAACATGGTCTCATCCATTAGACTATGAGGGTTTACCTTTTAGGTGTATAAGGTTCTTCTCTTAAGTCCATACTACTTCTTCTAGTGAGTTTGAAAAGCGTAAAACGGAGAAACATAACTTATGGAAAATTGTCCTAATCGAGCACTTGGTTTTGATGCTAAAGAAGATTTGTATTCTAAGACTAATTTAGATGTGACGAATTGGTACCGAAAACACCTCTCGATGAAATTAATCTTGGAGATAAAATTGAGAATTCAAAATTTGAATCACTTGTGTGTATAACGGCCAAGGAAAACATCCGTCCTCATTTTCCTATGAAAAACAATGTATGTATGTCGTTAGAAGCTACCGAGGTGGTTCTACTGTTGAGGAGGTCTTTGATAGTTATAAAAAAAGTGCATAATAGGAAAAATCGACTCTCAACAATACCATTTCTCCAACCTAGGGGTTCACTGCTATGTAGTTGTTCTACGGATATTCGAGTTGTTATGTTGCTATCGCCTGCCCATGTTATCTATTTTATATTTCTATTTCAAGATTTGTTTTTCTAGGGTGTGGTCCTTGTTGTTCCTAAAACCAATGATGTACTCTTATTAAATCTTGTCTTTTTGTTCCATAGGGTATGACCCCATTTAAATCCATTTATCAATATTAAAAAGAAATAATAATTGAGAATAAGACTAATGTGGCTATATTTTTATAATTCTATTTCAAATTACTTATGGAATATTGTGTACCTTTAACAAAACAAAATGAACTCAATACAAATAGGATTTTACATACTAAAATTAGTGAAGCATTTTTTAAAAAGTCTACGTTAATTTTACAACATTCTCATGTATATTATAGTGTATATAGTTTCATAATAATACTAAACAATGTTAAGGAAATACAAAATACTAAATTTATATTTAAAAATAGAGAATTATATTAACTATAAATATTTAAGTTTACTTATTTAAAATAATATTTCCATTGTCGAATTTGACATAGAAAACACATAAACCTATATTAAAGTAATTGCATTAATAATGTAGAGTTATAATATTATATTTATTATATTTTAATCATCCACATTCCTACATTGAGCAATGTAGTTTATCCACATACTAAAGTTTCACAATTATGAGAAGTTTAGTGGTGCATTCTAATCTAATTTAATTTTAAATGTTTTTATTTAAACAAAATATTGATAATGTATAATTTATGCTATAAATTATTAGGCCTATATTTATCGACTATAGGCTACTAGGTGGTTAATTTATAATTCAAAAAATTATTGAATAATTTTACTAATGTGGAACAATCTGTATATTTGAATTAATTTTCTACAATAAATATTTATTAGTATGGATAGTTCACAATTTTTTATTTGATTATTATGAATTGTAGAAAACAAACATTTTGATTTCTTGCACTAAAAGAATATTGTAGAATATCTAGAATTATTTAACAATAATTTTTGTATGGATATCATGGTGGATAAATGGTATTATTTCTAGTAGTGAGATGTCAAAGGAAAGGAGATTTTCCTTGGGGCATTTCTACAGAATTCCCCTCTTTCTATGTTCTAATTCCTCATGGAGAATGAAACTTTAAAAAAATTTTGTCTTATTCACTTAAGTGAAAATTTAATTTTTCCATTGTAAGAGTTCTTTTTCACTAATAAGAAAAAGACTCATCTTTTTCTATAGGAATGTGAAAGGTCACAAGTGGTAGGAATGTGAAAATTCATGTGATGGGAAGGGGAGATGAAGAGAGGAATTGTAAAGCTATATATTGAGATGGATTCTCCATTCCAAGGGGTTGATAGTTTTTTTCTCCTACTACAAACAATAAGCTATTTTTTCTATTTTCTTGTTTATGTTATTTTACTTTATATTTCTAACTTTGCAAGTGTTGTAATGTTGAACAATAAAGAAAAAATTTGAATATTTGAGGAATAAATCAATTGATCTTTTTGTATTTGTTTTGATAATCTTGTTATTGCTTGTTTGTGTAGTAATCGCAACACCCCGAATGTTTCATCTGTTGTTGGTTCATTCGGTGTGATTGCAGAACATGGAGCTTTTCATAAAGTGTGGTACTATACAATAGGATAGCTCTCCGGAGGAAGGTTGGTTCCAACTCTTAAATCTAGACACCACATGCCCAATTTGCAGAGAAACTAATTTAATCCTACCCTAATATTTACAAGGAGACTGGGATAGAAGGATGCAATAAAAGTAAACCTATTATAACTAGAGGTGATACACCAATAAGGAATGCTAGATATTTTCACTTACATGGAGATGAAAATAAAAAAGTTTGAAGAGGATTATGGAACACCACAAATCAAAACAATGCTGCAAGTATATTCACCAAATAAACAAAACAATGAAGTCTACAATAACAATTTAACAATGCATGATAACCAAATGTAATAAGAGATCGAAGGGACACAATAGAAACATAAGAGGGATGATAATCATCCACATATCTTTATGTATTATTGCTCCAAAATTTGATACAATGTATTACAAGTGGGTGGGGGATGCATAAAATTGCATTACAATTTGAATGGGAGGCTTGAGCTCCAAAAATTTCTCATGGACAAGAAAGAAGGGAGAGGAAAGGGTAAAACATCCAACCTTTTGAAATGTTCCCTCTTTACAAGTTTTAGCAAAATATTTTGAGAGAGGAAAGAAAGAGAAGAATACTGAAATTCTCCCAAATCCTTTAATAAATCATCATTAGATAGTGCAATGAGTGCTTGAAGATATATAAAATCTCTATTTCATAAATTACATTGCCTTGTTTAAAAATAAATTGGCCTTGATTACACCGGGTCTAGTATCCTATCATCCCGTAGCATCCTCATGATTTTCTCTCCACTTACCTTATTAAATTCCTTCTTAGGCCATTCCATGCTATATATTTCAATTCTAGATTTCCAACAACTACAAGTTTGTTTAAAATGGTTAAAAATTTCAGGAGTTAGAGGGTTTGAAGTTTGGTCTAGGTTTTGGGGGCTCCTCTAATGCATCGATTTTTGTTACCCACTAAGCCACAGTATTCCAATGACTAAGCTATGTATTTAATAGAATGTCTTTGTTTGCACAAAAATCCCCATACAACTTAGTGCCAAATCAGCACCCAATGCACCTTTTCCACCAACATCCAGATCTCTCTAGCTTGGTTCCACATGCAAATCGGTGGGTTTTAAAATTATTGGCAGGAGTTTGAATATTTTAGGTTTCTAGCCTTTTTTGTAGACTTTTAACACCTCTAACCTCGAAACCGACTTGGCCATACCTTTGAATGACACAACCTCAACACTTGGAAATGCGAGCTCCGAATCAACCCCAACTCGCCATGTGCCCAACTCTTCGGAGTTCATAATCCTTACCTTTCAAAACCTCAACTTGGTGCCTTTAGAGTTTGTTCATGCCCAAAGCTCGAAAGGTCCTACCGCTGACTCTCGGACTTGACATTGACCCCGAAGCAACCGAGCCAATTCAAATTTCAAGGTATTCCCTTTCATATTTTTCTCATTGCCGACTTCATAGCTCATGCGCCGCCAATCTTGAATCTGTCATCACCAATCAAGCACTATGATAATTCTTCACCGGGAACTCCTCGTGCTATGATTATTTACTAATGCACATGCCTTTAGGTTTGGTGGATGTAACTGAAACAAAACAACAATCGAACACAAGAATACCATGACTATGATAAGACGGAATGATGACAAATCTAAAATATCAAAGTAAATTATAATATTAACATGAAATTGTTACAATCTCACCCATGAGGTACTTCAACAAGACTATGGGATAAACTTACAATTATGCCTCTTGATGGCTTCTTCAACTCACCTTTAACCGATGGCTTCCTTTGCACACTTCCTACAATATTTCTCACTACTTCTTTTCTATGCCAAATGAGGGGGTGACCTCTCTATTTATAGAACTTCCAGATTATCCATCCTATCTCTAAGATAGGATAAGAAATCCACTCATAATCATATTCCATACCTTAACTCTTATCTCGTACATGTAAGCTTATCTCTTAAGATAAGATAAACCTTATCATTTTACATGGGTTCCACATTTTTAGACTTTTTACAAATAAAATACACAAAATATTTATGACCTCACTCCTTGTCCTTATTACCAATATAATATTTCTAATTCCTAATCATGTAGACCCTACTTCTCTAATTACCCAAACTTTGACATTTTAACATTACCGGACCACTTACGACAAATATTTACTTTTTACAACATTCCTATTGTACTTTGGATGCTACTGTACTCCACATTATTGGCGACACCGCATCGACTTGTGGCGCCATTATCTTCTATTAGATGCTACTACTAATTATACTTAACAACATCCTATTCCTAATACATACATTAATGAAATAGAAATTATGGAGGAAAATTTTAGTGTCGACATCTTCCCCCTTCCTAGCTTCTACTCCGTCCTCGGAGTAGACTATTCTGGTGCTTGGAAAATCTTCAACTTGTTGTGGTTGACCCATTTCGTAATGGGAGTGCCATCCAATTCCTCCGGTCAGATGCACGTACCATTTTCATGCACAATCGCTATTTTGTAGGGCCCCATCCATTTTGGAAGAAATTTTCTTTATCTTTTTTTGTATCGGAATCATATACTAGGACTAAGTCATTCACATGAAATGGAGACCACCGGATCTTTTGATCAAAGTATTCCTTCTACTTCATTTTATTCTTATGGCTTGTATCCTTTGCTATTTCCCTCATTTCCTCTAGAAAATGAAGATGTACCAACCTTTCTTTTACTGAATCACTTTCATCCATCCTTTCATTTTTCATAACTCTCACAGTGGGAATATCAAACTCAATAGGAAGAACTGGATCAATGCCATAGGCCAACTGAAATGAGGAGTATCCTGTTGCTGACTTTGATGTTGCCCTATATGCCCACAATGCTGCATGCATCCTTTTATCCCATTTATGTACCTGCAAGGCTGCATCTTTTGCTAGAATTTGACACAGTACAAAATTTGTTCGTTCCACCTGTCCATTCGTGCTTGGCTTGTATGTTGTTGCCTTCCTGTGCTTAATAGAAAACTTATTGACTAGGGCTTCTACCACCTCATTAATGAAGTGGCTTCCTTGATCCTTACAATTTCTAATGGACAACCAAATCTGGTGACAATGCGTTCATACATGAACCTTGCCACTTCATCCATGGAAGCTGTTTTCAATGGCCTAGCTTCAACCCACTTGGTTAAATAATCTATGGCAACTACAATATACTTATTTTGGTGTGATGTAGTTGGAAGTGGACCTACAATGTCTATTCCTCACTTTTCAAAGGGACCAAGGGGAAGAATAGGACATAATGGAGCTGATGAAGTCTTACGGTTACCATGTGTTTGACAAATATCACATGTCTTACAATAATTATAACAATCTTTAAAAAGAGTGGGCCAGTGATAACCTGCATCCAAGATCCTTCTTGCTGTAAGTTGTCTAGAGAAGTGCCCTCCACATGTACCATTGTGGAATTCTTCTAGTAGTTCCTTTCCTTGATCACGTCCAACTGCCCTCTTGTACTGTCCATCAGGTCCTATTCGAAATAATGCTCCATGCAGAATGGAATATGGACGACTGGCTTGAGTAATCTTTCTCTTAGTCTTTGCATTGGCACCATCAGGAAACTTGAATTCATTCAGATAATTCCAAATATCTATGTATTCACTAGGATTGTGTCAAGGAGAACAATGTTGCATAGGAAAATCATCATCATCACAAGATGATCCTAAACCATCATAGGCTCGAGAGATTGCATCTGCATTGACATGTTTTTTTCCCGGCCTATCTATAATATCAAATTCAAATTCTTGCAGCAAAATTATCCATCTTGCTATCCTCCCTAATGGGTTAGGCTTATTGACAATATATTTCAGAGTTCGATGATCTGTTACAACTATAAATTTCTGCCATAGCAAGTAATTTCTAAACTTCTTTACAAAGAAAATGATAGCAGAGCCTCTTTTTCAATTACAAGTATAGTTTACCTCAAAGATTGCTCATTTATCCTGCTCCCAAAGTAAATTGATGTTCATTCCCATTTTCATCCTTTTGGCTCAAAGTACTTCCTAGTGCTACATCGAGGCATCGGTGTACACAATGAATGGCTTGCTCCAATCTAGATTCTTCAAAACAGTGAAGACACCTGTGGCTTCCTTGCTTGTCCAAAAGCTTCATGCGCCTTATTTCCGGTTCATAAGTAACATCCTTCTTCAAGAACTGGGTTAGTGGCTGTGCAATCTTTGAGAAATTCTTGATAAACCTTCTATAGTAACCCACATGGCCTAAAAATGATCTCAATTTACTTCTATTAATAGGAAATGGTAAATCTTTGATTTTTGAAACTTTATCAGGATCAGTACCAATACCATCTTTGGATACAACATGCCCTAACAAAACGCCTTTAGAACATCCAAAGACACACTTTGTAGGGTTTAGTGAGGCTTGTGCTTCATCTAACCTTTGAAATGCTTGTCTCCATTTGGTGCAGGTGGTCCAACTTGCTCCCATAGATGTAAAAATCATCCAGAAATACTCTGATGAAGGTCCCAATGTAGGGTTCGAACACCCTATTCATCAAACATTGGAATGTTGCTAGAGCATTACACAATCCAAAAGGCATAACTCTATAGGCAAACGTTCCCCAAGGAGTGGTGAATGTGGTCTTCAGCTGATCTTTCTCTGCTATACGAACTTGGTTGTAGCCGCTATATCCATCAGCAAAACTATAGCACTCTGGCCAGCTACTTCGGCCCAAGATCGATCCGAAAATGGAAGAGGGTAATGATCCTTCTTTGTTGCCTTATTGAGCTTCCTTTGAAAGAGCCGGAGGTAGGATTCCTTCTCACTCTCCATCACAAAGATCATCAATCTTTATTTGTTGGAGACGATCATCAACTTCTTCTTCAGATAATTTTATGGGGTCATGAGTTAGTGTAAGATGGAAGGAGATCCATGATCTGAAACATCCACCTCGCTTTCTTCATCTTTAGTGTCCACTTCACTAGTACTAGAGTAATCGAGAGGATGTCCAATCATCAGTTTCATCACTTGAATCCACGTGTTTGTTTTATGATGTCGAGGATCACGTTTATCTTCACCCTCTCTCTACCACGTCCAAGTGTCATGAAACCTTCATTCTAGTAGTTTTTGCATGAACTCTCCTTAGCCATGGTCTTCCCAAGAGTAGCATTGGGTGCACGCAAATACCATTTTTCATCACCTGAAAGTCTACCACACATACAACACCCATAATAGATATTGCCACATTTGAAACTACACCTTCTCGGTTTAGTTTTTCCTTATTTAATGACCTTAACATAAGTGTTCAAGGGCGATCAATTTTTGAACCCAACATATTCATTACAAACTCGGTCATTACATTAATCGCAGCACCTCCATCAACTAAGACATCATGAAATGAAATACCATTACATAATACCTCGCCTTGTGGAGAATAGGGATCTGCCTCTCTCGCCTCCAAAACAGGGACCTCAACCTCCTTCCTTCTTCGAGAGCATTGAGTCCACCTCGCAACTCCCGCCTCTTTCTCGGAAGACATAGCCAAGAGTTGACCATATGTAATATTTGCAGCCTTTTGGACAGATCTTCCAAGATGGAGTATGGTCCTTGCCCTTGTGAAATCAGAAAATCCTGCACACCCAACTTTCTTCTCCTATGTTTCTTACTATTTTTTCCTTTCATCTTCTTAGGATCAGTTCCATCTTGATTATCTTTTTCTTTCTTTCTTTTTGTTACAAACACATCTACTTCATTATTTCTACTCTTATCTACTACATCAAGAGAATTCACAGGTGCTTTTCCTTTATCATTATCTCTTGTACGGATGTGAAGCTCTATCGGACAATTATACTTATAATGACCCTTTTATAACAACCATAACAACTTGTAAATATTTCTTTTGGACCTCTATCTCCTCCCGAGAACTAAATTCCTTTCCTTCAAGAAGATTAATAGTTAATCGCCCATCTTCCTAAGCAGATCTTCATACTTAGTAGATGTACTAGGAGAAATATTTGTGCTCACGGGAGTGGTTGTGGATTCTGGACCAAAGGTGTTGGTGTAGGCTCTACTTTAGCAACAATTTCTTTGGGCTCCTCTTTCATGCTTTCTTCTTGCCTTCTTGCAATCTCCTTTGCTTGTTCAATGGTAGCTAGGCGGTCATACTTCACTCGTTGTCTGATCCTCGGCTTCATCCCAAGAATGAAGTGCTTACATAGGAGATTATCCACGCCATTCATCAACCCATCCGCTAGTCCTTCCTTCCGGATCTGGGCATCGAGCTTCCTCCTTAGCTCTAGAACACGAGCATGATAATCCCTTATCTTTTCCTTCTCTCCTTGGGATAGCTTTGTGACCTCGATCACGAGATATACATATTTCTGTTGTTCACCAAATTCTTCAAGAAAACTTTCGATTAATAAATCCCATGAATTTTTCACATTATCACCTAGTGTTTCAAACCACCTAAGTGCGGAACCATCCAAAAAATTAGGAAAAATTCAGTCCATTGTTCCCTTCTTATAAGGCCATTACAAATACAAGATCGCTTAAACTCTTGAATGAAAGAAGAAGCATCTTCATTAGATTAAGCTGAAAAAATAGGAATCTTTCCCATTTTAAAAAGTAACCACCGTGAAATACCAACCCACAAGTACAATCAACAAGACTTATGTGCACAAATAATTGGAATTACTATAGAAATGACCATGGTAAACTATGGTAAAACTTGACTTACTGAGGTAAAAACTACTTTTACTGTGGTAAACACTATTCACGGTAAAAAGTGAAGTTACTGCGGTAAATACTATTCACGGTAAAAAGTGACTTTACTGTGATAAATACTATTCACAACAAAAATGACTTTGTCATGGTAACTACTATTCATGGTAAAAATGACTTTACCATGGTAACTACTATGCACAGTAAAAACAAGGTTATCCTCCAATTGATTTTTGACTAAGTGGGAATATCTCTCCAGAAAATCCACCAACGAGGAATGGTCCCGGCAACGGAACCAAAATGTCATCACCAATCCGGCACTATGATAATTCTTCACCAGGAACTCCTCGTGCTATGATTATTTACTAATGCACAGCCTTTAGTTTGGTGGATGTAATCTGGAAACAAAACAACAACCGAACACAAGAATAACATTGACTATGATAAGACGGAATGATGAAAATCTGAAATATCAAAGTAAATTATAATATTAACATGAAATTGTTACAATCTCACCCATGAGGTACTTCAACAAGACTATGGGAGAAACTTTACAATTATGCCTCTTGATGGCTTCTTTAACACACCTTTAATCGATGCCTCTTTTGCACACTTCCTACAATATTTCTCACTACTTCTTTTCTATGCCAAATGAGGGGGTGGCCTCTCTATTTATAGAACTTCCAGGCTTATCCATCCTATCTCTAAGATAGGATAAGAAATCCACTCCGACGAATCATATTCCATACCTTAACTTTTATCCGTACATGTAAGTTTATCTCTTAAGATAAGATAAACCTTATCATTTTACATGGGTTCCACATTTTTAGACTTTTTACAAATAAAATACCCAAAATATTTATGACCTCACTCCTTGTCCTTATTACCAATATAATATTTCTAATTCCCAATCATGTAGACCCTACTTCTCTAATTACCCAAACTTTGACATTTTAACATTACGGACCACTTATGACAAATATTTACTTTTTACAACATTCCTATTGTACTTTGATCTACTATGTACTCCACATTATTGGCGACACTGTACTGACGTGGCGCTGTTATCTTCTATCAGACGCTACTACTAATTATACTTAACAACATCCTATTCCTAATACATACATTAATGAAATAGAAATTATGGAGGAAAATTTTAGTGTCGACAGAACCCAACTCACCCGAACCCCGAAACACTCAATCTTTGAAGTATAAAAGACTTCAAGCTTCAGGATTCCATTATTTTTCCAACTAGCTTGATTCTCGAGATATCTTTTGTTGACTTTCGCCCTTGGCCATTCTACTATCTCTGTCGACACTAAAATTTTCCTCCATAATTTCTATTTCATTAATGTATGTATTAGAATAGGATGTTGTTAAGTATAATTAGTAGTAGCGTCGATAGAAGATAACGGCGCCACAAGATGGTGCCGCCAATAATGTGGAGTACGGAATACCAAAGTACAATAGGAATGTTGTAAAAAGTAAATATTTGTCGTAAGTGGTCCGTAATGTTAAAATGTCAAAGTTTAGGTAATTAGAGAAGTAGGGTCTACATGATTAGGAATTAGAAATATTATATGGTAATAAAGACAAGGAGTGAGGTCATAAATATTTTGTGTATTTTATTTGTAAAAGTCTAAAAATGTGGAACCCATGTAAAATGATAAGGTTTATCTTATCTTAAATGTATAAGCTTACATGTACAGATAAGAGTTAAGGTATGGAATATGATTCGTCAGAGTGGATTTCTTATCCTATCTTAGAGATAAGATGCATAAGCTCGGAAGTTCTATAAATAGAGAGGCCACCCCCTCATTTAGCATAGAATGAAGTAGTGAGAAATATTGTAGGAAGTGTGCGAAGGAAGCCATCGGTTTAAAGGTGTGTCAAGAAGCCATTAAGAGGTGTAATTGTAAAGTTTCTCCCATAGTCTTGGTGAAAGTCAAGTGAAGTCAATAACACTTGAAGTACCTCATGGGTGAGATTGTAACAGTTTCATGTTAATATTATAATTTATTTTGATATTTCAGATTTTTCATCATTCTATCTTATCATAGTCGATGGTATTCTTGTGTTATGTTGTTGCTTTGTTTCCAGATTACATCCACCAAACTAAAGGCTGTGCATTAGTAAATAATAATAGCACGAGGGTTTCCCGGTGAAGAATTATCATAGTGCCGATTGGTGATGACATTTTGGTTCCGTTGTCGGGACCATTCCTCATTGGTGGATTTTCTGGAGAGATATTCCCACTTAGTCAAAAATCAATTAGAGGGTAACCTTGTTTTTATTGTGCATAGTAGTTACCATGGTAAAGTCATTTTTGCCATGAATAGTAGTTACCATGGTAAAGTCATTTTTGCTGGAATAGTATTTACCACAGTAAAGTCACTTTTTACCGTGAATAGTATTTACCGTAGTAACTTCACTTTTTACCGTGAATAGTGTTTACCATAGTAAAGTCAGTTTTTACCGCAGTAAGTCAAGTTTTACCATAGTTTACCGTGGTCATTTCTATTTTACTATAGAAAGGTGTAAAGTCACTTTCTAGTATACTTGATTCCAATTATTTGTGCACATAAGTCTTGTTAATTGTACTTGTGGGTTGGTATTTCACAAGTGGTTACTTTTGAAAATGGGAAAGATTCCTATTTTTTCAGCTCAATCTAATGAAGATGCTTCTTCTTTTATTCAAGAGTTTAAGCGATCTCGTATTTGTAATGGCCTTATAAGAAGGGAACAATGGATTGAATTTTTCCTACCTTTTTGGATGGTTCAAGACTTAGGTGGTTTGAAACACTAGGTGATAATGTGAAAAATTCATGGGATTTATTTATGAAAGTTTTCTTGAAGAATTTGGTGAACAATGAAATATGCAGATCTCATGATCTAGATCACAAAGCTATCCCAAGGAGAGAAGGAGAAGATAAGGGATTATCATGTTCGTGTTCTAAAGCTAAGGAGGAAGCTCAATGCCCAGATCCGGAAGGAAGGATTAGCGGATGGGTTGATGAATGGCGTGGATAATCTCCTCTATAAGCACTTCATTCTCGGGGTGAATCCAAAGATCGACAACGAGTGAAGTATAACCGCCGCCTACCATTGAACAAGCAAAGGAGATTACAAGAAGGCAAGAAGAAAGCATGGAAGAGGAGCCCAAAGAAATTATTGCTAAAGTAGAGCCTACACCAGCACCTTTGGTCCAGAATCCACAACCACTCCCGGTGAGCACAAATATTTCTCCTAGTACATCTACTGAGTATGAAGATCTGCTCAAAAAGATGGGTCAGTTAACTATTAATCTTCTTCAAGGAAAGGAATTTAGTTCTCAGGGAGGAGATAGAGGTCCAAAATAAATATTTCTGAAGTTGTTTGTTATGGTTGTTATAAAAAGGGTCATTATAAGTATAATTGTCTAGATAGAGCTTCTACATCTGGTAAAGGAGATAATGATAAAGGAAAAGCACTGTGAATTCTTTTGATGTAGTAGATAAGAGCAGAAATAATGAAGTAGATGTGTTTGTAACAAAAAGAAAGAAAGAAAAAGATAATCAAGATGGAAATGATCCTAAGAAGATGAAAGAAGAAACTAGTAAGAAACATAGGAGAAGAAAGTTGGGTGTGCAGGATTTTATGATTTCACAGGGGCAAGGACCATACTCCATCTTGGAAGATATGTCCAAAAGGCCTGCAAATATTACATATGGTCAACTCTTGGCTATGTCTTCTGAGAAGAGGCGGGAGTTGCGAGGTGGACTCAATGCTCGAAGAAGGAAGGAGGTTGAGGTCCCTGTTTTGGAGGCAAAGGCAGATCCCTATGCTCCACAAGCTGAGGTATTATGTAATGGCATTTCAATTCATGATGTCTTAGTTGATGGAGGTGCTGCAGTTAATGTAATGACCGAGTCTCGTAATAAATATGTTGGGTTTAAAATTGATCACCCTTCAACACTTATGTTAAGGTCATTAAATAAGGGAAAACTAAACCGAAGGTGTAGTTCCAAATGTGGCAATATCTGTTATGGGTGTGGTATGTGTGGTAGACTTTTAGGTGATGAAAAATGGTACTGTTGCGTACCCAATGCTGCTGGGAAGACCATGGCTAAGGAGAGTTCATGCAAGAAACTACTGGAATGAAGGTTTCATGACACTTGGATGTGGTAGAGAGAGGGTGAAGATAAATGTGATCCCTCGACATCATAAGGCAGAACCTGTGGATTCAAGTGATGAAACTGATGATTGGACATCCTCTGATTACTCTAGTACCAGTGAAGTGGACACCGAAGATGAAGAAAGTGAGGTGGATGTTTCAGTCATGGATATCCTTCTAGTCACACCAACTCATGACCCCATAAAATTATCTGAAGAAGAAGTTGATGATCGTCTCCAACAAATAAAGATTGGTGATGTTGTGATGGAGAGTGAGAAGGAATCCTACCTCCAGCTCTTTCGAAGGTACATACACCTATTCACTTTTGATTACAAGGAACTCCATCAAGTAAGTTGGGTAGGACATTGTATTGAGTGGTAGATGGTGCTAAGCCCATAAAGCAAATGCCATAGATGAATCCTAATTTTTCCAAGACTATAAAAGAAGAAATAGATAAGTTGCTTGATGCAGGATTCATATTTTTGTGGAGAATTTAGGAATGGGTTTCTCCCATTGTGATCTCAATAAAAAAGAATGGGAAGCTACGCATTTGTGTTGATTACAGGAATCTCAATAAGGCAACAAAGAAGGATCATTACCCTCTTCCTTTTCAGATCAGATCTTGGATGAAGTAAATGCCAGAGTGCTATAGTTTTGTTGATGGATATAGCTGCTACAACCAAGTTGTATAAAGCAGAGAAAGATCAATCAAGACCACGCTCACCAATCCTTGGGGAACATTTGCTTATAGAGTTATGCTTTTGGGTTGTGTAATGCTCCAAAGAACATTCCAGTTGTTTGATGAATAGGGTGTTCGAACCCTACATCGGGACCTTCATCGAGTATTTCGGATGATTTTTGCATCTATGGGAGCAAGTTGGACCACCGCACTGAGATGGAGATATAGCATTTCAAAGGTTAGATGAAGCACAAGCCTCACTAAACCCTACAAAGTGTGTCTTTGGATGTTCTAAAGGTGTTTTGTTAGGGCATGTCGTATCCAGAGATGGTATTGTATCGATCCCGATAAAGTTTCAAAATCAAAGATTTACCATTTCCTCTTAATAGAAGTAAGTTGAGATCATTTTTAGGCCATGTGGGTTAATATAGAACGTTCATCATGAATTTCTCAAAGATTGCATGCCACTAACCCGCTTCTTGAAGAAGGATGTTACTTATGAACCAGAAATAAGGCGCATGAAGCTTTTGGACAATCAAGGAAGCCCGGTGTCTTCACCTGTTTTGAAGAATCCAGATTGGAGCAAGCCATTCATTGTGTACACTGATGCCTTAGATGCAGCACTAGGAAGTACTTTGAGCCAAAAGGATGAAAATGGGAATGAACATCCAATTTACTTTGGGAGTAGACAAATGAGCTTGATCTTTGAGGTAAATTATATCAGAATCGAAAAAGAGGCTCTGGCTGTCATTTTTCTTTGTAAAGAAGTTTAGAAATTACTTGCTAGGGTAAAAATTTCTAGTTGTAACAGATCATCAGGCTCTAAAATATATTGTAAATAAGCCTAACCCATCAGGGAGGATAGCAAGATGGATAATTTTGCTACAAGAGTTTGAATTTGATATTATAGATAGGCCAGGAAAGAAGCATGTCAATGCAGATGCACTCTCTCGAGCCTATGATGGTTTAGGATCATCTTGTGATGATGATGATTTCCCGATGCCAACATTGTTATCCCTTGACACAATCCCTAGTGAATACATAGATATTTGGAATTATCTGAATGAATTCAAGTTTCTTGATGGTGCCAATGCAAAGACTAAGAGAAAGATTACTCAAGCCAGTCGTCCATATTCTATTCTGCATGGAGTATTATTTCGAATAGGACCTGATGGACAGTACAAGAGGGCAGTTGGATGTGATCAAGGGAAGGAACTGCTAGAAGAATTCCACAATGGTACATGTGGAGGGAACTTCTCTAGACAACTTACAGTGAGAAGGATCTTGGATGCAGGTTATCACTGGCCCACTCTTTTTAAAGATTGTTATAATTATTATAAGACATGTGATATTTGTCAAACACATGGTAACCGTAAGACTTCATCAACTCCATTATGTCCTATTCTTCCCTTTGGTCCCTTTGAAAAGTGGGGAATAGACATTGTAGGTCCACTTCCAAATACATCACGCCAAAATAAGTATATTGTAGTCGCATAGATTATTTAACCAAGTGGGTTCAAGCTAGGCCATGAAAACAGCTTCCATGGATGAAGTGGCAAGGTTCATGTATGAACGCATTGTCACCGATTTGGTTGCCCATTAGAAATTGTAATGTATCAAGGAAGTCACTTCATTAATGAGGTGGTAGAAGCCCTAGTCAATAAGTTTTCTATTAAGCACAGGAAGGCAACAACATACAAGCCAAGCACAAATGGACAAGTGGAACGAACAAATTTTGTGTTGTGTCAAATTCTAGCAAAAGATGCAGCCTTGCAGGTACATAAATGGGATAAAAGGATTCATGCAACATTGTGGGCATATAGGGCAACATCAAAGTCAGCAACAGGATACTCCCCATTTCAGTTGGCCTATGGCATTGATCTAGTTCTTCCTATTGAGTTTGATATTCCCACTGTGAGAGTTATGAAAAATGAAAGGATGGATGAAAGTGATTCAGTAAAAGAAAGGTTGGTACATCTTCATTTGTTGGAGGAAATGAGAGAAATAGCAAAGGATACAAGCCATAAGAAGAAAATGAAGCAGAAGGAATACTTTGATCAAAAGATCTCGGTGGTCTCCATTTCATGTGAATGACTTGGTTCTAGTATATGATTCCAGATACAAAAAAAGAAGACAGAGAAAATTTCTTCCAAAATGGACGGGCCCTACAAAATAGCAAATTTGGCATAAAAATGGGTACGATTGTAGGAATTGGATGGCACTCCCATTACGAAATGGGTCACCCACGATAAGTTGAAGATTTTCCAAGCACTGAGAATAGTCTACTCGAGGACGAGAGTAGAAGCTAGAAGGGGGAAGATGTCGACACTAAAATTTTCCTCCATAATTTCTATTTCATTAATGTATGTATTAGGAATAGGATGTTGTTAAGTATAATTAGTAGTAGCGTCGATAGAAGATAACGGCGCCACAAGACGGTGCCGCTTAATAATGTGGAGTACGGTAATATCAAAGTACAATAGGAATGTTGTAAAAAGTAAATATTTGTCGTAAGTGGTCCGATAATGTTAAAATTAGAGAAGTAGGGTCTACATTAGAGAAGTTTGGGTAATTAGACAAGTAGGGTCTACATGATTAGGAATTAGAAATATTATATTGGTAATAAAGACAAGGAGTGAGGTCATAAATATTTTGTGTATTTTATTTGTAAAAAGTCTAAAAATGTGGAACCCATGTAAAATGATAAGGTTTATCTTATCTTAATAAATAAGCTTACATGTACGAGATAAGAGTTAAGGTATGGAATATGATTCGTCGAGTGGATTTCTTATCCTATCTTAGAGATAAGATGGATAAGCCTCGGAAGTTCTATAAATAGAGAGGCCACCCCCCTCATTTAGCATAGAAGGAAGTAGTGAGAAATATTGTAGGAAGTGTGCGAAGGAAGCCATCAGTTTAAAGGTGTGTTGAAGAAGCCATTAAGAGGTGTAATTGTAAAGTTTCTCCCATAGTCTTGGTGAAAGGCAAGTGAAGTCAATAACACTTGAAGTACCTCATGGGTGAGATCAGAACATTTCATGTTAATATTATAATTTATTTTGATATTTCAGATTTGTCATCATTCTGTCTTATCATAGTCGATGGTATTCTTGTGTTATGTTGTTGTTTTGTTTCCAGATTACATCCACCAAACTAAAGGCTATGCATTAGTAAATAATCATAGCACGAGGAGTTCCCGGTGAAGAATTATCATAGTGTCGGATTGGTGATGACATATCCACAATGGGTTATCTTTTGAGTCTAGGATCTCGATCCTCTCCACCATCCATCATATTTTCGGGGCAAGTTGTCTCCCAAAATCTAAGTCATACCCTGATTCCTTGTCACCACCTCCATGATGCATCTTGTTGGCTGAGCTTATGGAGTTCAGCCCTTCCTTTTCTCTATGAACTCGATGAACCTCTAACTCAACTCGACAGTATCCATCATCTCACCCCCGAGCCATGCCTCTTGTTCATTGAACCACCCTTCCATTTTTTCGTGAGATTCCTTCTCCTACGGGTCACCAAAATAAAAACTCAAATTGACCTCAGTCCTTTGTGTAAGATTTATATGAGCTATTCCTCCCTTCATCATTGTATCCTAACTCGTAAAGATGAGTTGAGTTTGTTGACTTGACTTCGGTGCCACGAGATCCACCGAATGAAATCACCCTGGAACATATGCCAACTTGAATTTGAAGTGCATCCATCTCATATCACCGAGTAGCTCACCGAGCTACTCAAAGAGTCTCCTTTTCAACTCACCAAATTGATATAACCTTCCACTGCTTGGTTGGCTCCTAAGGCCTAATTGAATATTATTTTACCCTAGAGCTCATTTTTCAAAATTTTAAAATTATCTCTTGTCGAGACATGATGTAGAATGAATGCAAGGGCTATTAGAGCCCAACATGATTTTTTCCATTTTTGCTCATTTTGATTTGGATGTGGATCGATGGGGCCCGCATTTCATAATTTTTCAAGTTGGTCTTTATGGATTAAAACCTAGAGGAGGAGAAAAATACTCAATACCATTTTCACTCCTAAACTCATGAATGTGCTCCCGAGACCCCGAGAACCTCTTGTGACCTTTTTTCATCTTTAGGGGCCCTTTGTTAGGTAATTTTCTTGGGAGGGAAAAATTGTCAACAATTTGGCAACTTGCGGGGACATCTTGTTACTAGATGTTATGTACCAAAGAATCTAAAGATTTGTATTAGGTACGAAGTCATTGTATACCCGCAAACTAATCTTGAACCTATTGAATTTAAACCTGAATACCTCCTACACATCATTGAAAATTAACCTATTCTACTATTCACATTCCAAATATCAAAAGAAATTATCAAAAATAAGTTTTGTGAGGGTTGAAAATTGTCTTAAACCAACATTTTCACCTCCTCCTTCCTATAATCCCGATCAAGTAAGACTGAAATGTACTTTTAAACTTCTCCAAAAATCTTATTCTACTAAGTATGAAACACATGACGATCGATGATTTCTTGGCATGTATTACACATTGCAGATTTGTAAATAAAACATTTTTGGAGTTAAGACATCATAGAACTCTATTATTTTTTTATTTTCTGCTCTTTTCTAAATTTTCCACTTACAACATGTTGTTGGAGGATGTTTTCTTTCTAACTTGGTAGAGGATACTGGAATTTCACTTGTGGGGTATCTTGAAGGACCCGAAGAGTGAGAACTTAGTAAAATATATCCTTAATGTAGATTTTAGTTTCTCTGCATTTGTTTTCTTTTGAAATCAGCATCGTTATCTTACAAGTATGAACTCCTTTCCTATTACAACATTCATCTAGGGAGGCATAGTGAAATGCATAATGATACAACTTAGGAACAACAAAACCTATGCCAAATGCACATAGGAAATTGAAACCTAATCTATTACAAGATTATATGCAGATGCACTTAGAGGAATTAAAAATCCTAAACTAATATATATAATGGTGATAATTTTCCTTTCAGTAGTAATGCTTGAGATATATTCCATTGATCGAATTAGAAGTTCTTCTCCTTCTAAATTAGAAAATTGGAAGGCATTACTACTTTACATTTTGTGACCATGTGTAGGGGCTAATCCAAGTGGCATGAAACTTAAAATGCCTTCTGGTTTTTCCCAATATGCATCCCATTTAGAATTTTGGTCCCCTTCCAGATAGGTCATTATCATGGCTTTCTTATAGAATGACCTATTGACTAAGGCTTGATACTTTTCCATTACCTTGATTTCCCGTTCTCTTATCTCTTCCAACTTCATCGCCTACACATACCTAGCTTCAAGAGGCTCAAATTCTAAAAAATTTAGTTGCTTTATGAGATCCAATGTGGGTAACTCAAGTGATATGGGAAATATTGCTTCCTTGTCATAGACTTTCTTATAGGGAGAGTTGCCCATTGATCTCTTCAGTGTTATCCTATCAGCCCATAAGGATAATTTGAGCTTGGTATGATATGTCCTCTACTTTTCATATAGAGTCTTCTTCATGATATTCAATAAATTTTTGTTTATGGACTCTACTTTTCTATTACCCTATGGGTAATAGTTTGAAGAGGTCCATAGATATATCCCATTCCTAACAACCCATCTTCTGATCTTAGAACCTAGGAATGCTAGGGCCTTGTCTGATATGACGGTGGCTGGTACTTTGAACATTGTCGTGATTCCTTCATAGAATTCCAAAGTATGCTAGAATCATTGTATTTTTGAGTACTATCGCATTGTTCAACTTAGTGAAATAATCCGTTGTAGTTAGGATCCACTTGTAGACACCAATTTTTGGTATCATTCCTCCCCTTTGCCTTGTGGTTGCCCAAATTTATAAGGCTTACCCATTCAAATCCTTTTTCCCCCTCAATTTTAATAAATACCATTTCCGACGTAAAATACATGTTCAATTAATCAATCTTAATTTATTACTTGATCCCCTTTAAAATACGTAAGCCTCGTTATCCAAATATTCCAATTAAGTCATATCATCCCACCTAATAATTAAATAATCCAAATCATGAACCCCACTCAATAAAATCAAATCTATTATTTCACCTAATCACTCAAATCATGTCCCCCCACTCACCTGACCAGGGTTACTTTGTCTAACCCAGGTTACCTGATAACCCCTAATCTAACCCTATCTCTAGGATATAAATACATGCCTTTTCCCTCTTTCAAACATGTTGGAAATTTTAGGAATTTTTTTAAAGTCTTAGAATAACAAATAGGAAGATTCCTAAGGTTTTTAGAAGTTTTCAAGTTTTAGAAACAAGTTGCAAGTAAGTTTTGAAGTAAAGGAAAACCTCTTCCATTATAGATATCCACTATAGAATCCTTCCCTCATGTTGTTCTTATGATGCCACTTATGGCACCATAATGTCATTCACATGCCCTCAAGTACAATGGTCATCCAATTTACTTGGCATACTATACTTCTCTACTTTTGCATGCTATCTACGGTTCATCATTTATTTCTTTCTTTTTAGACACGGGGGTTGATATCCACCAAGGGAGTTAACACCCTCTTGGAACCGTCATTTTTCGAGAAGCCCCTCATATATCTATCTAATCATATATGTCTTGATTTTGCAAACATTATCACGAGATCCATCTATTGGCACTGCATATCTATATCCACATTCAAGGATATTTAAGCCCTCCATATTTCAAGGTTGATGGTCGTTTCAAAGATATCGAAACATTCGCTTGCACAAGAACGAGGTTTCTTTGTCTCGACATTTTTCACACCTAGTGGGATGAGACCCAAGATCTAGTTATTTTTTCTTCTTTACTCATCTTGTGAAGATGTCGGTGTTAGTGTAGTCTTCATCAATTTGGTATGCTACGCACATTTAATGGTATGTGTTATCTTGGAGGTAAGTGGTCTTCTTGTTCTCAATCAACTTATTATTTTGTTATTCGTAGTCAATATAGAGTTTATTTTTAGTATTAAATAAATGAAAAAATACGAGAGAAAATTCAAAAAAGAGACAAAAACACAAAAAAATAAAAAAACAAAATTATTATTATTATTATCCAAACGACTCATAAATCCATCTATTTCCACCATCCCCTTCCCCTTCCCCTTAGCTCCGCCAGCTCGGCCAAGTCACTTCCTCACATATTGAACCACTCGATCTCCTTCCCTATTCTCACCATGTATCTCACCTAGATACCTCGGCTATCTCCCAACCCGAGCTACTATACACCAAACTCACCTCACACACAGCTCGGATCTGCCCCGAGTCTCTCTCCGTCCCCAACCAACTCTCCCCGAGCCACTCCCAAGCCCCAAACCATCTCTCACCCAACTCAACTCTTCACTGAGCTACTCCCACATCACCTGAAATGAGCTGCTATCCACACCCATCCTCAGCATCTCTCTCCCCGTCGATAATATCCCCAACTCCATTCTCTTACCTATCTCCTTTCTAACCAAATTCACAATCCCCAACCCCTCACTGAGTTGATTCTTTCACACATCCAATCCTGACTCCTTCCACTCCCGATCTAACTTCTTCCTCCTCGAGATCTAGAACTGCATCATTGCAATCTTATTTTGATCTACCTGGCCTATATTATTCGCTGGTTCACCCTATACTCCATAAAGAATTTTTTATACACTCTGTAACGAAGAAATATTTACGGATATGTTTCATATTATGTATTCAACATTACGTATCCATCATTTCATACCTAATACCGATTGCCCTGTTCGAAACACAAATACCTATCAAAACTTCTCGACTTGTTCTAAAAGTCTAGCCGCCCTTGATATACGATAATATTATGCAAGCCTTTTGATTCCCATTATTGTGAGCAACGAATTATATTCCAAAACAAATCCAGGAATAGATGTGATACGTGAGCGCAAATCATGTCAAATCAGTAACAATTTTTCCATCCATGGGCTCCGGTCATCAACATTTGGTTTGGCGTATTTTAAATGTGCATGAGAATCACTTACCCATGTATGCCCACGACTATCTATGTAGAGAAAGTGAATATTCACGTAGACTCAAAAGATTCCGATGTTTGATGCATGCAACTATTTCCAGCTTAGTTTCAAATTCACGCAAAGCTTTGTGGGTAGTGACTGTAAAGTCTCTTTATAGTAATCATCTTACAATTCTTTGGACTGCATTTATCAACAGTGCTCGCACCACCGTAGCCAATTATATATTTCTTGTTTATATTTTTGTGATTCTCATTATGTCATCATACATGTGAAGAGCCACGTCCATGAGCAGTATGACCAACCGTGAGCCATGTCCAAATGCATGTGATTCTCATTAATTAACTTAAGCCATGTCCATGTACAATATAACCCATAGACCAACACCCTTTCACGTTGACCAATCACCCTCACTTCCACTACAAACCAACCAACCAACCGATCACTTTTCAATCAAACTTAACCAACCGACCCATTTCCCAATTGTTTGACTTTTTCATCTGCTCTTGAGTACATTATCTCTAGTCTTTGCTTTCAACATCATTTATTTTATCTTTTAGAAAGTCTCTAAATAATCTACATTATTTATTTTATTATAGTGCCGAAGGCAAGTATATTGTCTTCACCATAACTATTAATTGTTTTCTTATAAATCAATAACAATATGCCACCTGTCACATTTCTTTTGTTTTGTAAAGTGTATATGAAATATTTGTAGGAATATTTTGTTTCCTTTTATTAAAGAATATTTCTTGGTTGCCATCGTTGTAGGACTCGAGGTTGGGTTTGTCTGCTGTGTTTCATTCAAACTATATTCATAGCCACGGGCTATTTTTTTTAGGGCGAGTCATGCTTACAACAAAACCAGACGAAAAATGGGAGATTTTGTCTTGTTATGGGTCAAGGCAAGGCAACATAGTGCATATTTTAGCTTGAATCTCCCTTGTAGTGTTCGATTCCATAACATTTTTCTCCCATGTAAGTAATTTTTATTTTCACTTTCTTTACAATCAAACCGTAGGTAATTTACATTATCTTTATGGTCAGATTGACCTTAGATGCACGTCTGAGAATAAAAAAGACAATGTTCTAAGCATCTTGCAATTTAACTAGAACATCATAGGTAATGAAAATCGACTTATTAATTTGTTTAGAGACTTTTTGTTGGCTTGATTTACACTACGCTTTGGTGCTTAGATGATGACGCGGGTAATTTTCTCATTTTGGACCCGATTGATGTAGATTTTGTTGTCGAACCATCTTTATAATGGTTTTATAGAGTACTGGGGATTTGGCTGTGTTAGAATATGATTGTTTTTGAGATTACGGATGGACATTTACATAAATAATAGCCCAACCAATATTCATGACTTTGTTTCCTCTTATCAACCAAACAATGTCGCATAAGAACATTTTTCAAATTTTGATACAAATTTTTTTTTGTTTCTAAGATATTAGACATCGATCAAAGCATAATTGAAATTCATTTGTTATCTGATGTTGTAGTTGCAAATGCTTTGGTAGATATGTAAGCAAAATGTTGAAGAATACACAAGGTATGTGATCTATTTGACAAAATGCCTCAAAAAATCTGTCCCCATGGACAAGAATGCTTGATAATTGCGGTGGTGAACAAGCTTACACACGAGAAGCTTCTAAATAAACAAGAAAACTAGAAAGATCACATAATGTTTAGAATGTGGCAAGCAACAAGTAAATATGGTGTTAATCTTGCATTCAAAATCGCTCAACTACACCCAAATAGAGTAATCAAAGGTAAAAAGTCTAACAAGTTCAAAGAAAGAGCCGGTGCGGTAAAAATATAAAGGATCAAGGCCTAGAAGGTCAGTTCATTAAAGCATTAAAGCTTGAAGAGATAGACTTACTAACATGAAAAAGCCCTTCTACCCCCGCTCGCTACAAAAAAATTGAAGCTCACATGGTTTTTTAGAAGGCTAGGGCATTTTTTAACGTTTTATTCATGGTTGAAATCAAGTGAACCATGATTCAGATTTATTTTAATTGTTAATTCAATTACAAACTGGTTAAAACAAATTAAATCCATTGCTATATGTAAATTTAAAGAGACAGATTAAACAAAAACAAAAACATGAAAAATGTTACCAAAATTGGTAGCATGAGAGTGCAATGAGGCGTTGATGGTGATGTTCCTGGAGCGAGCATGGGAAAAAATGTGAATAGTACTTGCGGATATTCGATCTCAGCACCATTTCTTTCTTCAATTTTTACCTCTTCAATAGGAAAATCTGAACATAAATCAGAAAATTTGATTCGTATGTGCTTCACATTAAAATGCAAACAATTGGCATAAAAATATTGTCTTGCAATAATTTACAAAAGGTTTATTAGTTGTTGGTTGAATTTAAGAATTTATTAGGTTCATATTTTTATTTTATTTTTGATGGGAGGGCAAAAAAATATGACGAAGTCTTTCCTATGTTACAAGTTCATATTTTTATTATACTACACATTGGCTTCTTACTTACTCCTCCATCTTTCATCATTTTCCTCACCTTTGCTACACCATCCCATTTCCTTGTTGTGGAATAAATATTTGATAACAGAACATAGTAACCCTCATTCCTGGGATCCAACTTAAAGAGATATTCAGCCACACATTCTCCAAGCTCCACATTGCAACGAATTTTGCATTCACCCAACAATGCTACCCATATGCTAGAATTAGGTTCCAATGGCATAGATGTAATAAAATTATATGCCTCATCCAAGCACCCACAATGACTAAGATGGTTAACCATGCATGCATAATGTTCCATACCCAGAGTCATGTTATGGTCATGACTCATGAGATTAAAGTATCGTCAGCTTCACTTGTTAGGCCAACATGACTGCAAGCAAAGAGTACAACGACAAAGGTGATGTGGTCTGGCTTTGTACCTAAATTTTCATTTCATTAAAGAGAGCCAGGACATCCTCACTGCGACCATGCAATCCATATCCTGTAATTATTGAACTTTATTTGGGCAAGCATTTCAATATTTTCTACCTATTTTTTTCAAAGCATCCTAGTCTGAATCCATTTTGGTCGGGCCAGGTTTTGATGATTTAAAAAAAATTACTACAGTGTTTGAAGGGTACTATTAGTAATGGCATCTGCAACGGCAATGACATAGGCCAGTGTTCCTTTCATGTAGCAAACTCATGGCATATTTACAATCTCTCAGGTTCACTTGGCTCGTATTTCAACAATATTTTTAAGTCACTCAGAAGCAAGTTTTACACTAAGAAGCATGAACTTTGCAAGCTTTGTTGCGAGGAATCCCGATTTGAATCTCATCTCGACACTTTAGAAATTTAACAATTTGTGGTTTTGCAGAAAGATATCTTTGATGTCATCATTCTCTGTATATACAGTCTAAATTTTTGTGTCAAATCTTGTGAATCTTATGAGCCTTGCAATGATTTGCATATCACTATTTCGAATCTAATTTATAGTTCATCTGGGGTTGGAGGCTGTCGTCACAAATAATCTTCAACTTTTCCTGCTAATTATCTTGAACCACTATTTATTTCTATGTGTGTAGTTTTGATGAATAGAGACTATTATCATATTTCCATCACATTATTTATGTGTAGCCTACAACCATTGCAATCCATGAGACCACACCTCTTACTAATTTCATTATTTTGTTTATGGTTATGAAGAAAATGGGAACTTAACTTGATTACAGTGTAGTACACACAAGAGCCTATTCTAATGAAGGTTGCGATGAAGTGGGGTCAAAAAATTTAAGAGTCCCAAAACCCCTTTCATCTAAATTTATTAAAGATAAACAATGTTCTTTATTTCAGAAATGAACAACATAATGCTTGTATACTTGAAGTCTATGTTAACACTTGTATACTCAAATTCTATGTTAACATTTGTATAATAAAAATCGATGTGCAACTTCTCACTCTACAAACAACTACATACAATTTTCTTCTTTGTACCCTTTAATGCACCCCCTTCTATAGTATTTGCCATATCATGGCCTTGTTTATAATAGTCTCTTGCTTATAAAGTCTTGCATTTGTCTCGTAATTCATTTCTTTCATCTATATTGATCTTTTTTTTCATTATTCTATATTAGTCTATATATTAGTTTACATTATTTATATCATTGATTATTTACATTGTCTATATGCGTCTCACCTTTCTATCAGCGCATCTCGTATATATCGTTAAATCTTGTTTGACATCATTTATCCTATCCTTACATCATTTTATTTATTTTTTAGCTTTCACAACTTGTTTAATATAATTGCATTTATATGTTCGACTACAATTTTATGTTTGTTCATAGGACCTTCTTTTGTGCACATCAAGTCTAATTGTATTTAACACACTTCTTATAATAATGTCACCTAATAGCATTTATTTTCTCATGTAAGTGAACCCCAAAAACTCGTGACCATCCAAGTACGTTGTCAAAGATCAATTGCTAAACCATAAACATGTTACAAGTCTCCTTTCACCGACCCCATCCATGATCATGAATGGTGCAATTTTAGGGTCCCGAAAAGTTCTCGCTCCACCGACCATTGCCTTCACATACGTCATTATCACATATAATAAAGTAACTAGGGAAAGAGATATATAGGTATTACTCATTTTTCCCTATTTTCTCTTTTTGTATTTTAATTTTCCATTCTTGTGTGTGTCCTCATCAAAATTTCACACTTTGTTTTCATCTTAAAAAGAACCTTTATTTTATGTATCCTTCCCTGGTCGATATTTTAAATAGGGGTATTAACCTTCTACATTTAACATTACCACACATAACCTAAACTCACATGCCTAAATCAACACATCAAAACATCTCCTTAGTCGATTGACTATTGGGATTTCACCACCCAATAGAAAGTCACCTGAGACTCTCCCTACCCAAAAATACCTGAAACCATCCTTAGATTGCCATTCTCTAGGCACCTTCATTATCCACTTTTCTTTTCACATCTCATAATTAATCATGATGATAAAAAACTTGTTTCTTGATTTGTTTTTTAACAAGCTTCTAAAAGAAATGTTTCTTTATTTCATGACTATTGTAATTATCGAAAAAACCAAAAATCTACTCCATCTAATGACATCCCTTCCCCTAATGATCTCTCTCAACAAGATTCTACACTTGAAACCACGCCTTGATTACTCAACCCCTTGTCTTCATGGTCTTGGTTCATGAGGACCATGTCACCCAAACTAGTCCCTATATCATAAACAATCCATTTTTCCTAAACCAATCACACCACCATCTTTGCTCCTTTAAAAATCTAGGACCTCCTAACCCAATTTATGAATTCTTACTTTGTAAATCTTGAAAAATCTCTAAATCCTATCAATCTACCCAATTGGTGAATTATATTCCACCCACTTAAGTTTTTATCAAACTTATTGTTAGTGTAAAATCACAGCACCCCTGGACGCACATCAGGCTTCTAGGTTGATGTTCAGGCATCCAGTGTGATTACACAACATGGAAACCTCTCTCCAAGCGTGGGACTTGTGAAACCGAGAGAGGAATCTCCAGAGAAGGCTGGTTCCTGCTCCTAAACTACCTGCCACAAGCTATTCCAGTGCAGGCAAGCTAATCTAATCCTAATCTAACCATGCCAAGGAGACAGAGAGAGAGAGAGAAGGGAAAAACAGCAAAAGCCTACACTAAAACGGTGATACACCAGAGAAGGAGAATGTTGAACATCTATCAAAACTGCCATGGGACAAAGAGAGGTGAGCAATGGGAAGGATGGACAGATGCATCACAGGCCCAAGGATAGATTTCACACATGTAAAGTGTCCCAAAACTCCATGAACACAGCCCAGATCTGCAAGTGAACGCTCAAACATGCATGATACTCGCAATGAAGAGAGGCAAGAAGAAAACAAGCAAAAACAAGAAAGGATGGACAGATGCATCACAAAACACGTTTTGTTGCTTCGTAAGTTTGCACGTAACATCATTCCATTAGTAAAAGGCAAAAAACGCCATTACAGAGTAGGGAGGAGGTTCGAACTCCATTTTCAACCCTAGAGAAGAAAAGAAGGGAGGGCAGAGCAGAAAGAATGAACAACCTCTTTGTTATGAGCCAAATCTGGCTTTTACATTGCATGGGTCGAGCCCAGGGGACAGAAAACGTGGGAAAACGTGCAAGCCCATTCCTCATTGACTGCAGATGCATTAAATCAGCATGGAGGATCTTACCAACCCATACCCTGTCATTTTTAGCGATTTTGGAGGAGAAAGCGACCCATTTGTATTAATTTGGCCGCTAAAATGTCACTTCTGGCCGTGCAGAAGAAGAATGCGACCCATTAGCATTAAAACGGGTTGTTGAAAGGTCGCTTCTGGCCATTACCACACGTCAGAGTCGTTTCTTGATTTTCTCTCTTCAGACTGCACGCACCAAAACTAGCTTTCCGTTGATATAAGGAACATGCAAATCCGAGCTCTGGATCAAAAGATACGACGATTTGAAGAAAACAGGCAAAAATGGATTTGAAAAGCTTTTCCCGCGCTTCGCCACCTTGATGACACGTGTCAGGTGTTGATTGGATGAGCAAGGTCTTCAGCCTGTCGGGTTCGGGATTCTCCTATGCATTTGCATCGGGTTTGGGAGGTGGCTCGACATATGTTTGATGCTCGTGTTTTCCCGAAACCCGCTTCCGCCAGATTATCCAAATTTTCCTTTGTTGTCGGGCTTTCCGACCCCTCCGACATGTTCTTGCCTTTGGACACGTGGCAGCTTCTCGTTGGCCCGGGCTGACCCTTTTAAAACTTGCCCTTTGACTTATTTGACCTTTTTTCCTGAGACACGTGGCGGCTTCTGATTGGTCCTCGGCTGATTCGGCTCCTTCGCGTACTTCGCCTCCATTTGTCCCGGATGTCCCATTTGATTTTGGGCCCTTTGTGCTCATTTCGGCCGGTTCGGGCATTTCGCGTCCATTTGTCCCAGACGTCCCATTTGATTTTGGACCCTCTGGACCTTTTTCGCCCGGTTCGGCCGGTTCGCGCCTTTTCGGCCCTCTTAACCCAAGCAGTTAGTCGATTTTCTCTCGGTCGAACCGGCATTTCGCGCCCGCCGCGTACTTCTGGCCCATTTGTCCCATTTTCTTTTGGACTGTCTGTGCTCATTTCGACCGATCCGGCCGGTTCGGGCCTTTTTGTCCCATTTGTCCCAAATGCTACCTTGAGCAGGACTTAGCCAATTTTCACACTTTTTCCTGGATCAACCTACTTGCCTTTCTGCAACCTTTTTTTGCATTTTCTCAGAGCTTGCTCTTTTCCTCTCAGACAGGGGACTTAGAAAATATTTGAGGGGACTCTAGCAACATGATTTTTGGCCCCGAATCAATCAATTTTCCTGGGACTTGAATATTCTGATGCATGTTATCAAAATTACCCTGGGGGGGTGAATTTTGGATAACAGTTTGGCGACTCAGTGGGGTCATCTGCCTGCTAGATGAAAAGACCAGTAGCCTGAAGCAATCCATTGGGCATGGAGTCATAAGCAAGCCTGAAAACTGATCTGAACCTTGAAAATCTCCCTCTGAGCCACTTGGAAACCCATTGAACCTGGAGTGTCTTCACCAAGATGCCACTGAAATGAACTGTGCAAGAGCAGAACCAGCAACACCAAAACTATGTACAAAACTGAAAATCATACATGCCCCAAATGGAACATGCAGAGTGTGCACAAGCACTTCTTCTGCTGAAAGCAAACCTACCTACTCTACTCTAACTGGAAACAAAGGCAAGCTAAACAAACCCTGCAACTGGTTGTGCAAAATAGCTTCCTTTCTTCAAAATGGGCAGCCATGCAATTGATTTGGCACTGATCATGGCTGTTTGGATGGATGGAAAATCAACAAGAAGCTGGTCTTCTATCCAAATCATCAAGGTATCAACTGAAAAATCCAATACCTCTTTTAGTTGCTCTGCATTTGGATTGGAGAGGTATGGCAGCTGATCCTTGGTACTTTGTAGCTCATCCTCATGCTCAGAAGCAAGCATGACTGGTTGTGGCTTCTCCTTTGGCTCCAATGAAGCCAAATACCTGATTGGGCAAGGTCTGATCCGTTTGATATGCCCATTGCTGTGATTTTCAACTCCAAGAATGGAGTCTTCTTGTAGACCTTGAATGGATGGTGTGGAAGAAATGGTGGAATCCTTCTGTCCTTTCTCTTCCTCCAATGAAGAACAGGGAAGATTAGAATCTTCCAATCTTGATTCCAAAGGGCTGTTGTAAGATGCAGGCTGCTGCAAATGAAAGCTCTCCTTCATGACAGCAGACTCTGGTGTTTGGAATGTGGATGATGAAAGAGAGAAAGGTGAAAGCTCAACCGGCTCCTCTCCATCAAAACAGTCCTCCAAATCTGACAGGTAAACTGCCTCATTGTTGTCCCGTTGTTCGTGTTCAACTTCCTCCATGGTGTCCTCTTGATCTGCAACTTGACCACCATGGTTTCCTTCACTCTCCAATATTGAGTTTGAGAGATCAAACTCCTTTTCAGTAATAGAACTTGAGAGAGATGAAGTGGAAAGAAGAACTGAAGGTTCTTCTGTAGCCTGCTTTGTGCTCAAAGCCCTTGGATCTGCACTTTTCTCCTCCACAGCTAGAATGTGCTCCTCTTCTTTTGGATTTGGAGCAACTTCTCCTTCCTCCAATGTTTGAAGAGAATATCGCTCTTGATTGAACTCCTCCTCCAGCATGAAGTTTGTCAAGTCGAACTCTTCAATTTGTTGCTCTAGAGGACAAGTTGGGACTGCAAGATCTTCTTCTCCAACAAAATCAGTCCTCACCACCATTTGTTCAACCTCAGCCTCTTCTGTAGGCTTAACCATCAAGGGGATCTTTGTCATCCCAAATCTAAGAGCCCAACTCTTTAGACTGTCTGTCACTTCTTTTCTTTTTGGCTCTTCCTCTTGTTGTCCTTGATGACTGATTTTTTCAATTTCTTCTTTCCCACATGGAATTGGGGATGCAAGAGGAGGGATAGGTTGAAACTCAACTGATTTGACAATTTTGTGTGGTGGTGGAGGCGGTGAAACCTCTTGTTTCTTTGGAGGAGGGGGTATTTCTGTTAGCTCTTGTGGAGGGGATGACTGTTTGGAAGGGAAAAGGAAAGAAGAATCGAGATGGGGTGGAAGACTAGGGGATGGAGGGATGGATTCAACACTTGGGACAGCAGATGGAGAGTTTAAAGCTTGACAATGCTGAAATGAAACAGATTGGGAAAGAGGAAAAGAAAAGGCATGAGAAGATGTGCTTACCCATTGACAAGGTTGCTGAATACTTCTCTCATACACTTCTATTTCTTCAATCCACCTTGCAAGCAAAGGCAGCGTTGCAATCATGAAGTCAAGTTTCTCCTGAGGGCTGTAATGCCTTGGAAAAGGTCCCACCCATGGACAGGGTGCTCCACAACCGATTCCAAATGCTCTCATCTCGTGCTCGAGACTCGATCGCACTATCCCCACCTCCATTCTTTGGATTTTCTCCAATAGACCAAAGCATCTTGCATCCGATGGTCTTCATTGTATGCACACCCTTGCTCTTGGGAAGCTTCATTGCCAAACTGACTTTGGCACTGCTGTTCATATGAGTATGCATGCTGATCTGGAGGATTTGTAAAACATGTTGGAATTGGAAAATACTGCTGTTGTTGTAAATGTGAGTTCCATGATGGAAATGAAGTCATGGTTGCACAACTTCATGGAATGGAAAAGAATGAAAGGGATGGAAAGAAAGATGAATGAAAAATGGATGGAAATGAATGGAAAGGAAGGTCTGCAACTTCAGAGATGGTTGTTGACCAGATGGAGTCGCCAGATGTGTTTGCAAGTGCCTCCAAAGGCTGAAATCTTCACAGGAACACATCAACCTGCAAAAGATGAAGTGAAAGACCTCTAAGGTCCCACCGGGCGTGCCAGAACTGTTAGTGCAAAATCACAGCACCCCTGGACGCACATCAGGCTTCTAGGTTGATGTTCAGGCATCCAGTGTGATTGCACAACATGGAAACCTCTCTCCAAGCGTGGGACTTGTGAAACCGAGAGAGGAATCTCCAGAGAAGGCTGGTTCCTGCTCCTAAACTACCTGCCACAAGCTATTCCAGTGCAGGCAAGCTAATCTAATCCTAATCTAACCATGCCAAGGAGACAGAGAGAGAGAGAGAAGGGAAAAACAGCAAAAGCCTACACTAAAACGGTGATACACCAGAGAAGGAGAATGTTGAACATCTATCAAAACTGCCATGGGACAAAGAGAGGTGAGCAATGGGAAGGATGGATGATGCATCACAGGCCCAAGGATAGATTTCACACAGAAAGTGTCCCAAAACTCCATGAACACAGCTCCAGATCTGCAGTGAACGTTCAAACATGCACAGATACCTGCAATGAAGAGAGGCAAGAAGAAAACAAGCAAAAACGAGAAAGGATGGACAGATGCATCACAAAACACGTTTTGTTGCTTCAGAAGTTTGCACAGAACATCATTCCATTAGTAAAAGGCAAAAAACGCCATTACAGAGTAGGGAGGAGGTTCGAACTCCATTTTCAACCCTAGAGAAGAAAAGAAGGGAGGGCAGAGCAGAAAGAATGAACAACCTCTTTGTTATGAGCCAAATCTGGCTTTTACATTGCATGGGTCGAGCCCAGGGGACAGAAAACGTGGGAAAACGTGCAAGCCCATTCCTCATTGACTGCAGATGCATTAAATCAGCATGGAGGATCTTACCAACCCATACCCTGTCATTTTTAGCGATTTTGGAGGAGAAAGCGACCCATTTGTATTAATTTGGCCGCTAAAATGTTACTCCGGGCGTGCGTGTCAGTAAGAAGAATGTGACCATTAGCATTAAAACGGGTTATTGAAAGGTCACTTGGCCATTACCACACGCCGAGTCGTTTCTTGATTCTCTCTCTGATCGCACCAAAACTCGAGATTGATCCACGCATCAAAACTAGCTTTCCGTTGATATAAGGAACATGCAAATCCGAGCTCTGGATCAAAAGATACGACGATTTGAAGAAAACAGGCAAAAATGGATTTGAAAAGCTTTTCCCGCGCTTCGCCACCTTGATGACACGTGTCAGGTGTTGATTGGATGAGCAAGGTCTTCAGCCTGTCGGGTTCGGGATTCTCCTATGCATTTGCATCGGGTTTGGGAGGTGGCTCGACATATGTTTGATGCTCGTGTTTTCCCGAAACCCGCTTCCGCCAGATTATCCAAATTTTCCTTTGTTGTCGGGCTTTCCGACCCCTCCGACATGTTCTTGCCTTTGGACACGTGGCAGCTTCTCGTTGGCCTGGGCTGACCCTTTTAAAACTTGCCCTTTGACTTATTTGACCTTTTTTCCTGAGACACGTGGCGGCTTCTGATTGGTCCTCGGCTGATTCGGCTCCTTCGCGTACTTCGCCTCCATTTGTCCCGGATGTCCCATTTGATTTTGGGCCCTTTGTGCTCATTTCGGCCGGTTCGGGCATTTCGCGTCCATTTGTCCCAGACGTCCCATTTGATTTTGGACCCTCTGGACCTTTTTCGCCCGGTTCGGCCGGTTCGCGCCTTTTCGGCCCTCTTAACCCAAGCAGTTAGTCGATTTTCTCTCGGTCGAACCGGCATTTCATGCCCGCCTGCACTTTCTCCGCCCATTTGTCCCGTTTTCTTTTGGACTGTCTGTGCTCATTTCGACCGATCCGGCCGGTTCGGGCCTTTTTGTCCCATTTGTCCCAAATGCTACCTTGAGCAGGACTTAGCCAATTTTCACACTTTTTCCTGGATCAACCTACTTGCCTTTCTGCAACCTTTTTTTGCATTTTCTCAGAGCTTGCTCTTTTCCTCTCAGACAGGGGACTTAGAAAATATTTGAGGGGACTCTAGCAACATGATTTTTGGCCCCGAATCAATCAATTTTCCTGGGACTTGAATATTCTGATGCATGTTATCAAAATTACCCTGGGGGGGTGAATTTTGGATAACACTTATTCCATCCGCTACAAGAATTCCTATCAAACAATCTCAACCTCTTAATACTTACATTCCTACCCACTATACGCTCCAATCGTCTCAACCTCTTAACACACATATCCGAACTCAAAATTTACCACAAAAACCTACCCAATCTTAACAATCATATCACGTCACTATTTCTCAACACCAATCATTACAAAAACATATCCAATATCAACCCATGACATATGTCAAACCTTATCAAAAAAATCCCAAAACCCACACAACCGCAAATTAATCAACCGCCTTATCAAACAATTCCCTAAACACCCACACATCGACAAATTAATAAACCACCATATCAAATGATTCCCCAATCACCTACTCATCTACAAACGTATCATCTACCTTATCAAGATACATATCATTCCACACAACCAAGCCAATCCCAACCTAACATCACGTCAGATGATCCTATTCACGCTCTTATGAATAAGTTGACTATTCTATAAGCCACTACCTTAGCACCCAAGGGTACCTTATCATATGAACAAATCTAGAACAAACCAATCATCATCGCCAGTTCAAATAAACCTTACCCTCCTCATTAGAAACTTCCAAAGTTTATTAAGTTTAACAAGGAATATCCACAACAACATCTCTACACATTTAAAAATGCATGTTGTCTTATTGTGCATGATCAATACCTACTGCTTCACACTTTCCCCATGCCCTTATCCAGTCCACGTTGGAGTGGTATAACAATATCCTAATGCAATACTTGACATTTTCCTTCACCTAACTCACGTAATAATTATTAGAACACTTTTGAATCAATATTACATGCAAAATCACTATCGTTGATCTATACACCATCAAGATGTAAACACTAAAATTAGGTCACACTCCCCTTTGGTCCCTTGACGAATAAAAACCCTTCATCACTTTCACCTAGCCATGACTCCCTTCACCCCAATAATATTAATTTAATTAATTCATTATCCTCACTATCTCTATTATTTAAATATCTTATTTTAAATAATATCCACACATACAATTCACTTAGACACCTCACCAAGCCAACTCACCCTAAGACTTGTTTTTAATAAGTTGCCATAACTAACTAATATTTACCCAAACCCTAAAAATCAATGTCTCTGCATTCCCTCTAATGAAATTTCCACATGATCACAAGAAGCTCTCACCTAATCCATGGGTTAACGACATGAGATCCAAGGAAATCAAGAGGATCTCCCTAGTTTAGTAAACCTAGGAAATCCCACCTTGACCGATGCCGGCTACCCCTAACCATTGCTAGTTAAGCCGAAACCATCTGTCGGCTACCCTTTTAACCCCAAAACAACCTTATTCTAAAGGTTAGAGGTTGGAAGTTGGAAGCAAATAGCAGAAGGTTGGAAAACATTATCACATCTGAGAGAGATAACACATCTTCAGAGAGTGAATTCCAGTGAGACCACGCATACAAGGAAGGAGATGAATCATCTTTTTCCCGTACACCCATCCGAGTGAAGATCGATCTAACCAAGCAAAGAGGAATGTACATGTAGTCCATGTAGAAACTCTCCTTCAGTTGATGATAACTTGTAGCCTTCAAGCCTCTCATCAGAACCTCCATCCTTCACACATAGGCATCAGACTGGAATCCAAGTAAGTATAACATCATACTTCTCTGGTTTATTTTATTTCATCATTATTTTATCATCTATTGCTTACCTAGCCACCTATTGACCTTCTCCAACGCTTCCACCTCCATATTCCCATTAAAAACCTCTCCAAAGTCTACCCCAATCACCCAATACCTTGTCCCGACCAACCAAATTCCTTTGTGCAATCACAAAAGGAGACCAAAATCTTGTTCTATGACATTTCTAGATTTCATAGTAATCGCACCGGTCACACCTGACCGCCATCGGTTACCCTTGACCAACATCGGTCTCTGTATTTTCCCACATAGCCCAAAATAGAGACCTACCCACCAAATTTCATCTCACCCTCATTCACCTGTGATCTACCCGAGACCTCTATCAAACCTACAGAGACCCAGAACCAATCATTTGACCTTTGGATTCTATTCTAGCTTATCCTGTTAGATTAGATCTATTTCTTATTGTGTTTTAAGTGAGATACCTAAATCATTTCAAATTACAATAGGATTTACTTTGTTTACAACATTAAATTGTTTAAAATAGTGGACTAATAGCCATCTAGGAAGTATCACACTTCCCGGATCTAGCATACGCTAGGCAAGTTCACTGCCCATATTGTTTAATTCCTTCTGGTGGTCTTGCTTTGCATTACAGGTAGTTCCTCCTAGCCAAAAGGAAGCTCTCACAATCAGCTATGGATTTGGAAGTCATATGCATGCAACAACCCATCAACCAACATTTGAACAAGTATTCCTCCTATGCCCGTTACCCTATCTATTTCATCAACACTTTAAAGAAACAATCTAAGAATTAGGTGAAACATTTTGGCATCCCGGTGGGACCCATCCGGGGTTCCTTGCATTTCATTCATTCCTAGGAAAAGTTGTGTGTTTGTTTCCCTTCTGAAAATCGTACACACTAATTTTCTTCCTTGGTAACCCACCTCTTCTTTCTATTTTCTCTAAAGGAAAATTTTCTTTTGGTGTAATTAAAAAGAATCATTTATGCATGTTTTCTGCATTGTATTGAGAGAGCATCCCTCTTCCTCTTCATCATATTATGTCATCCAATTTCACATTTCAATTTGGGCTTAAAAATAAAGTGCATTCCATTCGATTTATTACATTAGCTCACATTAATTGAGAGGGCAACCTATAAGTTGTAAGTCATGCGTAGCTAATGGTTGACAAACAAATCGTAGAAAAGCACTTGTTTCCTTTTCTCTTTCTCCGAGTCTTACCAAAACTCACAAAAATTCAAAATACATATATTCTTAAACAACATCCTACCCGGAAGAAGATGTAGGTGATCACACGATCACTAAGCACAAATGGGCACCCATCTCACCGCTTTGTTAAGTCATACATCGAGTGAAGCTCGCCCCCACCATAACATACATGAAACCTCACCTTGTAGATCTCCTTCTTTGTAGGAAGCCATCCTCACCAAAAACTCTATTTCACAATTCATGTGTCAGTCCTAAATAGCATAAGCTAAACAAACATAATTGAAAAGGAACTCCTAGAATCACATTTTCTTAGTGTTTCTGCTTGGCTTGCATTTTGAGATGAGAGATCACGTTCTTCACTTTTTTATTCATCCTTGCATGCTCCTCATCACAGCTGGTGTATTCCGGCTTCACCTGAGTGTGCTCTGGGCCATATCATCATCATTCTCAGAATTCTAGGTCTGATTCTACATCAGATTTTAATTCACAACCACTTTTCTTTCATCACTATTTCAATTTCACAGTAACCATCATCGGTTATACTCTAACCGACGCCGGTTCCATGTCCTTTTGCTAACCTACAAAAAAGGAAATTTTTATTCATTTTTTTCATAGTCCCTATCACTGTCATCATTCCCATTGAACTTGTAAACATCATCAGATTTGGCATACCTGTCATATTTTACCTTCTACTTGGGTTTTCATCTGTGTTCATTTTCTGATAACCAACAATGCATTACCCCCGACCGTAAGCATCAATTTTCCCTAACCGGCATCGGTTAGCCTATTTCACATTCCAACCACCATTTGGTACTTAATCCATTTTTGTCACTAGATTCACTTGTTCCTATTGTTCTCTGTGTCATTTACAGAGAAGCAACCCTACCTGATCAGTACTGGTTCACATGGTGCTGACCCAAAGACAAGCAAGCACACTTGTATTTCATGCCAATTATCAACCACTCCCACCTAGTCCTTCACCACCTTCCATTTTATCACCAGCCATGGATCCCATCCGACCTATTACTATCACTAACTAGGAGATGAGGATTTCACATGACTCCTTGACCAAAACCACGCCCGCTTTACGGTTTTACCTTTCCACTTATCCACTTGAGATGCCTCGGGTCACTTGATATACGAGAATGCCCATATCTATTCCCGAATCTCACACCCACTCCCGCATAGGCCCCATCTAGCTCCGTGATGCCTGTATCTACCTTACCCCAAGTTGTTGCGAGTTACATCCCATACCGCCATGACTTCTACGTCCGTTACCTCGTGGCACCCGTTACATCCACCGTACCCTCGATAACTACCCCAAACACAGTCTCATCCACCCCTAATGTCTCACACATACCCATAGCTACATTACCGCCTCTAATGTCGGTGACCCTACCCCATTTCATAATGTGGTGCTTTCCATTCCACAATCATTAGCCCCTATTTCCATTAGGGTTACCATGAGCCTTCCACTCCCATATACATACTATCAACAACCTCTGTTTCATCCATTATACATTCCGGTACATACCCCCTATTTCACTACCTTCTTCTCAATTAACCTACACAACAGCCCCATACACTAGAGTGCCACCCTGTTATATGCCCAAAACCAACCCTCTCATGCTATAAGAGGCACCCCATCATCATTTACCCACCAATGACCTAATTAAATTGATGTTGGACAAGATGCGGAACATTGGAGCCATCGGTTTCGACTCTCACAACACTCTCACCTATGATGAGATTTGTAATGAGCCCATCCATCCATCCATTCCTATCTCTTTTCATACCTCGTGCATTGGGAAATGCCTAAATTCAATTTTTCAATAAAAGAAGACCCGAAGCAACATTTACGGTCGTTCAAACATGGGTGTTATCTGATCGCTCATGATGATGCCTTGCTCTTGAGAATCTTTCCCATGTCCCTCACTAGACCTACATTAGATTGGTATAGTGGGTTACCTAAAGACTCTATATTCTCATTCAATCATGTAGCCCAAGCCTTCTTGGATCATTTTGTTATCCAAAATTCACCCTCAACGTAATTTTGATAACATGCATCAAATTTTTCAGTCGAGCAAGTAGATTGATTCAAGGCCGAAATCATGTTTTTGGGCCCCCTCGATTCCCTCTAACTTTCCCATCCAAGAAAAAATCCCAACGAGTTAGAAAAAATGGAAAAAATGCAAAAATAAGGTTGCAGGACTATTTTAAAGCATTTCGGGTCTGAAGGGTGCGGATCGTACAAGTGCGGGTCGTATCAAGGTTCGTCGTACCAAGCTTGGGGCCGAAATACAAAGAAAATCAGCTAAGTCAAACATTTTTGTCCCAGGCGGTCCGCGGGACAGTTGGGACGTCGGGACGCGAGGGACGCCGGGACGCGAGGAATGGCGAAAAGCCAAAACGATCAAAGCAAAAAATCGTCAAGTTTTTTGTTTCGTGCAATTTGGGACAGCCGGGACGAAAGTACGCATGGGACATCAATTGGCTGATTTGCCACAAGATGGTCTATCGTGGGCGAGTTCGGAGATTTTTGTCCGGGACAGCTGGGACAAAAGTACGCGTGGGACGCAAAAAAGTGAAAAGGCCGCAAAGAGAGACAAGGAAGCCCGAACCAGCCGATGTGGGAGAATGCATCTGGGAAAGCTGGAACAAAATTACTTGGGGACGCAGGATGCGCTAAAAGCTAAAACATGCCGAAGGAAAGAAGAAAAGTCAACGTTTGACCGTGAACTTCAAACGGCCATAACTTTTGACTCCGAGCTTTGATTGTCACAAAATTGGACTTTCTAGAATGAGCACAATGTCCTCTACGCCAAAAATATTTTTAATGAGGGTAGATATATTTAAATAAAAGAAACATATTCGGCTCCAGTCAGTTAATGCTCATTCCCGTCAAATGACAGAAAATCCTGCCCAGGACTCCAAAATAGCTGCCCGCACAGAAGGCCATAACTTTTGCATTTCTCAATGAAATCACACAAAATTGGTACCGTTGGAATCATGGCTTCGAGCCTGACGCAAAGAAATTAAGAAATTATAGACTTTATGAGATATTGGTGGCAATTTTTCACAAAACGTGTCCTGGTTCATAACGGTGTTTTATTTAGTGATTGGGAGTGCAATTAAAGGCATGGTCATCATTCTTTCTCTGCTTTGCGCCGAGCACCTAGGACAGTATATGGGAGCCTTTTGCAAGTAATATATAATCATTTTACTCCATTTAATGCCTCTTACAAGTAAGCTGAAGGATAGATTTCAGGATTTCCATTTTCCCTTCTCTTTCTCTTCTCATTTTTTCTATAAATTAGAGTGTTGGGCTCATTATAAAGGGAGGTAGTTTTTGTAGCAAAGCTCTGCCAAAATTTCTTTGTGAATCTGATGTGTTACAGGCCCTTGTTGTGGACTCCTTGCATGGTGATCCAGGCCCTTTTCTTGTAACCGATTGAACTATGCATATCAGGAAGCAATAAAATATAAGTTTGTGGATGCATCTTCCCCTGCTGTGTTTTCTTGCATTCTTCTTGCCCCCTTAACCTTGATTACAAGAATATTGTGTCTATTATTATGATCTTGCAAGAATCCATTATCATTGTGTATGTTTGAGATATTGTTGTAAATGCATTTTGCTAGATTATAGAGAAGCTGTCATCACCCTTCTAGCGTGCGCTTTGTATCATCTCACGCGTTTGAAGACTACTCTCACACCCTCCTTTTCCGGTGTATCACTACTTTAGTATAGGATTTAATTTTATGCATTCTCTCTCCCTGGTCCTTGGAAATTTAAATTAGAATAGTTATTTTCCCTTGATTAGAGTAGAATGTGGCGGGTAGTTTAGGAGCAAGAACCAACTTTCTCTTGGAGTTCTATCTCAAGTAGTAAGTCCCACAACTTGGAGATAATACCCATGTTATCCAATAACACCGTGAGTTAAATTATATGCACTTGTATAAACATAGGAGAGTCTTGATTGATTCGGTGATAACACATTTCTCTATCAATATCGTCAAGAAGGTTACCATAACCAATCTCTATTCCACCGTCACTATGAGGATGAATCTATCGATGATTTTGTCACTCACTTCAAGCGCGGCTATGATCAACAAACTTACCTTCCAACTACCACAAACTAAAATCATCGAGCTCTTCACATGGGCTTGTCTTAAGCATATTTCACCAACCTTGCAGGTCAGAACCTTCCGAACATTCGATGAGGCATTCACTAGGCATACGAAAGCTAGAGATTCGGCCATTGAAGAGAAGAAATGCAATTACATAATAAGAATTCAACATTCAAGTTGAATGATACCTATTCTTCTTCCAAACCATAGACCAATTATTCAAAATCTAAGGGCACCACTAACGTAGTGGTACTTAAGGCTAGCCTAGGACATCCATCAAATCAAGCTACCTCGTCATCTAATCTCTCACCTGTCAAGAATTTTCAATTCGGATGGGAGCAATGATGAAATATACCCTAATCGGGAGCCTTACTCTTATGTCTTAGAAAAGCTTATCAAAGCCAGAGCCATCACCCTTCCACCTATAAAACCACACACTAGTTTTGACCCTGCTCGCCCCATGCCCGCATGGTATAAAGAACATGATTTTTATAACTATCATCGAGTAAAGGGTCATAGTAATGACGAAAATACATAACTTTTAAAAATATTGTCCAAGAAATGATCGAGAAAGTTGAGCTAACCATGGATAATCCTAATGCACCTTCCAAAGCAAAACCTATATGTCTTCAAGAAACCATGTCCCAACCATGCCCCTTCATCCGATCAAACCGGTGAGTCCTAACCTAATAATACCCATACCCTGTGAGGTTCACGCTATCTTTAATGATGTACTGTTACCTCCCAATTACCCCATATTCCTTCCATAGAGGAGATCTAGCCCAAAATCCTCCTTCCACGTTGGAAACAACATCTCTTGCTCCTTCACCAATAGAGGAACACCTTTCATCGCCTTCATCACCTACGGAGGAGTTTTCCGCTAACATTGAGACTATCTCACCCCGGCTTCATCACTTAGAGAACCTTTACCCACAATACCTCCTCCACGCATAGAGGAGAACCTATCACCTCCTCCACCCATGAAGATCACCCATTACCTCCTCCACCTATAGAGGAGCACCTATTTGTTCCTCCACTTATGAGGAGGTCCCATCATCTTCTCCACCCATTATAGGCCTATTTGAGATACCTTTGCCTCTTGGTGAGCATTCTCCTTGATGACCCAAAATCCCTGAGACCTACTTTGGATCTCTTACCCACAGTAAAAGAAGCCAGCCAATTCCCCATCTCTAAGACACATTTTACTAGAATTGCCATTAGGTCCTCACCAAATTAACTCCACCTATAGACTCTTCGTTTCTCACATTTGGTTGATCACTTAGATTATGCGAGATAGGGCTCTACTATGGGGGTGCCTTTTACTTCCCGTATCAACACGGATGTAGAGATCCCTTGCCGTCACCTCCACTATCTACCCAAAAATATTTTGACCAATCAAACCAAACCTAACCACCTCTAAAAAACCATCTCGTTATCCAAAATTCACCCCTCAAGGTAATTTTGATAACATGCATCAAATTCTTTAGTCCCAAGCAATTATATTGAGTCCGGACAAAAAGTCATGTTTCTAGGGTCCCCTCATATTTTTCTAACTCCCCTGTCCAAGTAGAAGAGAGCAAGTTCTAAGAAAATGTGAAAAAATTGCAAAAACAAGCTCGGGCCAGAAAAAATCATGAAAAATGGCTAAGTCCTAGTCCTCACAACAGTTGGGACAGTTGGGACAAAAGGGCGCGAACCGGCCGAAAGGCCACCAGGCGGTCTGCGCAGCATTTGGGACATTTGGAACAAAGGGAGGACGCGTGGGGCGCTTGAAAAGGCTGGCCCAGAAAGGTTGAAAAATTGACTAAGCTGTTGAAACATGACCAGCCACCAGTCAGAATTGGGTCCAGGTATGTGAAGTACGCGAACCAGCCGGATCGGCGAAATGAGAGAACTTTCGTCGAGGGACGCGCGGGACAAAGAAACGCTTGAACCGTGCCGTAAAGCCGAAAGGCGAATCGGAAAATTTGTCCCAAACGGCCAGAAAGCAAATGGGACATCGCGGGCCACGAGTACGCAAACCGGCCGGTTCGGCTGAAATGGGAAATTTCAGCACACTTGTGCCAAGTGGGACGAGAGGGACGCGTGGGACCCAAAGCCGAAGCGGCCGAAGATAGAGAAGAAAGTCAATGTTTGGCCCGTGAAACTTCAAACGGCCATAACTTTTGACTCCGAGCTCGATTTTCACAAAATTGGACTTTACGGAATGAGCACGACATCCAATTTTAATGAGGTAGGTATATTTAAATAAAAAAACATACTCAGCTCTAGTCATTCAATGCTCATTCCCGTCAGAAATGAAAAACGCACTTTGCTGGACCCAAAATAATTGCGCGCTACTCAAAGGCCATAACTTTTGCATTTCTCAACGAAATCACACAAAATTGGTACCATTGGAATTGTGGTTCCGAGCCCGATGCACAAAAATCAAGAAATTATAGATTTGATCAGAAATTGATTGATATTTTTAAGAAAACGTGGCCGGGTTCATAACAGTGTTTTATTTGGTAGTTGGGAGTGCAATTAAGAGGCATGGTCATCATTCTTTCTCGGTTCAGCACATGGGACCAGTATGGGGATCCTTTTGCAAGTAATGTATAACCATTTCACTCAATTTAATGCCTCTTACAGGTGGTTGAAGGACAGATTTTGGGATTTCCATTTTCCCTTCTCTTTTCCTTCTCATTTTTCTATAAATTGGAGTGTTGGGCTCATTGTAAAAGAGAGAGTTTTTGGGTAGCAAAGCTCTGCCAAAATTTTTTGAAGCCGAGTGTGTTACGAGGCCCTTGTAGTGGACTCCTTTCATGGTGATCCAGGCCCTTACCTTGTAATAGGTGAACTATGCATACAGGAAGCAATAAAATACAAGGTAGTGGATGTATCTTCCCTGCTGTGTTTTCTTGCATTCTTCTTGCCCTTTTATCTTTCTGAGAATATTGTGTCTATTATTATGTTCTTGCAGATTCATTATCATTGTGTATGCTTGGAATATTGTTGTGAATGCATTTTGCTAGATTATGGTGAAATGCCATCACCTCTTCTAGTGTGCATTTTTCCTCTTTATTTCACACATTTGGAGACTACTCTCACACCCTCCTTTTGGTGTATCACCGCTTTAGTGTAGGCTTTCATTTTATGCATTCTCTCTCCTGGTCCCTTAGAAATTTAGATTAGAATAGTTAGCTTATCCTGCATTAGAGTAGATTGTAGGGTAGTTTAGGAGCAGAACCAACTTTCTCTCGGAGGTCTATCTCAAGTAGCAAGTCCCACAACTTGGAGATAGTACCCATGTTATCAATCACACCGTGAGTTCAAGTATATGCACGGGGGTCTTTGTGATTATGAGTGATAACACCTTCCATGATACTTGTTATAGCTCAAGCCGCACCCTTACCCATAACTTATTCTACACCTAAACCCAAACCCATACCTACAATATTTTCCTCGACTAAACCCATTACCACTTTAGGGGTCACCCGACCACTAGCATTACTCATCCACCTACTCAAGCTAGATTTAGCTACATCCTCTAAAGTCAACACCATACATACTCCGACACCAAACATAAACACCAAACCTATAGAACTCATACCTCAGTTGTTTATAATGCGATGATCACACTGCACCTATCCCATCTATTTTAGGATCCCATCTTCCCACATGGTCAAGAAACCTCCACCCATCAATAAAACAAAAACAACAGCCCATTCCTTCCACACAAACCTATGACCTACCCCAGACCCACCCAGGACCCGACTTACATCTACACATGCATCATGTTTACCACCCATACCTCTAATACCCTCGGCTATTGCTTCACTACCCACTACACTTCACTCACTATCTCGCACACCTCAAGCATAACCCATGTCATCTACCTTCACAGACCCCCTTATCCCGTGTGGGTAACTCACCCTCTTCCTCCATCTACTTTTTTCTAGACCACATTTTAATCATTAGGAATTATCTTGTTATTGTGAACATTAGATATTTATATATTTGTGTGTGTGCAAATATATATTATGTATTGTGTGTATTATTATTTAAATGAGATGTGAAACTCATTTAATAATAATATAGTGTGAAGTTGTAATAAACAACTCACGGATAGAATTGAGTGAGTTATCCTAGGGATAAGTTGAGAGATTTGTGGAGAGATAAGTGGATTCAAGATGAGATTTGACTCCACCATAATAGGAAGGTCAATCTCTATATATTGTAATCTAATTATGAATAATATATCCCGGATGTTTGTAATTCAATTATATTATCTTTCTATTCGGTGTTTTTAATCTGCAAAGCTCTACCAAAATTAATATTTGGGATCGAGCATGGTCGATCACTGTTGTGGAGTCTTCAGTAACAATGGTCTGATTTATCAAGTGCCTTTGATCATCAAAGCCCTGCACTTGATCCTATAGACGGAGACACCATGCAACACTGAATAGTGGATTTGTAGCTGCCAACGTTACACTTCATTCAACACAGATGTAAGCATACATCTATGGGCCGTACCCTCTCTAAAAACATATTGTCTGCTTTGCAATTTCATGATTCTATTTGCATTGAATATATTATATACCTATGCGCTGAGACCTCCTTGTGCTCGTTGATGTCTCTATGGTGCCTGATTTGACTATCATAGATCTCTAGATCTATTTTCTTGTGTTAAGGAACCTTACGAATCCGATATATGATGATGGGTCTGAGATATAGAAGCTGCTACTAGTGATCATCTTCCTGCATTGTTTTGCATTGGACTCTCCATCAATTTATATTCAATCTTGTCTTCATCTCGCCACTTTGCACACATTTTGCAAAGAACTCGATGTGACTATTGCACTTGACATCCGTAAAAGATTCAGTGGGATAGCTTCATTTACAGCCCATCCGCGGATCTGGTCTACATAGGAGATTCGTGGAATTACATGCAATTCAGCCCCTGATAAAACAATTATTTGGTATAAAGCTTCACGTTTTATATTATTATTATTATTATTTTGGTCTTTCCATTGTATACGTTTTGGTAGAGTCCATCATATAATTGTCTAAACAAATATCATTATATGTGTCTAAAGTCTATTTAAGTTTTGTCATTTGTAATGTAAGTTATGTCTTTTAGTTTAGTTTATTTTACCATATAATTTATTTTTAGGTTTATAGGTTTTTCTTTTGTTCATTTAGTGTTTTTGTGAAAAGTAGTCTTTAATTGAGTCATGTATTTATCAAAAAGTAATTTTTACTTGTCAAATGTTCATTGTGAGTCAATGTAATAAGTTGTGTTGTTTGTAAGAGTAAAAAAATTGTTAAAAAAAAAAAGGGGGAAAATGAGTGCATCGAGTTAGCGGATGGACATCACATTGGAGGCGGGAGGCAAAGGAGGAGGAGGCTAATCAGCATCTCTTGTTAGTCACCAACAAAGAGATTTCTCAACATATTGGTGACCTTCTTTCAGTTGTGTTGTGTGTTTATTTTCTTTTGTAATAATGAACAGAAGTCCCATTCCTGTTCAAAACATGTTTCTTTCTTCTACGATCTCTCTTGTATTGAAAATGATGAGAGCAAAAATAATGTACTATGCTATGAAATGGTTACTTAGTTCCATTCTAAAACCTTCTTGAGAGTTTTGGATCTCTTGAAAAACACATATAGATATGGTTGTTGGTTGTCCTAGAAAACCTTCTTGTGGTTAGTTGTTAACAAATTATAAAACCATAAGTAAAACATGAGCAAGTACGGAGATAGATTTCCCCATGTTCACACGAAGGGGGTGAATGTTAGGAATTAGCTTGTTATTGTGAACATTAGATATTTATATTTGTGTGTGTGTAAATATATATTATGTATTATTTGTATTATTATTTAAATGAGATGTGAAACTCATTTAATAATAATATAGTGTGAAGTTGTAATAAACAACTCACGGATAGAATTGAGTGAGTTATCCTAGGGATAAGTTGAGAGATTTGTGGAGAGATAAGTGGATTCAAGATGAGATTTGACTCCACCATAATAGGAAGGTCAATCTCTATATATTGTAATCTAATTATGAATAATATATCCCGGATGTTTGTAATTCAATTATATTATCTTTCTATTAAGTGTTTTTAATCTGCAAAGCTCTACCAAACTTAATATTTGGTATCGAGAGCATGGTCGACCCGATATTGTGGAGTCTTCCCATAATGATAGTCTGATTTATCAAGTGCCTTTGATCCATCTACAAACCCGTGTACTTGATCCTGACGGAGACACCTAAAACCACAAACAGTGGATTTGTAGCTCAATACCCTCCTTCATTCAAAACAGATGTAAGCATACAAAATGGTCCGTAAAACTACAAAACGTATTGTATTGCCATTTCATGATTCTATTTAGTATTGAATCTTATTATAAATTTTATTTGAGACCTCTTGTGCTCTTTGAGTCCTATGGTGCATCGATATTATTGTCTAGATATCTAGATCTATTTTCTTGTGTTAAGGAACCTTAGAATCCAATATATGATGATGGGTATGAGATATAGAAAATTTAGAGATCATCTTCATCATGTTTTTGACATGACTCTCCATCAATTTATATTCAATCTTGTCTTCATATCTACACTTTACACAACTTTGTGCAAAGAACTCGATGTGACCTTAATGCACTTGACATCCGTAAAATATTTAGTGGGATAGATTCATTTACATCCCATCTATGGATATGGTTCCACTGAATATTCGTGGAATTACATGCAACAGTGCCTAATGAAACAATTATTTAGTATAAAGCTTCACGTTTAATATTATTATTATTATTATTTTTGTCTTTCCATTGTATATGTTTTGGTAGATTCCATCATATAATTGTCTAAACAAATATCATTATATGTGTCTAAAGTCTATTTAAGTTTTTCATTTGTGATGTAAGTTATGTCTTTTAGTTTAGTTTATTTTACCATATAATTTATTTTTAGGTTTATAGGTTTTTCTTTTGTTCATTTAGTAAGGGAAAATAAAAGGAAAGTCTTTAATTGATCCTATACCCAATTTATCAAAAACTAATTTTTAAATACTTACTAGTTGTCAAATGTTCATTGTGAGTCTAATGTAATAAGTCATGTTGTTTGTAAGATTAAAAAAATTGTTACCCAATCAAAAATTTCCTTATATGACCTCACAAATGAGTGCATCGAGTTAGTAGGGACTCATGGAGGTTCGAGGCAAAGGAGGAGGAGGCTAATCTAAGATCTCTTGTTAGTACCACAAAGAGCCTCCATTATCACACCATATCATGTGACCTCTTTCACGTTGTGTTGTGTGTTTATTTTCTTTTGTAATAATGAACAGAAGTCCCATTCTGCTTCTCAAAAATGTTTCTTTCTACAATCTCACTCACACCAAAATGATGACCTAGCAAAAATAATGCCTATGCTATGAAAAGTTCTGGTTCCATTCTAAAACGTTCTTGAGAGTTTTGGATCTCTTGAAAAACACATGATATGATTGTTGGGTTGTCCTAGAAAATTTCTTGTGGTCATTTCAACCAATTCTCTCAAATGCACATACCTAAAAAATTGAATGCATAAACACTAGGTCATTTCCCCATGTTCATTCTAAGGGGGTGAATGTTAGGAATTAGCTTGTTATTGTGAACATTAGATATTTATCTATTTCCATGTGTGTGTGTAAATGAGCTATGTACTTTGTGTGTATTATTATTTATGTTTGAGATGTGAAACTCAAATAATAATATAGTGTGAAGTTGTAATAAACAGACTCATGGATAGTGTGAGTGAGTTATTGCATCGATAAGTAAAGTTTGATTTGTGGAGAGATAAGTGGATTCATAGATTGAGATTTGACCCATCACCTTTAATAAAGGTAAATGCTATATATTGTAATCTAATTATGAATAATATATCTCGGATGTTTGTACCATTCATTGCTTATATTATCATTCTATTCAGTCTTTTTAATCTCTAAAGCTCTACCTCCATTAATAACCCACATCACCTTTACCCAAGAAACAACCCAATAACAAAACTCCACTACTGCATCAATAAGGTAGTCAACATTATCCACACCACCTACCTACCCATCCATCCACTATCCCTTAGAAGGTGTAAACACAATGACACCTAAAACCACACCAACACCCAAACCTATATAGTCCTCCTCCTTACTCTAAAGATGGAGATCCTAACCAAAAATTACACCTACCACCCAATTCCTCCTTTGTTGGTACTCCCATTGTCATCCACTAGTAGAAGGATCTTATGCCAAAACCACTTAACCACCTTGAGACCTCACCATCACATTACCACCACTCGGACCTTATGACACCCTCAATCACCCAAGCCAAAAGGGTTTGATGATACTAAAATTTTCCACATACCATCATGTGCATGGACACGATGTGGAAAACTATAAGGCCTTAAAACCATCCTTATCCATTGTGTCCACTGAAACCAACTTTAAACAAATGACCTTAATGGTGGTAGGATCTTCCTTGAACCAAAACCCATTCCCCAAATAGGCCCGCATTGAACTCAACGACCACAACCTCCACTTCCTCACCTACTCTTCATCACCATGTAAGATTTGAAATTAACATGGTTTCGATGGAGAGAACTTTCCATGCTACCACCCATTTCTTTAGGCCCTAACGACCTTTCAACATGATGGTGAGGACCCTTTTTCTCCTCTTGTAGGGTTTTTCCCAGATGATCGTTATACCACTCATCCTACACCTTCTCCATTTTAACTCCTAAATCAACATGATACATGTCACTACACGTGCTCGAAGGATAAGGGGAAAGAGAAAGGCACCGTGTTGACCCACTAGCCAATCCTATACCCAAAATACCATCTCGAACCCATACCTAAAATAACTATCGATGGCCCCACGTACCCCATTTCTAATGGCGTCACACATGGACCATGCCATCACTTCTTTTCTCCAATCATAACCTCAAAATTTCCTTATATGACCTCATCCAAACCTCGGGTAATCCCACCATCAACCTCTCATGTAAGGTTCCCAATCAATTGAGGTTTTACCTAATGACCCTACACCCGTAGCTCCATTATCACACTTTCATCATGTAGCCTCTCTCACCCAATTACCACCTTCATCTTCATCTTACCCATTGATTACCTTGTTTCTAAGTGGCCTCCCTTAGCTTCTCAAAGGAATAGATCGCACCACACAAAAACGATGACCTATGACCTCCAGCCCTCTTTAGCTCTATCCACATCAAAACATACGAGTATGCCATGTGATGATTGATTGGGGAAGTATTATCACTAACATCATTTCATCAGATTCTATTCACTCAAATGCACATACCTAAAAATTACATGCATAAACACTAGGTCATTTTTCTTTCAATGATCATCACTCTATCTAGGCATTCATCCTCCATATTCGCATGAGCTCCTACTATTGACTGAATTGTTTTATGTTTTGGATGGGAAATTCAAATATAACTCATTCTTGTAGACCTTAGATCCGTGTCATGGGTTGAAGATTATGTAAAGTTTGAACATGAAGGACACACCTATACCATTCAGCTGACCCATCACCTTTTAAAACATGCAACATGCTTTGACTTGATCATGAAATGATTGCTCATACCTAGAAGTCGATTCTTCTACCTCTACGACTCCTAGATTTATCACCTCACCTCCACCTAAAGAAGTTGACCTTGCTAAAGTCAAGGTTATGCTGACATTCCTCCACCTACTAATATTTGACACATACCTCCTCCATTAAAGCCCAAGGTAACCTCCATGGCATGCATCCCGTTAACTTCCCAATCCATTAACTCCATCTGCATCGAAACACATGTATCCATACAGGGTACCTACATACCAACCAATGATCCTCAAGGAAGGTGTTTTTAATTCCTCAAATGTAAAAAGTGCAAAATATAGTGTTAACACATTCCTTACTCACGGGAGTATGGAAGTCTTCACCAACACCCTCATTACAATCACCACAAGGCGAGAATGCCTCCTATATGGTCCTACTCATATTCATACTAATCTCACCTATGGGGGACTTGCCGAAGGTACGGGCACTTACACACCTAAACCACCATCAGAAAACCCACCCATTTTTCTGTGACGGGATCACTTACTAATCAGCCTCAAGGCTTTCACCCACACCTTCCTACACCGTTGTGAATGGAAGGGTTTTGGTTTTGGATTTTATGAGTAACGTTCGACATACCATTATTCCATGTACCACCCATAAACATAATGACGATGAGTGGTATCGGCTTCCTTGAACCACCTGAAATAGGCCCGCATTGAACTCAATAATGACACTATACCTTCTCCACCTTCTTCACGTGTCCACCTTCATCACCACATTCACCGACATAGTCGATGGATCCTAAATCTATTCCTTCTAAATTTTTTCATAAACACCATTTCCTTTAAGCCTCCAACTTATCAAAGGAGAAGAAGGGTGACCCTTCCACTCTTCCTTCGTGTAACTTTGATATGATCATGAGCGACACACCTTGATCAACATTGTTCAACGTGAGAGAATTATGAATCCATAATCACCTACATCATTCCCGTCAAGTACAGAAGACTCATGTATGCATCAGTCATTACCCGCACTCGAGATGCCATAAACCGTGTTGAATGAATCAAATATCGAGATCAACATTCATAATCGTGGTTCAAGAACCATGCACATCTAAAGATTCTAGATTTTATCTTTGATTAAGATTTTTATAAACGTGGAAGCCATCACTTCTTTTCTCGAGATTTGGTAACCATGAGTGCTTAATTAGATATGCATGGTCATCATTCTTTCTCCCACCATAGTGGTCCAAAATATCATAACCATTCTGATGTAAAACCCATCAAACAAAATTTGAAAATGCACCCTCATATTGATCTTCTCATCAAAAATAATCAATGACTTCTTTACATTTTCCTTCATCTTACCCATTGATTATCCTCGTTGGATTTCTAACATTTTTGGTTACTAAAGCAAAATTACTTTGGGGACTCACGTATTCACACGGACTTCCGTGACCTCAAACTAGCCTTCCTAAAAGATGACTTTCCCTTATCTTGTATTGATCGAATTTGGTCGACCTTACCATTGGTCATGAGATGTTATCACTCATGGATGGCTTCTCGGGTTATAATTCTTTTTTTAATCTTTCCCTATAAGATCAACACAAGATCTCATTCATCACCCCTTGGGGACATTATCATATTGACTCATGTCTTTTGGCCTTAAAATGTTGGTGCCACCTATCAACGGTGCTATGACTTACATCTTTGGATGACATCATGCATCTCCATATTGGTGTAAGCTTACATGGATGATCTCTTGGAAAAATATAAACTCTCTCCGATCACGAAATTTAGATCCTCAAAACCATCTTTTACCACCTCATTAAATATTACATCTGGCCTTACCTAGAAGTGATTCTTTGTGGTTCTTTCAGAAAGCTCCTCGGATTTATCATTTCCCTCCATGGTAAATAAGTTGACCTGCTAAATTCAAGGTTATTCTTGACATTCCTCCACCTACTAATCTTTGATAAATTCATAGCCTACAAGGTAAATTGTAGTCCATTCGCCATTTCATTTCACAATTATTTGATCGGTGTCAACCATTTCATCATTTGGTCAAATAAGGATGTCTCCTTTAAATGGGATGATGACTGTGAAAAAGCTTTTGAGGCCTTAAAACAATACCTTCTCCAACCACCCATACTCATCCCACCTAAAGATGATCAAACTTTTTACCTATATATATCTGCACTTCGATCATTCCTTGGGAGCCATGCTCACTCATCGCGATGAGAAACATAGGTAGCAGGTAGTTTATTACATAAGCCGTACTCTTTTGGACTATGAAACCTGATACAACCATCCCAAAAAACTCTTCTTAGCCTTAGTTTTTGTTGCCACCAAACTCCGCCATTACCTACTCAACCACAAAACCTATGTTATGACCAACAATGACCCCTTACACTTCATGTAGGCTAAACCTTATCAAAATCAGTGTGTTGCACGATGGATTATGCTTTTAGCTTATCTTGACCTCAAATTCATTCATAAAAAGTCCATAAAGGGCCAATCTTTCACCGGATAATTGGCCGATGCACCTATTTCTGGGGATCAACCTTCTAATTTTGACTTTCTAGATGAGTCAATTGCTACCCTTTCCTAGATGAACCCCTTTACCAAATGACACTCTTTTTGGTGATTCTAAGTGTTAGCGTGGGGGTGGGGCTAGAATTATTCTCATTCCTCTTGATGGAGAACCCATGCCTTTGTCTTTCAAATTATATTTTGAATGTACCAACAATATTGCTAAATACAAAGTGCTTGTACTAGGTCTCCAAGCCACCTACACCCTAGATGTCAAATCAGTCAACATCTTTTGTGATTCTCAATTGGTCATAAACCAAGTCAATGGTATGTACCAATGTCATAACAAGATAATTCAAAAGTATAAACATTATATAGACATACTTTTGAACACCTTTGATTGTTATACCCTTCAAACCATCCCACATTCAACCAACAAATTTGTAGATACCATGGCCTCGCTTAGCTTCCCAAATACCACTTCACCCACCGATTATAAAATATTTGTCACCATACAATGACTCCATTAACATTCTTATTTACCTCACGATGTTTACTCGATCGAAACCAATACCCCTGAAATGAGTGACCTTTGATATAAATAATACTCACTACCTTTCTTTCTCCATCTTACCTACTCATCTCACCCGTAATGGAAAACGTGCCTTCCTAAAAAGGTCTCTCATAACGTCACCATGGGAGGATCCTCTATAAGCACGAATTTTATTTTATTCTCTTACGATACCTCACAAGTTTTGAAATTCCTTATACAATTAAGGAGGTTCATAATGGCATATGTGGAGGTCACTTTAGTGGCCTTACTTTGTTGCTAAGTGTATTTTTCACCTAGTCTATTCTTGCCGTGACCCTTAACCATGATTGTTGCGACTATGTCAAACATTGTGTAAAATCCAACAACATTCCAACCTTCATCATACACCCAATCATGCCTTACAGGTCACTTGTGACCTTTGGCCCTTCTCTCAATGGGGTTTGGATCTTGTCAGAGAAATCAATCCTCATTCTTCCCAATGCCATCAATGGATCATCACTGCTACCGAATACTACACAAAATGGGTAGAAGCCATACCACTCATTGCCACAAAAGCCGAGAAAATATGTGAGTTCATTAACCACCACATCATTTGTCACTTTGGTGTTCCTCATCATCCGAAAATGGAAAACAATTTAAAAACAAAACATTGCAAAAAGTTTGTGATTCCTTCGCATTCAACTTAGTTTCTCATCACCCTACTACCCAAAACCAATGGCCAAGCTGAATCCACTAACAAAATCCTCAACAAAATTCTCATGAAATTTGGTTGACGATACTGGGAAGGATTGGCATATGCACATTCCTTTTGCCCTATGGGCATACCACACTAGTATTTGCACTTCCACTATGGCCACACCCTTTTCTCTGGTCTATGGTATAGAGGTTGTTCTACCTCTTGAAGTCCAAATCCCCTCACTCCATATTTCTCTCCATGACATGCTCATTGATGAATACTTTTGTCAGGACCGCTTAGCATAGCTAGAGTTATTATACGAACATCGTCTTAACACTCTAGATCACCTTCAAGTTTACCAACAATGTATCAAATGTGCCTATGACAAATGTGTTCATGAATGAACCTTCCAAGTTGGTGACCTTATCCTAAAAGAAAATAAACACGTAACCAAAGCAGAAAAAAGTAAACGGGAAAATTTCTCCTAATTGGCTTGGACCATACATCGTGACTCATAACTATGGATTAGTTTCTTATCGTTTATCTTCTCTCGATGGTAAACCTGAGCCTACGCCCTAAATGACTTGCATATTCAACCATTCTATTGTTGACTCATTGTCCTACCTCACCCTTTGTCTCTCTCCAAGCTCGTCCCTTGAGTGCTACCCACCCCATACCCCTCCCTAATGATCTAAGAATCGGGTGAAACATTTTTCACTCACTAACAATTAAACCAAAATCATATGAGTACCCATCACTTGTTATCTTCCCTTGAATATGTGTACCCTAGTGCTACACATAGCATGATTCTCATGGATACTTTTCATCTACCTTTAGATGAGATCCCATGGTCATTTCACTTTACCTTCGAACAAGAGTCCTATCCTCCACTTTGGTCTTTTCCATGACTTCAAAGACATCACACGGGACCAAACTCCTTGAGTCAAACTTCTCATAAAAGTTGACTCCTAAAGAGGACATCTTCCTCTTGACAAATTACTCTATAAATAGACTACTCCCTCGAAGGACAGTTATGTGAAGGTCTAAAAAAATTAAAAAATGAGAGCAACCAAAGCTTCCCACATCGATCAACTTCACGAAGACCTCAAGGAGTTCCATATTATTTATCTCATATAGACTTCCTGCATCGATTAGTCTATCAAAAAAAAAAAAAATTTTAGTCATGGAATTTCCCATTATGACCTAGGACCTCTTGCCCAAAGGGCCTGCTTACCTCATACCATATAAAAATTAACTACCTTTCACCCTTCTTACCATTCCCACTCTCATTTCCTCATTGCCTCAAGGGACATCTTAGAATTTAGACATTTGGTGATCCTGTGACTACTTTTCATCATAGAACATGTCAATCATGCAATGTCTTTAGGGTCTTATGTTCATCACCTCCTCCAAGGTATGATCTACTTGGTATGATCCTACCCAATCAGGTGGCTTTATTACCCCCTCTTATCTTTTAACCATCTTTGTTTACATTTTGATTACCTTATATAGGACTTGGTCCTCGACACTTACCTTTGGGGTAATCCTCCTCTTTTGGCATTATCACTTTCACCTACATCATTTTACCTACAATCTACCCACACCTATCAAACCTAAACCCACAACATGCCCAAAAACCTACCATCTCATTTTCATATTCTTCCCTAGCTCATGAGAGAACTACATCGGCCTGAGGTTCCTTTTTGTCGGACTATGTAGGCATCACTTCGAGGGCATGGGGCCCTTAGAGGTTTGCTCAGAAATTCTCTACCCTAAACAATTCATCAACCATGCCTAACTCACCATTTGCATCACATGTCACTTAGTTCCCCTTTTATGTAAAAATTGGAAATTAAGCCACATACATAACAATTTGCTACATATTTTATACATTTATTATGCTTACCATTTCTCTATCATCACTATGCATATATTATACCACATCTCACACATGACCCATAGTATCATTCATTGCAAAAAATAATGAATCACAACTTCACCTACTTTCAATATATCCATGCCTAATCAACCTGACTCAACCATGCCTAACCAACCTAACTCAATCCATGCCTATAACCTAACTCAACCATGCCTAACCAACCTAACTCAACCATGCCTAACCAACCTAACTCATCCATGCCTATAGCTTTGACTCAACCATGACTATAACCTAACGTGATCCATGCCTAACTCACCTAATTTCCATCCACATCAAAGTAACAAATCCATATCTCATCTAACACAAGCCATAAACCAATATCTCATAAACACATCAATAAATCAAAAAATACCATGTATCTCATCATATAAATCAATCAATATGTATCTCAATATACATGCCCATCTCATCATGTCCATCATCTCAAAAATGTCAAGCCACGCAAACCGATATATGTTCAAAATATACAAATCACTCATACATCCTCACTGTCTTCATCATGCAGGCTGGTATGTGATAAAAAATACAACTATATTTAGCACACTGAGGTGGCATATATATCAAAAAAATAATAAAAATAATAACTAATATACATCAAAAATTAGGTGACCGCATATCAGGCATCTCACCGGATGTCCTCCATCTCTGTGTCACCTATACCCTCGGCCTCCTATGTCCCTGCTAGCACCTCACCTAGTGCTGGTCACCATGCGCTAGTGGCCTCTCCCTGATCAGGCCTCGGAGCTCACTGACCTCTTGTGCTCTCCACACTATGAGTGCAGAGATCTGGTCCTCTCAATGGATTCTGCTATGCCTTGTACTCAGCATAGGATATGAAATCTATCTGGCCACCATAAGTTGGTCCTCATAATATCTCACCTCACCTAGGGAATCCATAACCTGGATACAGGCATGGTTTGTGGTGGTCCCATAGGTCTCGGCCCCTGTACCTTCCCTGTAGTAACATGCCCTGTGCCTTCCTATGAACTGGGACCTATTCCTGGTGCCTGTGGTGGTGCCCCCTACCTCCGTGCCTATATCTTGGCCTGTAAGGCTCCAATCTATGCCTGGGTTGTGGCCAAATGGCAATGTAAACATGCCACTTGAGCTTGTAAGGCTGCCACCTGACCATCCCTGTGACCATCTCCATCTCCTCCATCCATATCTAGGCTTACAGGCTGGCTACCTATACGCATAGCTCTACTACCTCTACCTCCGAGCCCTCCAGCTGTGTCTGTAGTATCCCTAACTTGGTAATGAGCATAGCTACCTACCCCTGTAGGGTGTCTCTCTGCACTATAATGGTAGCTAGGTGTAGCTGCCCCAGTCTGGGTGGTATGGATCATAACCAAGCCACCCACCACTTCATACCTATCTCGTACATCCAGCGTCATCTATCCACCAATCCACTAGCTGATCCTCCTCCCCTGTCGGTACGATAGGTTTTGGTATAGGTAAGGGCCTCTCCACGTCATCTCTCTCGATCTTGTGGGAATGGTGGTGGAATATCTGTAAGATTCTGAACTATCATCAAAATCTTTCTACCGAGATCATCTCATCCTCCCCGACACTACGACCCTATATCCACCTCTCTAGATGGAGCTCAGCTAGCTCCTCATGCATATGCCTATATGAGGCGAATCCACATATGGCATCTAGATAATGTCCACTCAAGACAATCCCTCCAATAACTACAAAAATGGGCCACATCATGTGTCAACCTATCTAATCTCCACTCTCCTATCACTGACACCCATCTCTTATATCCCATCCGCACAAATCTACATGGGAATGTATCTTCTCGGGGCATCCCTATAGGTCACACGCACACTATGTGCTCGTATGCCCAATAGTATAGTATAAATTTATAACACAAAGCTAAACCTATACAACCGCCCATACGCCCACAACTCTCTGTGTATAGTTGCACCAAGAATATTGGTGCCTGGGAAAGTGCATCTCATAAACCATCATATCATGGAGTACCCCCATCGGTGATTCGGGGAAGCATCCACCCTATACATCTAGCAGGTTCATAGCACACACTTTGCCTCCATCAATAGAACCACTAGCCTCATCTCATCCGGACGGGCTAGGTACATCTCTCCATAGCTCAAACTGGCACTATGGAATCTCATATCAGCCACCCCCTTTCCAAAAATATCCCAATCAACTCCTTTGAGGCCTCGGAGGAGATAGAATACACCTGGGCACCCAATATGGGTAGCCGTAAAATCTGAAACATGTCCTCAGGGTGATAGTCATCTCACCGTTGGAAGGTGAAATGTGTTGGTCGCGGGATCCCATTTATAATTAGCATGACCATCAAGCTAGGCTATAGAATGACATTTCGGTAAGGATGAATCCCACTCAATCCAACTACCTCCACATGTTACAACTCCAAAGGGGTTGCTACACCACGTAATGTCACCAGTAAAGGTGGAACCCTATCCCGCATATGTAACTGCGCTCTCCCCTGCATCCAATCTAAGAACAACGTTAATCTACATTTACCATGAACATATTCACCAATTATCATTACCCTCCACCCTAATTTCACCCTACCCATCTCAACTACCTAGCCCACATCACTTTTGGACCCTTGTGACTCAAATCCCGACTGGTGTCGGTTCATCCTAACCGACTCCGGTTGTTTCACTTTTATTAGATTGTTTCTTTGGAGTGTTGGTGAAACAAATAGGGTAATGAGCATAGGAGGAATACCTTTCAAATAGTTGATGGGCGTTGTATGACATCCAAATCCATAGATGATCATAAGAGCTTCCTTTTGGCTAGGAGGAACTACCTATAATGCAAAAAAGACAACAAGAAGGAATTAAACAATATGGGCAAAGTGAACTACCTAACATATGCTAGATCGGGAAGTGTGATACTTCTAGATGGTTGTTAGTCCACTATTTTTAAAAATCTAATGGTGTAAAAAAAAAATCCTATTGTAATTTGAAATTATTTAGGTATCTCACTTAAAACAAAATAAGAAATAGATCTAATCTAACAAGCTAGGCTAGAATAGAATCCAAAGGTCAAATGATTGGTTTTGAGTTTCCGCAGGTTTGACAGAGGCCTCTTGGGTAGATCACATGTTGATGAGGGTGAGATGAAATTAAGTGGGTAGGTTTGTGTTCTAGGTTGTGTGGGAAAATAAAGAGACTGATGTCGGTCAAGTGTAACTAATGGTGGTCAAGTGTGACCAGGTGCGGTTCTTGTGAAATCTGGAAATGTCATAGAACAAGCTCAGAGGTCCCCTTTGTGATTGTACAAAGGGATTTGGTTGGTCGGGATGAGGCGAGGTATTGGGTGGGGTAGGATTCGGTGAGGATTTAATGGGTATATGGAGGTGGAAATGTTTGAGAAGGTCAATAGGTGTCTAGGTAAGTAATAGATGATAAAATAATGATGAAATGAAATAAACCAAAGAAGTATGACATTATACTTACTTGGATTATGGTTTGGGATGCCTGTGTGTGAAGGATGGAGGTGCTGATGAGAGGCTTGAAGGCTACAAGTGATCACCAACTGAAGGAAATCTTCTGTATGGGCTGCATGTGTATTAATCTTTGCTTAGTTAGATCATATCATGGCTAGGATGGCTGTCAGACAAACGATGCTTGATCTCCTTCCATGCATACATGGTCTGTTAGAATTCACTCTCTAAAGATGTGTTATCTCTCTAATATGTTATAATGCTGTCAACCTATTTTCTTCCAACTTCCAACCTTGAGAATAAGGGTGTTTTGGGGTTAAAAGGGTAACCGACGGTGGTTCCGCTTAAGGCGATGGTTAGGGGTAACCTGATATCGGTCAAGGTGGGATTTCTAGGTTTACTAAACTAGGGAGATCCTCTTGATTTCCTCCGATATCATGTCATTAACCCACAGATTAAGACCGGGAGCTTCTTGTGAGCAAGTAGGAATGTGGTTAGAGGGAATGTAGGCATTGATTTTAGGGTTTGTGTATGTCTTAGCTAGTTATGGCAACTTACTAAGAACAGGTCTTGGGTTGAGTTGGCTTGGAAAGGTGTCTAAGTGAATTTTATGTGTGGGTATTATTTAAATTAAGATATTTAAATAATAAATATGGTGAGGATAATGAATTAATTTAATTAAATTAATATTTGTGGGGTGAAAGGGGTCATGACTAGTGAATTAGATGAAGGATGATTATTTGTCGAGGGACCAAAGGGCAATGTGACCTAATTTTAGTGTCTACATTTTTCCCCTTTTTGTTGCATAGCTTGTATTGGTAAGGGCGCTAACAAAATAAGATGTGGTTGCCCCATGTGTGAGTGAAGGTGATCCCCCTCAAACTAGGAACTGATGAGGTCCGAAGGTAGAATCGGTGAGTGATTTCTTAAAAGGAAAATGCGAGGAAAAGGTAGGTGGGCTCAAAGGAAAAGTGTAAAAGGTCTACACGGAAATCTAGGTAAATGGTCTGGGTCAAAGGTAGCAATCATCTATATGCGCACGCACATGAATAAACTGCAACATGGTCTTGGGTTGAAGAGCGGAAAACTCCACATCATCTAAGGTCGATAGGTTTATCCAAAACAAGGTTGAATTGAATCCGGTATCAAGGTATAGGATATGGTCGGAAACACAATGGAGGTTAGGTGCAGCAAGCGTTTAGGTATGCTCGGTGCTCCAAAGGTAGGGTCGGGATAAACATTCATGGTAATAGGTAAGTAAGTTCATCAAGTCAATCAACATAGTACTGTGATTACACAAGGTATAGTGAACACATGGCGGTCATGGAAAAGCGATGTCGGTATAGGAAAAGCGACGATGGTGAGGTAGGGAATGTGACCGATTCTAGTCAAGGGTAACCGATGTCGGCTAGGTCAGGTTGGTTATAAAAACAAAAAATCCATGTTTTTATTATTTATTTTTATTTGTGATGTAAGAAAATGACAAAAAGAGAGAAACGAGAAAAAAGTGTCCAAAGGAAACGGATAGTGAGTTGGCAGTGTGATTGGACGATGGTTGGGTTGGGGAGAAGTGGGTCCATGGTATCTGGGTGAGAGATTTGATTAGCGAGGTTGCGAGTAGTCATCTCAGGTATGGTAAAGGTCGGATAGGATCGGGCGGGACACTAGTTTGGAAGCTAGATGTGCCACCTAATGGGCAGCGGAAGTGCGATGAGATAAGCACCCAACAATACATGGTTGATGAGATAGATTAGAAGTTTGGAGTATTGTTATTTAAAGTTTTTCTAGGTTTTTATTTTTTTGGGTGGGTAAAAATAAAATTTAGGTATGGGGGAAATAACGGGCTAAAAGAGGGAGGGGAAGGGTAGTGAATGGTATAGGTGGGGTGGGTAGAGGTCTAGGAGTGGTTTAAGGTCATTTTAGGTGGGGTAAAAGGGATAGGGAGGTGATTTTTAGAAAATGGGGGTTTTAGGAAGTCACGGGATTTTTGTAATAGTAATCTTTGGGTGTCGATCAAGTTCAGCCAACGTTGGTTGGGTAAAATCGGTATCGGTCACCAAACAGGTGATCGATGTCAGTTACGTGGTAACCGTGGTCGGTAAAGGTTAACCGGTATCGGTCACAAAATAGGTGACCGATGTTAGTTTAAGGGTGACCAGAGTTGGTTAGGATGAACCGACACCGGTCGGGATTTGAGGCACAAGGGTCCAAAAGTGATGTGGGCTAGGTAGTTGAGATGGGTAGAGTGAAAATAGGGTGGAGGATAATGATAATTGGTGAATATGGTCATGGTAAATGTGGATTAATGTCATGCTTGGATTGGATGTAGGGGAGATCGCAGTTACATATGTGGGACAGGGTTCCACCTCTACTGGTGACATTGCATGGCATAGATGACCCCTTTATAGCTCCAACATGTGGAGGTAGTGGGCTTGAGTGGGATTCGACACTACTAATATTTTTTTGAGAATCCTAAACTAATGGTCATGCTCATCGATAGATGGGATCTCGCGACCAACATGTTCCACCTTCCGACGGGTGAGATGACTATCACCCTAGAGGACATGTTCTAGTAGTTTACGGCTACCCATATTGGGTGCCCAGGTGTATTCTATCTCCTCCGAGGCCTTAGAGGAGTTGATTGGGATAGGTTTTTGTGAGGGAGTGGATGATACGAGATTCCATAGTGCCAGTTTCAGCTATGGAGAGATGTACCTAGCCCATCTGGATGAGATGAGGCTAGTGGTTTTGTTGATGGAGGTAGTGTGCTACTATGCACTACCCGATACAGAGGGTGGATGCTTTCCCCAATCACTGATGGGGGTACTCCTTGATATGATGGTGCATAAGACATGCTTTTCCTGGGCACCAACATTCTTAGCACAACTATACAGAGAGATGTGGGCATATGGGCGGTTGCATTGCGGAGTTTAGCCTATGTTGTACATTTATATTGCACTATTGGGTGTACAAGCAAATAGTGTGCATGAAACCTATAGGGATACCCCCGATAAGATGCATTCAGCGTGATTTATGCTAGTGGGATATAGGAGATGGTGCCGAGTGATAGAAGAGTGAAGATCGAGATAGGATGACACATTATATGGCCCATTTTTGGTAAGTTATTGGAGGGATTATCCAGAGTGGACATTATCTAGAGGCCATATGTGGGATTCCCCTCATATAGGCATATGCATGAGGATCTAGTTGAGCTCCAGCTAGAGAGGTGGATACAGGGTCATCGTGTCGAGGAGGATGAGATGATCCCAAAGAGATAGATTCTAATGGTAGTTCAAGCTCTTACATGACATTCCTCCACCCTTCCCACAAGTATCGGAGAGATGATGTGGAGAGGCCTGTTATCACCGAATCACAACACCCCATTGTTTATACAAGTGCATATACTTAAACTCATAGTGTGATTGGATAAATGGGTACTATCTCCAAGTTGTGGGACTTGCTACGTGAGATAGACCTCCAGAGAAAGTTGGTTCTTGCTCCTAAACTACCTGCCAAAATCTACTCTAACGCAAGGGAAACTAACTATTCTAATTTAAATTTCAAGGGAATAGGAGAGAGAATTCATAAAATTAAATCCTACACTACATCGGTGATGCACCACAAAAGGAGGTGTGAGAGAAATTTTCAAATGCGTGAGATATGAAGAGAAAAGTGCACACTAGAAGGGGTGATGACAGTTCTCCATAATCTAGCAAAACGCATTCACAACAATATTTCAAACATACACAATGATAATGCATCCCTGTAAGAACATAATAATAGACACAATATTCTTGTAATGAAGTTTGAATGGGAAAGAAGAATGAAGAAAACATAAGCGAGGGGAAGATGCATCCACAAACTTATATTTTATTGCTTCCTGATATGCATAGTTCAATTGGTTACAAGATAAGGGCCTGGATCACCATGCAAGGAGTACACAACAAGGGTCTATAGTACATTGGATTCACAAAGTAATTTTGTTAGAGCTTTGCTACAAAGACTACCCCCTCTTACAATGAGCCCAACACTCCAATTTATAGAAAAATTGAGAAGAGAGAGAAGGAAAATGGAAATCCTGAAATCTATCCTTCAACCACTTGTAAGAGGCATTAAATGGAGTAAAATGATTTTATATTACTTGAAAAATTCTCCCCATACTATCCCAGGTGCTGCAACAGAGAAAGAATGGTGACCATGCCTCTTAATTGCACTCCCAACCACCAAATAAAATCGTTATGAACTAGATACGTTTTATAAAACATCTCCACCTATTCCTCATCAAATCTAGAATTTTTGATTTTTTATGCATTGGTCTCGAGCCACATTATTCCAACGGTACCAATTTTTTTATTTCGTTGAGAAATGCAAAAGTTATGGCCTTTGAGTGTGGGAAGCTATTTTGGGTGTGCAAGGTGTTTTACGTCATTTGACGGGAATAAGCATTAATTGAATGGAGCTGAATATGTTTCTTTTAATTAAATATATATACCATCATTAAAAATAAAAATATAGTTTTTGTGGCAATAGAGGACATCGTGCTCATTCTAGAAAGTCAATTTTGTGAAAATCGTGAGCTTCGAGTCAAAAGTTATGGCCGTCAAGTTCACGAGTCAAACATTTGACTTTCTTCTTTCGCTTTGGCTATTTCAGCAAAATCGTGATCCCACGCATACTTTTTTTTTTGGCTTCCTCGGAAAATTCTCCACATTGCCATTCGGGCTTCCTTGTCCCTTTTGCGGCCTTTTTGCCTTTTCGCATCCGCCGTCGACTTTTGTCCCGGCCGTCCTGCACGAAAATCTCCACACCGCCCACAATCGACCATCTTGCGGCTTTTCGGCCGATTTGCATGCCACGCGTTTTTTCCCCCCGATCCCAACTATCCCACGGACCGCTGTGGGACAAAAATGTCTAACTTAGCTGATTTTCTTTGTATTTCGGCCGCGAACTTGGTATGACGAACCTTGGTACGACCCGCACCCTTTAGACCGAAATGCTTTAAAACAATCCTACAACCTTATTTTTGCATTTTTTCCATTTTTTCTAACTCGTTGGGATTTTTTCTTGGATGGGAGAGTTAGAGAGAAGCCGAGGGGGCCCAAAAACATGATTTCAGGCCTTGAATCAATCTACTTGCTTGGGACTGAAGAATTTGATGCATGTTATCAAAAATTACCTTGAGGGGTGAATTTTGGATAACAAGACCTTAAGGACCCACTTTTTTGTATGGGGTACACCCTAAGGAGTTATAGATAACTAGCGGGTTGTTGAACAATGAGTTATTATGTCACTTGGGTTAGAGGTGTTTCAACCTTATGTGCCTAGGGCCATAGGGTGACTGACCTCTTTTGGGAAGCGAAAAGGAAAATTTATCTTTATTTTCTGCTTAGGATGTATATGGAGCTTTTTGTGATTCTTTGAGGGAGGCGTAAGAGACTTGAGGGAGTCATATGAGATTTTTGTGGGTGTGATTAATGCTTTGAGAGGTATATGGTGTTTTCCTCTTATTCTTGGGAGGTTTTTTTTTTTTTTTTTTTGATGCTTGGGAGGTATATGGAGTTTTTTTGTAATGCTTTGGGAGATATATGCATAATGGTTCGTGATGTTTTGTGATGTGTGGAGTTGGTGTTATAAGTTATGTGTACTCTTGTGAGTCTTTTTAGACATTGTTATGTTAGAGGCTTGACGTTCCCCTGGGTTGATTTATACTATTAGATCTTGTCTTGGAATTATGTTGGTATAGTCATGGTATTTGGGTCATGTGATACCAGTGGTATATGTATCATCATAATGATTCATTTTTGTTAGTCACTTTTCTGTGTTGGATTTAGTCTTGTGATATAATTATTGGAAATTATTTGTTATGTGGGTCACTTGTATTTTCATGGTATAATTAGAGGCCTTATGATGTGATATATTCGTGAATGTAATGCCCAAAATATGCTCTAGGAGCTCGTTACAACCTAACACTTAACCCGAAAATTGTGACTTATTTTTTTTGTTTAAGTTATAAAAAGGTTAGGAGGGTGTTTGAACCTTAGGTTTCATTAATTAAAAATTCAGCTAGGAAGGTACCATAGATTAATTTACATAGTTAAATGTTTTCTTCTCATTAGTTAATATTCAAAGATAGAAAGGTTAACCTTGTGTTAATTTATTTAAATTTATTATCCTATTAACTTAGAGTCCTTTCCATTGACTCCTAAGGCTTGCTAAGAACTAATAAAGGTTTAGCACTCTAAGGAAATTAAATGGCCCCACTCCCCAATTACACATACCCTTAAGGATTTAATTTAAACATTTAAATTACATTTCTACCAAACAAAAGTAGGGTGAAACCTCCACCCTTAGATCAAAACAATCTTGGCCACTAGATCCTAGGGTTCCAAACTAGCCCTAAATTTCCTTATGAATTTCTATTAAAACCTTTCCTTCATTTTATTCTACTTATTTAGTCTATTTATTTTGTTAAAATTTTTAGGTTGGAGAGGAGGAAGCCGTGGGAGAAAAAGAGGATAACTATGGAGGATTTTACAAAGAGATCTAGTTAATATTAGTTTATTTTTAGTTTTATTGTTTTTATTACTTCCATTCAAGAGTTGGGAGGGTTTTGCTTTCCAAACTTGGTTTAGTTTGACCACTAACTGTATTTGGGGTTTTCTAATTTGGGGAAAACCCTACCTTTATTTTTATAAATGAAGAGAAATGTTTTTAATATTCAATTTGTATTTTTATTGCTCAACTCCATGGGATTATTCATTGTTTGCATAATGGTAATTATGAGTCAAATTTTACAACTTATAAATTGGTATAAACTAGTTAAAATTTGCGCACATGCACGGATCCGAGGAGTTCTATTGTCAGAGGTGAAAGAACCACCACCCAGAGTAGACCGGTGGTCAAGGACTATCGCCCTACCACGGGTGAAAAACCAAGAGACAACCATCCTACCTTGAATGGCATTTTTGAGACTACCACCTTAGCCACGAGAAGTGATTATGGGACCGCCGCTCCGCACAGGGTGGCGGTCCTTTTTATGAAAAATAGAACCTTTAATCTGAGATTTTATAAAAATTAAATTTCCTAAAATGTTCCAAAACACATTCTGAACTGGATTTTATGCACCTAAATTTTCCAATTTTGGGATTTCATTTCATTAGTTCATTTCTTGGTTAAAAATTACTCATTTCAAGTGTTGTGAAAACCAACAAGAATAACAACTACAAGATCTATTCAATTTTTTCAACTAAATTATCTTTCTATTTCAAGAGCAAGATAAAAGATTCACATCCATTTCTACATTATTATTTTTCAAATACAAAATGCAACAATTCCCTATCTCTGTTTTATTATCTCTTTCATTTTCACTACACTCAAATATCCAAAATAACTACAACAACTTTCTATTACATTCAAGTTTACTATGCATACTTTTAAAATGTTGGAACTTTTCTATTCGTACTTTCTCATTTGCAAAAATACAATTTCACAATGAAATTAAACTTTCTTTCAAAACAAGGAGCTTCCTTTCACAAAAAACAACTAAACTCCAATAACGAGAATTGATTTCTTTTCTATTTCACAAAACTAATTTTATAACACAAATCTTTCTTCTCTTTATCAATATATAATACAACTTTCATAACCAAATATGGAATGCAATTTTCCTTCACAAGTTCAATACAATGTCCTCCACTTAGTGGGAAATTATACAAGAATATAAACTAAAAGTAAAATGCACTATTACAAGTTCCTCCACTCTAAGTGGGGATAACACAAAGGAATTTTTTTTTACAAGAAGGATCTTCAACAAGACTCCAACCTTCATAACTCCAACAAGATAGCTCCTCAAAGAATTGTTTGATTTCACAAAAAATGGGGGATCCGCAAGGCTCTCCACCCAACCAAGATATCTAATGAATATGAGAATCCTTCCTCTCCATTGGCCCCCGAGCCTTAACCACATTACAATGGGAGATGATTCCAACACATGGAGAAAAAAAGCTTCCACAACATAAAAAAATATTTAACATCCATTTCAACCACATTCAAATCAACAACAACACAAGAAAGAAGAAGAACTAAACAACAAATAACAAGGCTTAGAATGAAAGCCAAAGGAGAAAGACCTATGGGAGGACACTTATGCCTCCCAATGAGAATGGGTGCCCACCTTAAAGCTTATAATGCATATCTTAAATCCCCTACATACTCTTATGCCTCCCTCAAGTCCCTTATGCCTCCCACATACTCTTAAAAAAACAAGAAATAAATCATAAAAAAAAGCATTCCATGTACAAGGTGGGGCACCCAACCCAAACTTCCTAAAAAAGGTAAAATATTATGTCTCCTACATGAAATCTCCCCACAGTCTCCTCCTACTCCAAACATAGGCAATATACCCACACCCAACAAGCATTCAAAAGAAAACCATACTCAACACAAACATATAAACACAAAATAAAGCATAACATAAGCAAGGTAAAGCTCCTACATTTCCATAGTAGAGCTTGTTCCAAGATTAAATATCCAATATCCTCAAACCAAGTAAGCATCCAAAAGCTCCAACAATCCACAAGCACTCTCAACAATTCTCTAATTCTCCAAAAATGCAAGAGTAAAAAAATAATGAAGTAACCCCCAAACAAGCAAAAGAACATCAATAAATAGAAAAGGGAGAGAGGAGGATGAGGTGGCTCAATGTAGGATGCCACATCACTCTTTCTCAACTCCACCTAATAAGTCAAACCTCAACCCCAATGCACCATAAATTTTTGGGTGAGAGGAATGAAAAGTTACTTAAACACACCATCTAAGCCCACACCCTTAAGGACAAAATTAGTTACTTGAAAGAAAGTGCAATAAACATTTCACCTTTCTATCTTCCCAAAACACCTAATGGACTCTAATTTTTACCCCCAACCAATAGGTAGGGTTGGTATGCAAATTTAAGAGGTGTGGGACAAGTTTAACTTGTCCCACAAGTATTCAAAATGTGCCCTAAAGGCCAAATTCGAGTTTCTCATGGAGGGTAGATTGTCCAACACTCAAGATCTCAAGCATTCAATATACAACACAAAATCCAAAAGAAAATCAAGTCTAATAAATCAATTTATTTTGGTCACATTTTTAATTAGTTTAGGACAAGATTTATTAACTTTAATAAGTCACTTAGACCCACTAAGATGAAGGGGAAAAACATACATAAAAATATAAATAATTAAAACAAGGAAATTACATCACTCAAACGAACACATACTAACATTAATAAAAAGAGAAACTAAAACAAAAGACAACACATGACCCCTTGGTCACAATTTTCCCCTAACTAAATAATTCTAACACACACACAATTACATGTTTCCATGGTGACCCTAGTTGAATTCATCTAGAATTCCAATGTGGTTGGTCTCCAATCCCCCGATGTTTCTTGTGAATAAATTTACCTACGCAAAAAAAATAATACCTACTTTGCCTCATGGCCGCATTAAAACATCCATGCAAAAATATGCGATATAAATCTAAAGTCATCTATATACAAATTAATATCATCTAGGAAATTATGAATCATTTACAAATTTATAGCAACATTTCTATCCAACGTTTCATCCATGTCAAAATGATCACAACATTAATTCAATTATAAAATCCTACTCATGATGACAAAATTATATCACATGTCAAATATATATATATATATATATATATATATATATATATATATATATATATATATATATATATATATATATATATATATATATATAACCATGTCCTCAACATATCAACATGAATATAAAATGTTTCTAACAATCCACATGTATCATCTATGAATCAAATTCAACAATAGTACAATGTCTCTAACATCTAGTTTCATGCTAATAAAAAGCTACAACAATGTCCACAAGTGTAGTCAACAGTATCAAAATCAAAACAAAAGGTGTTGAAGGGAAAAGGGCACTACATCCCCCTCCCCTTAGACTCGAATTCCTCTTGAAAGTCACTACAACAGGTGTGGGAACTGAACTCGTAGCAATGTAACATCCTCCCATGTAGCTACAGTCTCATCATATCTGTTCCACTAGACCCGAACCTTGTCAATATCTCTACCATGAAGGCCCAGGGTCTTGTGCTCTATAATGTAAATGGGATCCACCATCACCTGCCCTTGATCCTAAACCTACAATGTGGTCCAATTTAGCACGTGAGAAGGATCTAAAATATACCTCCTAAGCATAGAAATATGAAACACATCATGGACATGAGACAAGCTAGGTGGCAACGCTAGATGATAGGCCAAGGGACCAATGCGCTCCAAGATCTCAAAGGGACCCACAAACCTAGGAGCAAGCTTAGAAAAATTTTCATAACTAATAGGGATGTTATGCGCTTTAAACATGAAGAAAAACCTTCGTGCCCACCTTGTAACTTTGATCTTTCCTATGCTGATCTGCATACTTCTTTTGCATGTCCTGTGTCTCCTAATTATCTCTGTCTCTGATCAAAACAACATGTTGCTCCATGTCCTATAATAAGGCTAGCCTAAGAGAAACCCTGTCCTCTAACCTGTCCCAACTAAGAGGTGTCCTGCACTCTCTACCATAGAGTGCCTGAAAAGGAGCCATGCCTATCGAACTCTGGAAACTATTATTGTAGGAAAACTCCACCAAGTATAGATACTCCTCCCATCTTGACTGATGATCCATTACTTACATCCTAAGCATGTTCTCCAAGATTCACCCACTCAATCTGTCCATCTGTCTAAGGGTGATATGCTATGCTGAAATTGATCCTCATCCCAAGAGCATGTTGTATGGTGCTCGAAAAGTGGGACGTGTACAAAGGATCATGGTCGTAAATGATCTTCCATGGAATCCTATGTAATATTGACAATCTCATCAAGATATACCCATGCCACTACATTATATGTATAGGTGGTCTTCACCAGAGAAAAATTATCTACTTTCATCAATTTATCCACCATGACCATGATGTGTTGTGGTGGTATCTCAAAGTTACTAAGAAAATAATGAAGTCCATGGAAATGGTGTCCCAGTTCCACTCTGGTATAGTATGAGGAAAAGAAGGTTAGGTGGATGCGATGCTCGGCCTTCACCCTCTAACACTCTAAACAACATGACACAAATATATCCACGTCTCTCCAAAGTCTTCTCCAATGGTACAAATGTCTCAAGGTGGCGTGCATCTTCTTCACCCCGAGATGGGCTAGATAAGGTGCATGATGAGCCTCTGTCAAAATGTCATGTCTCAAGCATCCATCTCTACGAACATATATCCAACCTCTGTGTCCTGGGAATACCATCTACCTCTAATGAAAATCCATGAAATATCCCCTCAAGGGGCCTCTGAGATTCAATCTTTGCTCACGACCACACGAGGTAGAATTTGTCATGAGAAAGCTATTGTAAAATCCTACTCCGCAAATATGTAATTATTGAAGTAGCCACAACCACGCGTCTTTTCTACTCAAAGCATATGTAACTACATTATCCTTCCCTTCACATGATATATCTCCATATCATACTCACAAAGCAACACCATCCAACGCTGCTGACGAGTGTTGAGATTGGGCTGTGTGAAGAGGTGGCAAAGACTGAAGTGATCAATCCTGAGTATAAATCTCTGACAAAGAAGGAAATATCTCCACCACACTAAGGTATGCACAACTATTTCAAGAGAACATGATTATTATAATTGATATCATAATCCTTGAGTTTATGATACTCAAAAATCAATTACTATTCCCTCTCTGCATCAACACACTTCTAAGTCCTTCCAAAGAAGAATTTATGCAAACGTAGAACTCACCCTGAGGATCTGGCACTGCTAGAATAGGTGTTGTCATGAGGAATTCCTTTAGTGTCTTGAAGGCCTTCTCACATCTATCTAATGATAAAAATTACTTCCATTTCGTTGAAGGAAGTGATGGGGTGCGTCATTTGAGAGAAGTCCTGAATAAACCTCATGTAGTATCCTCCAAACCCATGAAGTTGCACACCTCGGTCACACACTAGTGGGTGCTAGCCAATCCACAATAGCTCAAATATTGGAAGGATCGACTGTGATACCTTCCCTAGAAATGATGTGGCCAAAATAATGCACCTCTTTTTGAAATAATGCACACTTCTCCAAGTTCCCATAAAGATGTTGCTCCCGAAGACACTGAAGAACCTAGTGAAGGTGCTCCTCATACTCCTCATGCGTGCATGAGTAAATCAGAATGTCATCAAGGAAGATGAGCATGAAGTGATCTAGAAAATTCTGAATACCCCATTCATCAAGCTCATGAACACCGTAGGGGAATTCGTCGGACCGAAGGTACCACTTGTGAACTCATAGTGGCCATATCTCATCTGAAGGTAGTCTTATGAATATCATCATCCATGATCCTAAGCTGATGATACCCTAACTTAATATCTATTTTGATAAAAATATGGACCCCTTCATCGATCAAACAATTCATTAATGTGTGGAAGGGGGTAATAATTCTTGATCATTACTTTTTTAGCTGGTGGTAATCAATAGACAACCGAAGAGATCCATCCTTCTTCTTCACGAAGATCACCGGTGCACCCCAATGGGATACACTAGGATAGATTAGGCCTTACTCTAGAAGGCCCTCAAGCTGCACTTGACTCACATAGCTCAGGAGTACTCATCCGATAAGGTTCTCGTGAGATAAGCTCTGCTCTCGAAACAAAATCTATATGAAAATATATCTCACTTGGGGGAGGAAATCCCAATAGTTCTCCTAGAAAAACATCAGAAAACTCTCTCAAAATAGGATGGTCATCAAGGGATGGTCCACTAGACTCATCCTCAATTCTATCACCAATGTAACAACATACATGTGATAACCCCATTGCACACACCGCTTAAGTTGTATATCGGAGATGGTGTGAATGGAAACAAGCCTCCTAACTCTTGATATGATGAATCCACTCTTAGATCATCTTTACAAGTATGGTAATAATAAACTCTACCTCTGTGTGTAGACAACCAGTCCATACCCAAGATGACACCATAAGAACCCAACGGAAGGATTCAAGATCCATGGTAGTGGTGAAGGGTCCCAAATCCACTACATACTCCTTAACTAAGGAGTCTACAGATTTGGCTCCCAAAGCCATCTCAACGTCCCAACTACGACCCTACCTAACTGCCACCATCCTACAATTCTCTACTAAGGATGGTGTGATAAAAGAATCAAATGAACTAGAATAAAATAATATAGAGGTGGAAATACCACCAATACTACCTGTCCTCTCTATCACAGTACTCTAGTGCTCAGCTGACCGCTTTTGACCACTACATAGATTTGATGGATTCGTGCCATATCTCCAATAGTAGGCTCTAAGATTTGCATCTTACCCTTGTTTCTAGGGTTCTATGGGGACTCTCTCAAATGATGTCTAGTGACGCTAAAACCATAATATCTATCTATTCCTCTCCGAGTGAGATGTAGCTCCAATTGGTACTCTAGAGGTCTAAGCTATGGATCTTGATGACCCGGCTATGGATTGTTGAGGTCTCTGCTGATGAGCTCTAGATGAATGAGATATAGTGCACCTTGTGTCCGATGGGTCCTCTAGGAGGAGACCCCATACTTTTCCCTCTCCGTGCATCAAATATTTGAGGAGGTCTATAAGATGGGTGGGTCTCTGCTATTACTAAGGTGGTTGTTGATGTGGTCTGAAGGAAGACTAGCCTGAACTCTTTCTACCATGAGGAGGAGGAACTAACCCCCTTGATTTTCTATCCTACATCTACTGGATGTGGCTCCAAACTCTGTCTCTAGCCTATTGTGTCTTCCCCCGTGTCTCCTTTATAATATAGGCCTTCTCCATGGCTTTGACTAATGTATGTGGGAAATGAATGTGCACCGTGCCACCCAAATCCAAATTTAGGCCCCAGATGAACCTGTGAATCATGCCTTCTCATCCACATGTAGTTGACATATTGGAGTACATCTAGAAATTGACTCTACACTTAGCTAAAATCATAGATTCTGGTGAAGGTCATGAAACTCATCTATCCGTTGTTGAATAAACCTCCTAGGAAAATACCTACTCTTGAAACGCTCCTCAAAACTCTATATTAGGTAATGGTCTCGAGTCAACATGGAGTTTATGCTCCTCGGTCCTCCACGAGACTCTGTCATATCCCTCGAGGATGGATTATAACACGGGATTTTTGTTGCTAGTACAAGTGAATAGCTTGAAGCATCCACTCAAGCTCACCAACCAGTGCATCCGCCTAAAAACCTCCTATATCTCTCGAATAATGAGATGGACGTAGCTTAAGGATCTCCCGATATGGTCTATAGCCAATGAATGATGAGCCCTAGGTCTCTCTACATACTCCTACCTCTCGTCTAGGGCTCCGAGATCTGTCCATATGTTCTAAAATTTTCTCCATGCCCTCTCTGTGGTGACTCTACCCTGGTTGACTCCATGCGAAGTTCTCTCGAACCATTCTCCTTAGTGTATCAAGGAGATGCCCTAGCCTCAACTGATGGCTCCATATCCTATCTAGCAGGTCATCCTCTTAGGGACCCTCCACATTTATATACATTGACGTCTGAAGCACTTGTAAAATATGAGGTAGGATGGCCACTATAGCCTACTCGGAGGTGGTATATCTAGGTCTATGTGAAAATACCCCTCGTCTGATCCGTACCTCCTGCACATACCAAGATGAGAGTTAGTTCATTTGTATAGGTCTTGTTTCAGTTTTCTATGTTTTCTAAAATTATGCAAATATCACACATTATGGTTTTCTAGGTTAAAAGAAACCAATTTTTCACTAGGCTAAATGTTCATGTTTCATGTTTTCTAGGTGTGCCCAAGGGTCCAAGATTTTAACCCACAACTCTAATACCAAATGTAATGCCCGCAAAACAACGTTCAAGGAACTCGCTATAACCTAACACTTAACCCAAAAATTGCGACTAATTTTTTTTGTTTAAGTTATAAAAAGTTACAAGGGTGTTTGACCCTTAGGGTTCAATAATTTAAAAGTCAGCTAGGAAGGTACCATAGATTAATTTACATAGTTAAATGTTTTCTTCTCATTAGTTTATATTCAAACAAAGAAGGTTAACTTTGTGTTAATTTATTTAAATTTAATATCCTATTAACTTAGATTCCTTTCCATTGACTCCTAAGGCTTGCTAAAAACTAATAAAGGTTTAGCACTCTAAGGCAATTAAATGGCCCCACTCCGCAATTACACATACCCTTAAGGATTTAAATTAAACATTTAGATTACATTTCTACCAAACAAAAGTAGGGTGAAACCTCCACCCTTAGATCAAAACAATCTTGGCCACTAGATCCAGGGTTCCAAACTAGCCCTAAATTTCCTTATGGGTTTCTATTAAAACTTTTCCTTCATTTTTATTATCCCCATTTAGTCTATTTCTTTTGTTAAAATTTGCAAGTTGGAGAGGAGGAAGCCATGGGAGCAGAAGAGGAAAACTATGGAGGATTCTACAAGGAGATCTAGTTAAGATTAGATTAGTTGTAGTTTTATTGTTGTTATTACTTCCATTTAAGAGTTGGGAGGGTTTTCCTTTCCCAATGTTGTTTAGTATGAACACTAAGTGTATTTGGGGTTTTCTAATTTGGGGAAAACCCTTACCCCATTGTTATATATGAAGAGAAATGTTTTTAATCTTCCATTTGTATGTTTTATTGCTCAAATCCATGGGATTACTCATTATTTGCATGCTGGTAGTTATAAGCCAAATTTTACAACTTATAAATTTGTATAAACTAGTTAAAATTTATGCAAAAGGTGCGGATTCAAGGAGTTATGTCATAAGTGATAGAACCGCCTCCCCTGAATAGAACGGTGGTCCTAGGACTGCCGCCCTACTTGGGTGACAAACCACAGACTGTCACCCTACTGAGCGGCAATTTTGAGACCGCCACCTTAGCTTGAGGGGCAGTTACGGGACCACTATTCTACACAAGACGGTGGTCCTATTTCTAACAAAATAGAACCTTCAATCCGATATTTTACAAAAATTAAAATTTGTTACAATGTTCCAAAACACATTTTGAACTAGATTTTATGCACCTTAAGTTTCTAGTTTTGGGATTTCATTTCATTAGTTCATTTCTTCGTTAAAAATTACTCATTTGAAGTGTTTTGAAGACCAATAGTAACAATAACAACTACAAGATCTATTCAATTTTGTTCAACAAAATTTTCTTTCTATTTCAAGAGCAAGATAAAAGATTCACATCCATTTCTACATTATTATTTTTCAAATACAAAATTCAATAATTCCCTATCTCAATTTTATTGTCTCTTTCATTTCACTACACTCAAATATCCAAAATAACTACAACAACTTTCTTTTACATTCAAGTTTACTATGCATACTTTTAACATATTGCAACTTTTCTATTCCTACTTTCTCATTTGCAACAATACAATTTCACAATGAAATTAAACTTTCTTTCAAAACAAGGAACTTCCTTTCACACAAAACAACCAAACTCTAATAACAAGAATTATTTTCTTTTCTATTTCACAAAACTAACTTTACAACACAAATCTTTCTTCTCTTTTTCAATATATAATACAACTTTCATAACTAATAATGGAATGCAATTTTCCTTCACAAGTTCAATACAATGTCCTCCACTTAAAGTGGGAAATCATACAAGAATATAAACTAAAAGTAAAATGCAATATTACAAGTTCCTCCACTCTAAGTGGGAATAAAACACTATAAGTTTTGTTACAAGAAGGATCTTCAACAAAACTCCAAGCTTCACAACTCTAACAAGATAGCTCCTCCAAGAATTTTTTATTCACAACAAATGGGGGGGAGTGGTAGTGCTCTCCACCCATCCAAGATATCCAATGAAGAGGAGAATCCTTCCCCTCCATTTTCCCCAGATCCCCAACCACATTATAATGGGAGATGATTCCAACACATGGAGAAAATAGGCTTCTACAACACAAACAAATATTTCACATCCATTTCAACCACATAAAAATCAATAACAACACAAGAGAGAAGAAAAACAAAACAACAAATAACAAGGCTTAGAATGAAATCCAAAGGAGCAAGACCTATGGGAGGAAACTTATTCCTCCCAATGGGAATGGGTGCCCACCTTAAATCCTCCAATGCATATCTCAAATCCCCTACATACTCTTATGCCTCCCTCAAGTCCCCTTATACCTCCCACATACTCTTATGCCTCCCCCTCATAAAAAAACAAGAAGGAAATGCAAGAATACCTTGTAAAGGTGGGAGCCCAACCCAAACTCCCTCCAAACAAAAGGTAAACTCTTATGCCTCCCTACATAAAATCTCCCCATAGTCTCCTCCTACCTCAAACTTAGGCAATCTACCCACACCCAACAAGCATTCCAAAGAAAACCATACTCAACACAAACATATAAACACAAAATAAATCATAACATAAGAAAGGTAAAGCTCCTACCTTTCCATAGTAGAGTTTGTTCCAAGAGTAAATCTCCAAGCTCCTCAAATCAAGAAAGCATCCAAAATCTCCAACAATCCACAAGCACCCTCAACAATTCTCTAACTCTCAAAAATATAAGAGCAAAAAATAATGAAGTAACCCCCAAACAAGAAAAATAACATCAATAAATAGAAAAGGGAGAGAGGAGGATGAGGTGGCTCCATGTAGGATGCCACATCACTCATCCTCAACTCCGCCTAAGAAGTCAAACCGTAACCCCAATGCACCATAAATTGTTGGGTGAGAGGAATGACAAGTTACTTACAAACACCATCTAAACCGACATCCCATAAGGACAAAATTAATTACTTGAAAGAAAGTGCAATAAACATTTCACTTTTTTATCTTCCCAAAACACCTAATGGGGTCTAATTTTGACCCCCCAACCCATAGGTAGGGTTGGTATGGAAATTTAAGAGGTGTGGGATAATTTTAACTTGTCCCAAAAGCATTCAAAATTTCCCTTAAGGCCAAATTCGAGTTTCTCATGGAGGGTAGAGTGTACAACACTCAATATCTCAAGCATTCAACACACAACACAAAATCCAAGATAAAATCAATTCTAATAAATCAACTTGTTTTGGTCGCATATTTAATTAGTTTAGGACAAGATTTTTTAACTTTAATAAGACACTTAGAACCACTAAGATGAAGGGGAAAAACATTCATCAAAATCTAAATAATTAAAACATGTAAATTACATCACTCAAAGGAATGCATACTAACAAAAATAAAAAGGAAACTAAATCAAAAGACAACACATGACCCCTTGGTCAAAATTTTCTCCTAACCAAATAATCCTAACACACACACAATTACATGTTGTCATGGTGACCCTAGTTATATTCATCTAGAATTTCAATGGTTGGTCTCTTATCCCCCGATGTTTCTTGTGAATAAATTTACTTGCAAAACAAAAGAATACCTCATTTGGCCTCATGGTGGATTAAAAATTCATGCCAAAATATGCGATATAAATCTAAAATCATCTATATATGAATTAATATCATTTAGGAAAGTATGAATCATTTACAAATTTCTAGCAACATTTCTATCCAACATTTCATCCATGTCAAAATGATCACAACATTAATTCAATTATGAAAGCCTACTCATGGTGACAAAATTATATCGCATGTCATAAAACACACACACACACACACACACACACACACACACACACACACACATAAATAACCATGTCCTCAACATATCAACATGAAAATAAAATTTTCTAACAATCCACATGCATAATATGTGAATCGAAGTCAACAACAAGACAATGTCTCTAACATCTAGTATCATGCTAATAAAAAAGCTACAACAATGTCCACAAGTGTAGTCGACAAAGTATCAAAATCAAAACAAAAGGTGTCGAAGGGAAGTGTGCACTACAATGAAAATATGTAGCAAGATGTTTCATGGGTCATTTTTGTTGTGTTGAGTATTGTGTGACGCCTTGAGGCCAATTATTGTTGGGTACCCATGAAGTAGAAGACAATTTAAAAATTCTAAACAATGAGTATTAATATCTTGAGATAAGAAATACTTTAAATGAAGACTAAATGAGTAGTAAATTAAAAGATAAACTAGAAATGTCAATCTTCACATAACATTAAAAATTTAAGATATTTTCAAAATTGGTTTTCTTCCTTGTGGTCAAATTGTAGAGTAAAGATGTTTTGTTAAACAACATGTGTCATTATTAGCCTTCTTCATAGATACCCTTTGAGCTTTGGTGTTGTTTTGCATCGAGGATGATGATCTTATAAGGGGAGGGAAATGTAGTGTCAGCTATTTAAAAAATTAAATTAAATAAAAAAGAAGTGGGAAATGATGTTTAGGTGAAGGCGTGGGCAAGTGGGTGAGTGGAATAATTGTTGTCATGTGAAGGCACATGGACCTCTCTAACACAACTCATGGGTGAATCCTCCTAGCTTGACCGACCTGTCATTTTCCTAACACAATAATTAAGGCACTTTATTTTTGGCATCCAAGGTGGTTTCCATATCTTTTAGAATTTCTTGTGCCTACCATGGGTTTATTCTTGTATGTAGAAGAAATAGGATTGAGTTGTAGGAGGCATTGGATGTGGGTATTAGCACACAGTTGTATTATTTTTCTTCCTTCATTTCTAAGCACCAATAAAATGTACCCACATAACCCTCCTCCACTAAATCTTCAGTAGTGTGTGTTATTAATAGAAAATGAAGCTTACATGGTCATGGTATGTTTTTGAGTTCTTTCCTAATTTTTCACATATTACTCTAAAACTTTGTCTCTTTCACTCTTCCTCTGCGTGAAGCCCCTTGTTTCAAAAAAATGGACCTGTTATAAAACCGTTGGGGACTTTAATCAAATGCATTTACAAGTTTAAAGCTAGATTTCCTCTACCTCTGCCAACGTCTCCCACCTATGCCAAAATGGGATCCTTAGAGTAGGGTTTTGAAATCTATCAAACCACAAAATATAGAGGAATTTTGTCATATGTGTTTTTTACAAATTCTCAGGTAGTTGTGTACCCTAAATGTGGAAACCTATGTGGGGAAGGTGAACTATTTGACTGAATGTTTCTTGTTATTAAAATAGGAAAAAAAAACATGGCTTTGGGGGACATCATTGAAAGCAAGTTTTCCAAAAAAATTCCTTGGAAATTCTCTCATGGTTATATATTCTGATTCATGGAAGAATGAATGGACTCCATCCATAGATATGGAGGTTACAAAATAGACATGATCTCCACAATAAGTAGTCTCCATGTTTTGGATGTGATATAAGAGATGGTTTTTAGGGAATCTCATTCTAAGGGTAGTATGGAACGATGGGTATGGCTTCTAAACTATTGATAAATGATGTAGTGTAATGATAAATAAGAAATAAGAGAAGGAAATTAAGGCAAGGCATGTTGACTGTTTTAAATAAAAATGCATAAGAGAAATGCATTGTTATGGACATCTACAACTGGAATTCAACTTTTTGAACCGTCCATTTGGATGCCTCCATGAGATATGCTATGTGGGATACAATAGTTGGAAGGCATGCTAGGGTTGGAGCTTTGGATATACCCCAGATGGCTACAAGAAAGTGTAATCGATGGGTGCAATGTCAAACTACCCAACTCTCGCCTTGCTAATTCAATTCGAAGCGTGGTTCTTCTATCCCTATCTTTAATAATTCTTATCATTTATTTTTTCATTTGTAATAAGATAAAATTTTAGACAGTAGGAATTATCATAGATCTATTTATTTAAATAATCATGTTTTCAAAACAAGAAGATGTTATAACTTAATTTACAGGACCCAATACTCCTTGGAAAATAATGGAATTAAAACCTCACTCTGTGATGATCTAGAAAACGTCCCAACCAAAACCAGATTACTTCAGTACCCATTTTTATTGAAAACTTGAAGTTGAGCCCCTATAAATATGTTGAGTGCTCCCTTATTAAAATAGATAGATCACGGTTTTCAGAGACTTGCAAAATAACTCTCATAACTCCAGAAAGGAGATGTTAAGTTTCCTACTTGTACCCTGTCATGTGAGGAGCTACTTTAACCCTTCAATCATTCTTGAATGATATTCTGTGACATTTTTAATTCCCTTCTAGGAGTTGTGTTACACCAATTTATAGTTGTAGAAAGCTGCTAAATTTGAAAAGTTTGTTTTCATATTGGCTTTGCTGTTTGAATCATGGAGAATGAAAATGCATATCCACCTTCACAAACCTCTAGTATTTTTTCTAGAAAATTTCTTGGATCCTTCATATTGGGGAAAAATACTCTTCTTGATTTTTTTGAAAAGGCATTTTATAGGCGTCAGATCGCGAGTTTGACTAGGTTAAAACTAGACCAATTACAACCGGTGGCTCCAAAAAACCTGTCACCATTTGAAAACCATTTGCTAGTTCTCAGTCTCATCTTTTTTGTTGAATTCTACATATATAGGGGAAATTTTAGGAAGTTTCTCGTTGTGTGTTCATCCATCGAATGTCAGTTTTGGATGTGGTTTTCTGAGCCCTCGAGCTAACTTTTGATCATTTTCAACTAGGTCAATTATGACCGATGGCCTTGGAAAAATGGCCACCAATTGTAAATTGCTCTCCATTTCTGAATTTTGTCAGTTCCTATGAAATATTTTTTTATAATTGGACACATATAAATTTAACCATGGTGTGTTTGCTCATTAGAAGAAAATGTTTGAAAGTGGTTTCTTAGCCTCCAAGCTTGTTTTGAACCTTGTTTTAGCTAGTATGAAAATGTAAAAATAAAGTTATAGGACCCACGTCGGGTTACCAAACCATTGTGGAAACTTTTTGACACTTGTAAATAACTATTTGGAACTCTATCTTGTGGCTTCTTGTGTGAAATTTGAATTTTTGGAAAATAGTTTATCTCTTTTGTTCTCTCTCCTTGGTTACAAAATGAAGTGAAATGAATACATGTCTATAACCCTTTTTCATTTCCAATGAAAATTATTAATGTTATTATGAAATTGGGAAACCAAAACATTAATTACGTTAGATTAGGGTGGATGCCATGTCAGTGATTTATCGTTGATTTCATGCTCACATGGTATTACAGGATGCATGAAAGATGGTGAAAAGGTGTTGTGCAATTCATTATTTATTACTATAATTTATATAGGTCATTATAAAATGTATATATGTATAATGTAGTCCCATGTTACAGAAAGGTTGTATTTTAAATTCCTTAATATGTATGAGATGCTAGTTTTAGGGATACCTTGGGAAATGTGCCTTTACTCATGGGTGCAATTTTGATTCATTTACATGGTAAAAGATTTATATATATATATATATATATATAATATATATATATATATATATATATATGTATATATACGTGTGTGTGTGTGTGTGTGTTAAATGAATTTGAATTTAATATCTTGTAGTGTGTTTCTAGTGTGTAATAGATGATTAAATAATTGGTGTTGTGTTTCTTACCTTGAAAATGTAATAAAGGAATCTAACCACAACAGTGAACCCTAACATAAGATTCATTCATAACTTGTCTTCATGTGTGATCCTTATTAGTGTAGAAGAAATTGAAACCGTAGAATGAACTTAAACCTTATTCTTGATGGCACCTCCTATTTTAGGTAAATAAAACCCCTAGTTTGAGTTTTGTTTCATAGTTGGTATGTTTAGCAAAATTATTGTGAACCTTCTTTTAGGAACGACATGGTCTAACTTTATCCAGAGTATGTGGTTTCCTTCTAGGATTGGAAACCATGTGTAGGGTAAGGATAATTTCTTCTCTTTAGGTTTGACACTTTGTTGAGTGGCGAAGACCGCCTTGGAATTCACCTCAAGAGTCCCTGTTCGGAGCAATGACTATGCGGTGTAACTGTACGCATCCAAAATTACATGTGCTACATTGGCGGGAAAACAGTTATAAAGGTCCCCAGTGGTGATCCAAAATCCTTTCAAGAAGGTGTTTGAGCTCCAGAAGCCCATTCATATTATATATTTGTAGCCTAGATAGCCTTACTTATCTTTTCCTTGTATTTTTCTAGCTTCCCCCTTCTTTATGTGCTTTTTTGGCCTTAAATGCCAGGACCACTACCCTACCCGGGGTGGTGGTCTGGCAAACCTCCGCCTCGCGCGTAGGGCAATGGTGGACCTCATCAATTTTTCTAGAATCTTCATGATAAATTACATGTGATGATTCACTTAAGTTTACCTTTTGAACGCATCCGTGAGCTGAATTTGCTAAAAATAGCTTCATTTGCTTTGTTATCCTTGTTCCTTCTATTTTTAAATAGATTTAATGAGTGGAACTGCCTCTTAATTCCTTGTGCATGAAGTAACCTTCCATCCTCCATTCCTATATATTCCATGCTTGTATTCAAGAAAAAGGCCTTGAGAATTTTGTGTATCTTGCATTGTTGTGCTACCATAATCTTGCTAGGAATTGCATAGCCAAGTTCAGATCTCTTGTGATATCTTTCTTCTACCTACATTACATCTAGATTGCCTCCAAGTTTCCATCACTCAAGTGCCATCCTCTTGTTGTTGTTCTTTGCATTCAAAAATTCTTGGACTCACATGAACACTCAGAGAAAGAAAGGAAAGAACTGAGGGGACAAATACTCATACTACTTGATTTTCCAAATCTCTTGCTCTTCCAGGTTGGAGTTGTGTATTTGTTTACTTTATCTTGTCAAATTTTCAATTCGCATATTAAATAGAGTAGAGAAACAATTCATTTAAATTAATTAGATAGGTGTAAGTAGATCAAATGAATAGGAAGTGTTCCCTTCAATATTACGGGGAATTTATGGGTGAACAATAGCTCTATTAGAGTCATGATTTGTTCTTCACTTTTAGGTAGGGTTGGAGAGATTTTATTTGAATTAGAGTAGATCTTAGATTTATATTCACACATCTGCATATATATAGCTAGCTACATCAAGCCAATTATTTGTTTAAATTTTTTATTAGATTAGATGAATTGTTTGAAAAGTTATAAAAGCACAAAAATATTTATTTCCATAGATTAGTTTGTTTTATTGCTTTGTTCGATATATTGAAAAAACATCAAAAATATAGTTTAGATTTCCTTTGGTAGATAGTTTATTCACTGAAAAAAATCAATTCACTTTGCATGACCATCAAAAGTCTGTAACAGGAAAAGACCTACAGTTGTGATCCTCTGGTCCCACAACCCAACGGGCCAGAGTTAATAACTGACATTGAAACAAGTTTGCGCTTAACAATCTTATGCAAACCCGCCACATACGTAGAGAGAATGAGAAAGTTAGAGACCTTGAACATAGTTGTTAATCAGGCCTACGACTTTTAGAATGCTCCTGGAAATAGGATTTGATTACATGCATGACCATATAAGGGCCTCATCCTCAATGAGTCTTTGGTTGTGACCCACAGGTCCCGCAACCCAATGGGCCTGCTAGTCAGTTAGATATCGACACTAGCTTACGCACACAGGTATTCATATCCTCACCACTTGCACTTGATATTATGACACAACTTGCATTTATGATTATAGCAACCAATAAGGCTAAGAATTTTGGACAAGACTAGAGAATCACCCTTAGTTACTATAGCTCCACTCCATCTCTTGTCTCAATTTCCATGACCTTGTCTAGAAACCCATACGAGGAAGGTTACTTTCCACATATTTCGTAACCAATCAATAGAATATTTGATGAAATAAACATTGATTGGAGTCTTCGAGTAGCTATCATATTAAACCCTATAATAACACCCCTTCAAGTTAGGAGAGAATTCTTTGCCTTAGATTCATAGATTTCATTTATTGCGTGTCGAAGACATAAGGTTTCCCAATTAGCTTGGTCATCGCCATTACTTTCACTCTCATTTAAATTCCACACCAGCTATCTTGGCACAAGACCTCGGGAGGTTAGGTGTGAAGAAGCTCATGTGTTTATTTTCTGTCGTATAAATTGGTGAACCTGACATGAAGAGCTAGTCTCTAAGAATTTCCGCTTTCATCCATCCTTTATTCTGTGGGTATTCTTATACCCCCTAAATATGTCGGGATATGACAAGTATGGTTGACCCATCTTAGGTTTCGACATGAACCAATACCAATCAAACATACCACAACAGTCACCTTCACTTTTGACATGGGCAAAGAATCACTCATCCACTCAATATCCTCTACTTCAAGGAACCAATGTTGGTTCTTCTGTATGCTTCAAAGAATTGGATCAAGTCACCTAGACTTATCCTCTTGAATAATCAAGTTCAAATAATATGACATTCACTGGTGAAATGAGTTCATCTCCTCTAGTATTGTTTCAACAACCCATTACCATACAATCCGATCAAACTCCCTATCTCGATGAGGAGTATTTAGCACTGTATGCTAGGAGTGAGCAGAAATTCCAACAAATGAACCAATATTTTGATAGGTTACAAGGACAAGGTGATGTCTGCTTGAAAACAATAATGTTACCCCTCCACCAATTGAAAATACAACCAATGAGGGGTGGCAACATTGTGAACAATTCATAGTGGGATACCATTCTCCTCAATAACCTCGAAGGTTCCACCAAAGGTATCTAAGCAAGGTATTACCCTATCAATGGCGGATGTCATTTCAGCTTTAGTTGATAAAGTTAAGGAGTTAGAGCTTTCCTAGAATACACAGAATTCATATGCGGGAAAGCATGGTCTCCTTCCTATTCAAAGGCCCTGAGAATTTTGTGTATCTTGCATTGTTGTGCTACCATAATCTTGCTAGGAATTGCATTGCCAAGTTCAGATCTCTTGTGCTATCTTTCTTCTACTTGCATTACGTCCAGATTGCCTCAATTTTCCATTTCAAGTTGCCATCCTCTTGTTGTTGTTCTTTGCATTCACAAATTCTTGGACTCACATGAACACTCAGAGAAAGAAAGGAAAGAACTGAGGGGACAAATACTCATACTACTTGATTTTCCAAATCTCTTGCTCTTCCAGGTTGGAGTTGTGTATTTGTTTGCTTTGTCTTGTAAAATTTTAAATTGCATATTAAATAGAGTAGAGACAAAATTCATTTCTATTAATCGAGATAGAAGCAAGTAGATCAAATCAATAGGAAGTGTTCCCTTCAATATTACTAGGGAATTTATGGGTGAACAATAGCTCTATTAGAGTCATGATTTGTTCTTCACTTCTGAGGTAGGGTTGGAGAGATTTTATTTGAATTAGAGTAGATCTTAGATTTATATTCACACATTTGCATAGATAGCTAGCTACATCCAGCCAGTTATTTGTTTTAAAATTGTTTATTAGATTAGATGAATTGTCGAAAAGTTATAAAAGCAAAAATATTTATTTCCATAGATTGGTTTGTTTTATTGCTTTGTTCGATATATTGAAAAAACATCAAAAATATAGTTTATATTTCCTTTCGTAGATAGTTTATTCACTAAAAACAAATCAATTCACTTTGCATGACCATCAAAAGTCAATAATAATAGGAAAATACCTACAGTTGTGATCCTCTGGTCCCACAACCCAATGGACCGAGTTAATACCGACATTGAAACAAGTCTCGGCTTAACAATCTTATGCAAACCCACCACATACACGAGAGAGAGAATAAGATAGCTAGAGACCTTAAACATAGCTGTTAATCATGCCTATGACTTTTAGAATGCTCTTGGAAATAGGATTTGATTACATGCATGACCATATAAGGGCCTCATCCTCAACGAGTCTTTGGTTGTGACCCACAGGTCCCTGCAACCCAATGGGCATGCTAGTCAGTTAGATATCGACACTAGCTTACACACAGGTATTCATATCCTCACCGCTTACACTTGATATTATGACACAACTTGCATTTATGATTATAGAAGCCAATCAGGATAAGACTTTCTGGACAACACCAAAGAATCACCCTTAGTTACTACAACTCCACTCCATCTCTTGTCTCAATTTCCATGACCTTGATAGAAACCCATACGAGGCACTTGAAGGTTACTTTCCACATATTTCACAACCAATCAATAGAATAATGGATGAAATAGACATTGATTGGAGTCTCTAAGTAGGTATCATATCAAACCCTATAATAACACCCCTTCGAGTTAGGAGAGAATTCTTTTCCTTAGATTCATAGATTCCATTATTGCAGTTCAAAGCGTAAGGTTTCCCAATTAGCTTGGTCATTACCATTACTTTCACTCTCATTTAAATTCCACACTGGCTATCTCAAAGCATGACCTCGGAAGGTCAGGTGCGAAGAAGGTCATGTGTTTATTTTCTGTTGTATAAATTGGTGAACCTGACATGAAGAGCTAGTCTCTAAGAATTTCCACTTTCATCCATCCTTTATTCTGTAGGTATTCTTATACCCCCCAAATATGTCGGGATATGACAAGTATGGTTGACCCATCTTTGGTTTTGACATGAACCAATACAAATCAAACATACCACAACAGTCACCTTCGCTTTCGATATGGGAAGAGAATCACTCATCCACTCAATATCCTCTACTTCAAGGAACCAATGTTGGTTATTTTATACGCATCAAAGAATTGAATCAAGTCACCTAGACTTATCCTCTTGAACAATCGAGTTCAAATAATATGATATTCACTAGTGAAGTGAGTTCATATCCTTTGTTATTGTTTTCACAACCCATTACCATACAATCCTATCAACTCCCTATCTCGATGAGGAGTAATTAGCACCGTATGCTAGGAGTGACTAGAAATTCCAACAAATGAACCAATATTTTGACAAGTTACAAGGACAAGGTGATGTCCTTCTTGAAAACAATAATGTTACCCCTCCACCAATTGACAATACAACCAATGAGGGGTGGAAACATCGTGAACAATTCATAGTAGGATACCATTCTCCTTAATAACCTCCAAAGGTTCCACCAAAGGTATCTAAGCAAGGTATCACCCTATCGGTGAGGGATGTCATTTAATCTTTAGTTGATTAAGTTAAGGAGTTAGAGCTTTCCCAGAATACATAGAATTCATATGCGGGAAAGCATGGGCTCCTTCCTATTCATAGAACTATGGGCAAGTGCCGACCACACAGAATCCACCTATACATGAATACTCCAAATCATGGGGACTTGTTAACTGGGATGGATACCTTGGGTATGGATCCTCCGCTACATATGGATATCTACAATAGGTGCCATCCAGAAGGGTGTTCTCAAATGTTATGCCAGCTGGAAAAGAAATGTTACCTAGCTTCGCACCTTCAACTCCATATCAAGGTAATCAATCCCCTTATATGCACATTTATTTTAAATCTCCACATGAAGACATGTACTCATACCCAGGTCCATATGGCCAATTACAGGGGATGTCATACACCCCACCAAATGTCTATGATGTCCCGTTTCAGTAGCTAATGCAGTCCCCACCTCCCCAACAAAGGTTCTTCAATGGTGGAAATGTATGTGATGGGGAATTATTCTTAGTATCTCTATGAACCACTAGATTTTTATATTGGGGAAGTCATGCTCTTGAGACCCTTGTGTGATCTCCCGAAGTTCAAAGGGGAGTACCATCCAAATTCCCACATCAAGGCTTATGAAACAGACATTTGAGAGCTTCTCCCATGGGATGCAGTCGTTGCAAATATTATCCCTAAGACACTTGAATTTATTTCTCTCGAATGGTATTATAGGATACCGGAGGCTTTAATAAACTCATTCAAACAACTAGTGTATGAATTTATTAAATATTTTGATATGAAAAAGCTGTTATGAACATGAATCAAAGAATTTCTTCATATCAAACAAGAACATAATGAATCCGTAGCCCACTTCATTCAGAGGTGGTGACATGTTCTCTACTCTTCTACAAGTGCTCCAAACATGGATCAAACGGAACTTTGTGATTTTTTCCTTCACTCCCTCAACAGGGAGATGAAGGAAGAGGTCCAAAAGTTCCCATTAAGGAGATATGAAGAGGTGCTAGAGGGTGCTCTTTGGATCAACCAAGAAGCCATCGACAATGGTCATAAGACCTATGGAACAAATGGGAAGTTAGTTACCCCTACTCAAAACACTTTGGGTTACTCCAACAATACAAACAACAATCAAGGACCAAAGATCCTTAACAAGAATCATGGAGTCATGACTGATGGGGTAACTGATCAACCTAAAAATCCTAACATTGTCAATCCCACTAGTATAGGTGCTATGAATAACAACAACAATGGAAATAACAATGTAGACAATTAGATAAAAAAATTCTCACCCTGTAAACATTGTGGATTTTAATTGTCCCCAACAATGAAACAACAAAACCTCCGTCACAAAGACAAATGCTGGTCCCAAGCCCTAAACAATACTCTAACCAATTCAAGAACTAGGGGAGAGGGTTCCAAAGTGTTAATTATAACAGTCAATAAAAAAACAGCAACCGTGGATTAAGACAAGAACAAGGGACAAAACAAAGGCCTCGGGATTATGATCCTGACCTATATTGTGGTTTCCGCATGGTCCGCATGGGAATGACGTAAGAACTGTCGTGGTTGTATGAAGTTTTTGTAGTGGTTACAAGAAGACCAAAGACAATTATTTGTTGACATGTTTCTAACTAACCCAACTACACCTAGTCAGAACACCTATATGTGATCGGTGTCTCCATAGAACACACCATTGGGAATCTTCAACGATCCTCTCCTCACATGTCTAAAGGATGGTAGACTGGATCCTAATGGTTTGAATAAAGGTATTGTAATAGGGACTCATGATCATGAAGCCTAAACTTCGTCAAACCCATAGGTGGCACCTCCTTTGGATGGTCATCAAAAATGAAGATTGTAAGTTTGGTTGAGTTAGATGTTGAACTCCAAATTAATGCTGCAACAAGATCTAGAGACTATTCATCGCAGTCGATCCCGATCTATCGAGTTGTGTCGAGATAGTGTTGTGACACACTAAGCAAGCCAAGAACGGATTATGACTTGATCAGTGATTTAACCAAGACCTTTTCACACATTTCATTTTTAGATCTCATCAAGAATTCCCCCACTCATCGAGCCGCTCTCTAGGAAGCACTTGGTCTCAGCTATTTGGCTAACGTTACCCCACCACAAGAGGCATAGATAAACCATATAGAATTTGAATTTTTCCCTCAGGGCAGCTTAAAAGGGATATTGGGTTTGTATTTGACATAAGAAAAATGCCTACGGATGCTGAAATAGCTTGTAGAGGTGATCTAGCCTTTTTTTTGTAGGTTTGGATCTACAACAACTATGTGAAGTGCACAATGATCGATGATGGGGTAGTAGTTAATATAATCCCCTTCTCTTTTCTTCAGAAGTTGGGATATGGGGAGACTAATTTCTCCTCGACACGAAACACATTGAGGGGCTATGATAGTCTCAAGGAAAATTGATCAAAACCATAGTATTACCAGTCACTCTTGGGCCCAAAATGGTGCTTACTGAGTTTTATATTATAGATCAAGAAACCAACTATAATATTATCCTTGGTCTCCCTAGATCCAATGCATGAAAGCAATCCCATCCACCCTATTGGTGCTCAAAATAGTCTCACCCCATTTTGCCATTAAAAATCTATCAATCTACGGTCTCTGTCACATTTTATCTTCCTGTATTGTGCTTGAAATGTTTCCACCTTCCTTTTGTTTCCATAATTAGTCCTTTCCTGGACCAAGGATCATGTATAGATCCGAAATTGTTTCCTCATTTCTATGTTCATCTGAAAAGGTTTGTATTTGGGTGTAAAACTTGGGTTATCCTGTGTTTTCCATTTTCCACAGTCGGGATTTTCTGTCCTTGTCATTTTTCCCTAAATACTTGAAGAAAAATGAATGGATGTAGCTTGGAGGAATGTATTTGAGCCTTGTAACATTTCTAAATTCTCTTTCCTTGGAGAAAATTTCATCTCCAGGGCTCAAATGGTAATTTTTCTGTATTTTATGGTTTGACGGCCATTTCTCCTAGTCAAATTTACATCCTTACATCAATAGGAAATGTGGCCTCTTTTGGTTGGACATGGCTTGGCAGTGGGTTACTTCAAAATATAATGAATCGCCTCAACTTGAAAACCCGTCTATGTGGAAGAATGGATCTCATTTGAATATTTTTTTTTGGTTGGCCTTGGAGTTGTGCCGACAGGACATGTGGAGGTTTCCACTGCTTTTCCAAGACTTAGACAAACTTTATATAGCTGGTACTATTTGGCGGGATAGGGACACATAGTGTGCAATGCTTGTTTAGGGTCTCCGCTTTGGGTACAATTTTGAAATTGTGCCATTGTGACACGTGGTAGTTTGAAAAGTCAAAAGGTGGGGAGTCATACCATCGGGGACAACTTGGATTTTTTTATCTTAAGGATTAAAATATCAAAATGGCCCACTAGCCCGACAAAATGGAGGTCAAGGTTGGCTTTGAAAATTCAAAAGGGTGGGCAAGAGGACCATCAGAGGCAACTTGAATTTTTTTCCTCTTGTCATCAAAAGGATTGAAACATCAAAATGGCCTATAAGCCCGATAAAGGATAGTCAAAAAAATTCCAGTCAATAAGCGGAGGTGTAGGATTTCGGGGAAAATTAGAAAATTTTCCTTTTGTGAAAAAAGGAGCTAAAGTATAAAAAAAGAGAGCATGTTTCCACTGGGACCCACATTGGGACACATGTCAGACCCATTTTTTGAAGGTAGAAGGGCGGAGCTATAGGGGACACTTGGAAATTTTTCCTTTTCCAAAAGGGAGGTGAATTAGAAGAATTTGGCCACATTTCCTCTTGGACCCACCTTAGGACACGTGTCAAGCGATCATTTCTTAAAGGTGGAGGTGTGAAGAAAAATGTGAAATTTTAATATTTTTCCAAAAGTTGTAAAGGGACAAAAGGAACCCACAGGCCTATTTTAAAGTGGATCTCAAATGTGGATGGTCCAAATTCAAAATAGAAATCAATGGTAGTTGTGCATTTGTATATGATTTTTCTACCATTTTTACTCCTGAGCTCCTAAGGATGCGTATTATTATGGTTTTTTATCATTTCTTGGAGTCTCCTGCACGCCAAATAAAGAGGAACATTAATCTAGTAGCCTAGTTTGGTGGGGAAGGTCTATAAACATATCTCACCATTAAATATGTAATTTGACTGTCGAATTCAACCAAATGTTTCTTTCATTGGCATGTGAAATAATTGTTGATAACTTGGTTTGGTGAGGAAAATATGGGGACGTCTTTTACCTTTAAGATGAGATCGATCTTCCATTTTTCCTTCCCGGGCATGCAAGGAACCAAATTGGAAAACTTAGGGGTGGAAGTGGTTAGAAAGTAAAAGGAAGAGTGATCTATCAGAAGGAGGAGTTGAATGCAGGGAGGTGTTCAAAAATATATACCCCCTGAGCACCTGATAACAATTTACCTATTTGATTCTGAGAATCGTGATCACGATCATGGCGAGCACTAGTGTACTCAATGTTTGGGTTTTTTGGGAGAAAATTTGTTGTAAAATGATATAAATGGCATGATTTTTTCCGTGAAAAGGGTTTGAAGGTTGGAGTGTTAGAGGTCAGAACTGATTTTCTAAGAGAAAAGCTTGATATAACCCATCTTTCTGAGAATCTATCTCAAGAAACCTGTTTATTTCCTTTGTGTTAAATTTGATCATGTCAAGGTGGTTGCAAGTGTACAACCATTAACAAGCTCTCGAGATTGTTCTAGAAAAGTTCCCTGCTTGATAAATTTAATAAAACTTGAGTTAGTCTGTGTTATTTTTGGGAAAAATTTGTGTTCACTTCATTTTTCAATGTCTCTCGAGTAGTTTTTCTTGTTCCCATTGCATTCTTACATTTAAATCTTTCTAAATCACACAAGATCTTATCCTTGTGATAGTTATGTGGCATTTACAATTTCATTTATCATAAGAGCTTTCATTTGATAGTCAAATAAACAAATTTAAAATCACCATGACTCCTAGCATGACTATAAGATTGTATGTTAGCCTTTGAAGGTATCTTAGGTGTGATGAAACAAAGATTGATAAATTTCAGTTAATTTTTCAATTTGAGCTTTATTTTTAGGTCCTTGAAGTTCGTGTGAAAAGTGTTGATCTAGGCCTCCATTGAAGTACATATTCTAGTTAAAGGGATATCCTAGCTACTCAAGCATTCTATTGTTTGAGCTCTCTATTTTTGTAAAAATTCTCAAAGATTTGGTATAATCAACTTTATCCTACTTCACCTCCCACCAAAATCATTCAAAAACAATTGATCTTACCCATACTACGCTTGTTTGTCCTATGTGTATACAACTACACAATTTCTATTACCAAAACATGGAGAAACACTCAAAGTTTTCATTTTCTTTAGTGGCTTGAACCTTGCTTAGACAATTTCTTCATTATCTAGAGTGAAAAATCATGAGATTTAGGTTTTGTTGTATTGATCGTATTTCATTCAAGGTATTCTTAAATACTTCAAAAGGAAGGAATTACCCATCTCCTCCATAAACAGTAGGCTACAAAAGGGTCCTCTCACCCTGTTTGAAAGGCACAACCATAAAGTAGTGAGGATATATCAAATCCTCTTCAGGGTGCTATCCATTTCTCCACATCTGAGTGATAGAGGGCCAATAAGATCCCATCCCTAGCTACAAAATGACTCACTATGATCTATCTATCTCTAAGCTTCCTACCAAACCTATGATGCTGCTCAGATTTTAAAGGAGAATCAATTTGGGTACCAACACCTTACTGATGCCATTTCTGGGGACATAGTGATTGTAGTTCATATTCTAACCCTGGTAAACACTTCTTATATGATCAAAGTTATAATCCATTATTTCAAGTGTCATCCTATGTTTAGGCCTGTAAGAAGTGTTCAAAGTTACAAGTGTTATGTGCAATATTTCCATTTTCTACAGTTATTGCACTAAGTTTCATTGATAAATCTAGATAAAGAAGAGTCGGGTCTTTCCATTTCTAGTTGCTAGTATTGACAGATATTTGACAAATCATATTTTAGTGCATTTGCACAACTAAGGTGGAAATCCTTAGTGATGACTCCCTGTTGATCGATTCTTGATAAGTACCAGTGTCTTAACCTCTGTCAAGTGAGTTTTATTACTAATCTTTGCAAAGCTGGAAGGAAGAAGATCTTTATTTTCTAGAGATCCTATTAGGACATTATTTCTAGAGCTCAAAAAATCAAATTAAAAAGGAAGAAAATCCTTCAGAGTTGTTGGAGATCAACAGTCAATAAAATAAGTCCCCATTGATGAAAGTGACCGGCCTATCATTGAAGATTGCCATTCAAGTGATTCTGAATCAGGTAGTATTTTTGTGGAATTAAATTCTCCATCTAGAGAGGGGCCTTCATTTGATTTTGAAAATTTTCTTCTCATTCTACTCCTGTCTTTTCAAAATTTCATAGGGATTTCCAAGAAATAAGGCCTTTAGGGGATATCCATTTTGAAAGCTATAATCCTATGTTTCAAAGACCCTCTACCCCTTATCAATTTGTCTCCCCTCCAGGTCACCTTTTCATAACAACATGGCCATCCCCACCAGAGCTCCTTTTGTTGTAAACACCTTTGGTCCTATAAATTTTATAGGGATAGCTAGTTATCCAAATGTAGTTCCCCGGGAAGTAAGAAATAGATTACCAAAGTTCCAAGGAAACAACACTATAACTAGTGATCAACATTTAAAACTTTTTATCAATATGATGGAATAATTTGAGATTGAACATGAAGATGTATATATAAATTTGTTTATCCATACTCGGAAAAGGATGCAAGGGATTGTTATAAAGCTTTATCAGATAATTCCATTGATTCTTGGATAGAGATGAACAATGCATTTAGAATGTAGTATGGTGATAGAACTGACCCTAGATTTCTTCTATCAGAATTTGAAAATATCAAAAAGAATCCTAATGAGTCAGTACATGATTTCAACACAAGTTTTAACAATACCTTGAGAATATTTCATGTTAGCTTAAGGCCATGTGATGAATCATGTTTGATCAAATATTTAGATGCATTTGATAAAAAAGTTTCTTACTAATTGAGAGATAAAAACCCCACTAATTTGAGGCAGGCCTTCACCATGGCTTTCCAAATTGAAAACAACATCAAATCAATTAAAAATCCTCCAAAACGGAGGGTGTAAAACTAATTAACCTAGAAAATCATTAGACAAGTAAGGATGTTGATTTGGAGGAAATTGTGAAAACTTTGGTGGTAAGTCTATTATCAACGAAATATCATATAATATAGCCCGGGAAGAAAAAAGGAATTGGGTAGAGTTCATAAGGTCAAAACAAGCAATAAGGCTAAGAAAGGTTTACAAATCACCAAAGATCTGATGACAGAGGCAAGGGACCTATTGGATTTGGAAATAGATAGTCCTAAGCTAGGGAAAACAAAATGATACCTGATCCTTTGGCTGCCAAAGTTGTTGTTGTGGAGGAGACAGATGTCATTGAGTGGTGTGACAAATGTTTCATGCCCCATGCTCCATGTGAGGAAGATCAGTAAGAAGAAGAAGAATTTTTTGATGATAATGATGATGATTTATGCATGATGGGATGTTCCATGAGCTCACAACAAGGGGAAACTTCAACTGAGGTAATAAGTGATAGAACTTCCACTTATTTTTAGGACTGCATCCACTAGGTACCCATTCTTCCTCCATCTCATACTTTAGAGTTGATATTGTACAAGATTTTGAACTGAAAATAATGACTTTGAATATCTAAGAGATTTAATGATAAAGAATTATGATGGAGGAATCCCATCTGAGGAGGATAGGAAGTTGTTGATGAATGTTTTTGTGGCTAAAGAAAAGGAATACAACACAAGAAGTAAGATTTTCAAAGGTACGGAGGCCTCGTGCCAACCCAAAAACTCCATTTCTTTCAAATATTCCTTAAGAGGATCCTAAGAAAGATGCATCTACTAAAGACCTTATTGTTGCAAACAAAACTCATACCCTCCTCGTGCCCAAGTGTCAAAATTCCTATGCCATCTAATGAGTGTGTCAGCCTTCCTTCTAATGCTTCCTTGCCAAAGTCTGCCCCTTATGATATTTCCCAAGTCTTGAGTCAGATCAAGATCTCAATTCCAATTTTTGAGTTGCTGAGGATTCTTGAGCACAAGAAAAGGGATTTTCAATATTTGGGGCTGAAAGAGAGAAGACTACCCGGTGTAGAAATATAAACATTTTAGAAACTCCCCAGTCATTGAAGAGTTAGAAACACAACCAGTGTTGGAGGAACTAGGTGAACCACATGAGGTTTGTTTGGGGACATCCTTGGAGGACTCTCGGCTAAATGTGGATCCATTGTTCACCACTCTAATCATTAAGGACAAGCTTCACGCACAATTGCATGTTTGACTTAGGGGGCATCATGCAATGTCATTCCTTTGGAAGTCATGAATGATCTGAATATTAAAGTAACAACAACATATGTGAAGTGTACTTGATATGCACTCTAGAGAGGTGCCAGTGGTGGGATGTGTGAAAGGTCTGGTGGTGTAGCTTGCAACTTACCCAGGTAAAAACCTGAAGCTTGATGTTGTAATTGTTGACTGTCCAGCCAAGTGGAGTATGTTGTTATCTATAAAATGGGCTGAAATTGTTGGTGGAAGTGTTCAAATGGACATGTCCTATGCTACCATCCCAATTGAGGGCACCCTTTTAGGTTGTATGGAGAAAAGATGATGTTGCACCTTATTTAAGATCCCAACAATGCCTCCTATGAAGTATTGTACAAATTTTTTGATGCTAATAACTTCATAGGATATGCTAATGGAAAAGAGCACAAGATTGAAGAGTGCAAGTGTCTTGAACAAGCAAGCTCTCCTTGGACTCTAGTTTTTGATGGAGCTTGCTCCAAGTTTGGAAATGATGCTTGTGTTGTTATGATCTCTCCAGGCTAGGTCGAGTTTGTATTTTCCTTCAAAATCAAATGTGAGTGCAATAATAACATTTTTGAGTATGAGGAACTATTATTAGGATTGAGGATTGCTTGAAAATATGGTGTGAAAGACATCATTGTCAAAGGAGATTCAAAATTAATTGTCAAAAAGTCGAAAACCGTATACCACAAAAATTAGTGAATGAAACAATACAAGCATGCAGTTTGGGATTTCATTGAGATGATTGATTCATTCAACATTATGCATCATGATAGGAAGTTCAATGATGTGGCGAAAGGATTTTTGTTTTGGGATCTCGGTTTGATAATTATGCAGTGTCCCCATATTGTGAATATGATGTTGAAGTATTGACAAGGCCATCTGTCCCTGACAACATTAAGCATTGGAAATTTTTTGATGATGATGCTCAGGTCAGAAGATTTCTATAGAACAAAGGGGAGTTTTCTGACCAATGTATTGATTGGGAGCCAATGGTGTGTGTAGCAGAGGGAAAAGAAACCTTGTTTGGAAAAGGCATCATCAAACTAAAGACTAATACCATTCCTAGAGGGTTGGTTTCTCTTGAATCCAACTTTGATAATGTTGATCTCATTATTAACAGATGTATAGAATCCTCAAGGGATATTGAGGAGCATGACATTGGCACAAAGGAGAAACCAAGGAAGATCTTGTTAGGAAGAAATCTCAACAAGGAGGAAAAACCATCCTATGTCCAATTGCTAAAAAAATATCAAGATTGCATGGCTTAGACTTATTCTAAACTAAAGGCATACAGAGAGCATTTGTTTCAACATGAGATTCTCTTTAAATTGAATACAAAACCATTCAGGTAGAAACATGGACCAATAAATCCACTCCTATCTCTCAAAATACAAGAAGAACTAAAGAAAATGAGAGATGGAGGAATTATTCAGCCCACAAGGTATTCTTCCTGGCTTGCAAATCTAGTACTAGTCAGAAAGAAGAATGGTTATATCAAGTTGTGTGTGGATTTAGAAATTTGAACAGAGCATCAATGAAGGATAATTATCCTTTACCAAACATGGAAAACATGTTACACCTAGTGACTAGTTCGAGTTACTTTCTACCCTGGATGGTTTCTCTAGTTATGACCAAGTTGTGGTGAAGGAATCAGAAAGAATTAAAACAACCTTTATCACTCCTTGGGGGACTTATGTGTATGTCAGGATTCCCTTTGGTCTTATGAATGTTGGAGTAACCTTTTAAAGAGAAATGGATGTTGCTTTTTCGATTACATCAATGATTTTATTGTTGTTTACCTAGATGATGTGACTGTGTTCTCCAGAAAGTGAGGTGATCACTTGATACACTTGGAAAAGATGCTGATAAGATGTAGAGATTATAGTATTTTACTCAATCCAAAGAAGTGCCACTTTGGAGTGTAGAAGGAAAATTTTCTTGGTCACATTATGTCACAATAGGGAGTAATGATTGATTTGGAAAGGGTAGAGGCCATCAGCAGGGTCCTAATTCCAAGAACCAAGAAGGGGATTCAATCCTTCTTTGGGAAGATAAAATTTATCAAGAGATTCATATCAAACTTTTCTAAATTGACCATTCCAATCACTGAGATGTTGAAGAAGGACCAGGCCATCAAATGGGAGGAGGATGCCATTCAATCTTTCAATGGGATCAAGGAGGCATTAAAGCATGCCCTTGTTTTAGCAGCTCCAGATTATAATAAGCCTTTCAATTGTTTTTTTTGCTTTAGAAAACACTATTGCATATTTCCTGTTGCAGAAGGGTGATGAAGGGGCTGAGAGGCCAGTTACCTTTTTTAGTAAGGCATTGTAGGGGGCTGAGCTGAAATACACTATTATGGAGAAAAATGCATTTGCCTTGGTGAAGGAAAAATGTTTTCATGTGTTACATTCTGAGTTCTAAAATTATTGCTTATGTTCCCCATGCCATGTTCAAAGAAATATTATCGAGAGATGGAGGTCTCAAATAAAATATGCAGATGGGTGAACAAGTTGCAAGAATATGACATGGACATCCAAACCATGAATTTGGTGAGATGTTTGGGATTGGCTAAGCTTATGGATGAGAACAAATTGCAAAATATTAAGGTGAATGAGGTAAAAGAAAGAAGGGTAGATGTCTTTAAAAATTTGATGAGTTCTGAGTGGTACAAGGATGTGATTTTTTATCTCAGACATTTATACTACCTTGAGTATTTGAGTAAGAACTAGAAAAGGGCCCTTAATTTGGCTTCCCGTAAGTATGTCATTACTTAATATGGGTTATCTTGGAAGAAGAAGTCCTCGAGGGAGTTCTCAAGATTAAGCCCCAAGATAATTTGTGATTCCACGGAGAAGTTTGTGGGGGAATTTTGCTAGAAAGGTCACAACACACAAGATCCTAAGGGCTGGTTATTGGTGGCCAACTCTCTTCAAGGATGTAAATATTTTGGTTAGAAGATGTGAGAGTTGCCAACACTTCTCTCGGAAGACTTAAAGCTTGTGCTCTCTTCCTTTGCATCATGTATCAATTGAAACCCCATTCAAGCAATGGGAATGAATTTCATTAGAGAGATTTCAGATCCTTCAAGTGCTGGCCATAAGTGGATTCTTGTAGCCACTTATTACTTAACCAAGTGGGTGGAGGAAATCCCCACCAAAAGAGGAACACACCAATTTTTATGGAATTCATGTTGAACCATATCATCTATAGGTTTTGGTGTTAGTAAATATTGTTGCTAACAATTCCATGACCTTCATATCTAAAACCTTGGTGGAAATGTGTAGAGAATATGGGATCAATTTGACATATGCCTCTAATTATAATCCCAAAGGAAATGGACAAGCTTATTCCAGTAATAAAATTTTTGTGAAGATTATCGAGAAGATAAAATGGGGTGAGCGGTTGAAATTTGATATACTGAAGGCGGGGCAGTCACTGTTTGTTAAGAGAGCCACTGGGAAGATTCCATTTGAGTTTGTGTATGGAACTTAGGCCCTGATGCCCTTACATATGTAATTATCCTCATATCAGTTCATGCAACAAATTGAGGATCAAGAAGTAAGTCCATATGATGCCCGTATTAACCAGATTGTTGAGCTTGATGAAGAAAGGAGGGCATCCCACCAAAGGCATGTAAATTTCAAATAAAAGTTGAAGAAGTTATTCAAAAATAAGGTCACTCCCACAACTTTTAATGTTGGAGATCTTGTGTTGTTATGGCATAACATGCATGAAGATAAGGGAAAGCATGGAAAATTTGATGCATTATGGATGGGCCCTTACTCCATTGATATTAGAATTGGTGAACATACCTTCTTCTTAAAGGACTTGGATGGGGAATTTCTCGAACTACCTATTAGTGGTAGAATTTGAAGCATTTATTGGATTGATTCCCAGAATCAAGGTGAGCATCATCTGTACAGTGTATAGTTTGTTGGTTTGTTTCTTTTCTTTTATGTTTTTTCTCATTCTGGTCCTTGGTGACTTGTTTTTGCTAGTTTCTCTATTCGTTTTTGGGGAGATGGATCTGTTTCTCTACTTTGTAAGCTAACTCCTTTGCCCAATGGATATTTTTGGCACTTGGTCTACCTTTTTCTTGTGGCACTTTCAAGGAGTGCCCATCCCCAAGTCAGAGCTGATGTTGGTGCTAAAAATAGTCTCACACCATTTTGCCATTAAAAATCTATCAATCTACAGTCTCTGTCACATTTTCTCTTCCCATAATGTGCCTGAAATGTTTCCACCTTCCTTTTATTACCGTAATCAATCCTTTCTGGACCAAGGATCATATATAGATCTGAAATTGTTTCCGATTTCTCTGTACATCTAAAAAGGTTTGTATTTGGGTGTAAAACTCGGGTTGTCCGTGTTTTCCGTTTTCCACAGTCGGGATTTGTTTTCCTTGTCATTTTTTCTCTAAATACTTGAAGAAAAATGAATGGATGTAGCTTGGAGGAATGTATTTGAGCCTTATAACATTTCTAAATTCTTTGTTCTTGGAGAAAATTTCATCTCTGGGCTCAAATGGTAATTTTTCTGCATTTTGAGGTTTGAAGGGCATTTCTCCTAGTCAAATTTACATCCTTGCATCAACAAGAAACATGGCCTCTTTTGGTTGGACGTGGCTTGGTGGGGTACTTCAAAATTTTATGAATCGCCTCAACTTGAAAACCTGTCTACGTGGAAGAATGGCGCTCATTTGAAGATTTTCTTTTTGTTTGGCATTGGAGTTGTGCTAGGAGGACACATGGAGGTTTCCACTACTTTTCCTAGACTTAGACAAACTTTAATGTAGCCAGTACATTTTGGCGAGATAGGGACATGTGGTGAGCCCACGCTCATTAGGTCTCTACTTTGGGCACCATTTTAAAATTACGCCATTGTGATGCATGGAAATTTGAAAAGTCAAAAGGCGGGGAGGCGAACCATCGGGGGTAACTTGGATTTTTGCCTCTTAAGGATTAAAATATCAAAATGGCCCACTAGCTCGACAAAAGGGAGGTCAAGGTTGGCTTTGAAAAGTCAAAGGGGTAGGGAAGTGGACCATTAGAGGTAACTTGGATTTTTTCCCTTTTGTCATCAAAAGGATTAAAACATCAAAATGGCCCACAAGCCCAACAAAGGATAGTCAAAATTTTGTTTCATCAATGATAGAGATGTGGACTTTCGGGGAAATTTGGAAAATTTTCCTTTTGTGAAAAAAGGATCTAAAGTATAAAAAGAGAGCACGTTTCCACTGGGACCCACATTGGGACACCTATTAGACCCATTTTTCGAAGGTGGAAGGGCGGAGCTACAGGGGAAACTTGGAAATTTTTCCCTTTTCCAAAAGGTAGGTGAAATAGCAGAATTTGGCTACGGTTCCTCTGGGGCCCTTCTTAGGACATGTGTAAGGCTCATTTCTCAAAGTAGAGGTGTAGAGAAAAATGTGAAAAATTTACATTTTTCCAAAATTTGTAAAGGGAAAAAAGGAAGCTCAGGCCCATTTTAAAGTGGATCTCCCATGTGGACGGTCCAAATTCAAAATAGAAATCAACAGCGAGATGTGCAACTCTATCTTATTTTTCCATTATTTCTACTCCGAGCCCCGAGGATGCGTATTCTTATGGTTTTTTATCATTTCTTGGAGTCTCCTACATGCCAAATGAAGACGAATATTAATATGGTAGCTTCGTTTGGTTGGGAAGGTCTGTAAATATATCTCACCATTAAATATGCAATATGACTGTCTGATTTGACACAATTTTTCTTTCCTTGAACGTAAAAGACATGTTGATATCTTGATTTGGTGAGGAAAATATGGGGATGTCTTTTACCATTAAGATGAGATCGACCTTTGGGCTCGATCGATCTTCCATTTTTCCATCTTGGCACACAAGGAACCAAATTGGGATGATTAGGGGCAGAAGTGGTTGGCAAGTAAAAGGAAGAGTGATCTACCAGAAGAAGGATTTGAATGCGAGAGTTGTTTGAAAATATCTACCCCCTGAGCACCTGACATAATTTTAAAGATTTGATTATATGAATCGTGATCGGAATCATGTCGAGCACTGGTGCACTTAGTGTTTAGGTTTTTTGGGGGGAATTCTCTTGTAAAATGATATAAATGGCATGAGTTTTACCATGAAAAGGGTTTGAAGGTTGGAGTGTTAGAGGTCAGAATTGATTTTCTAAGAGAAAAGCTTGATAGAACTTGTCTTTCTGAGAAACTATCTAAAAATTTTTTTGTCTCCTTTGTGTTAAATTTGATCATGTCAAGGTGGTTGCGAGTTTACAACCATCGACATGCTCTGAAATTGTTTGTGAAACTTTCCTATTTGATAAATTTAGTCAAACTTGAGTTAATCTGTGTTATTTTTGGGAAAATCTATGTTTTCTTCATTTTGAATGTCTGCAAGTAGTTTTTCTTATTCCCATTGCATTCTTACATTGAAATCTATGTGAATCACACAAGATCTTATCCTTGTTATATTTTTGTGGCATTTGTAATTTCATTTTCATAAGAGATTTGATTTGATAGTGAAATAAACATATTAAAAATCCCTATGACTCCTAGCATGACTATAAGATTGTTTGTTATCCTTTCAGGGTATCTTAGGTGTGATGAAACATAGATTGATAATGTCTAGTTAAGTTTTCCAATTTTAGCCTTCATTTTGGATCCTTGAAATTTGTGTGAAAAGTGCTGATCTGGGCCTCATTGAAGCACATATTCTTGTTAAAGGGACAACCTAGCTACTCTGAAGCATTCTACTATTCAAGCTCTCCATTTTTGTAAAAATCTCAAAGATTTGGTATAATCAGCTTTATCTTTCTTCACCTCCCACCAAAACTCATTCAAAAACAATTAATCTTACCCATACTACCCTTGTTTGTCTTGTGTGTATAAAGAAGCACAATTTCTATTACCAAAACCTACAAAAAAACTCGGAGTTTTCATTGGCTTTAGTGACCTGAACCTTTCTTTGAAAATATCTCCATTATCTAGAGTGATAACTCGTGAGAGTTAGGTTTTGTTGTATTGATCATATTTTCTCTAAGGTCTTCTTAAATACTTCATAAAGGAAGGAATTCTTCATCACCTCCATAAACACTAGGCTACAAAAGGGTCCTCTCACCCTTGTTGAAAGGCACAACCATAAAGTAGTGAGGATAGATCAAATCCTCTTAAGGGTGCTATCCATTTCTCCACATATGAGTGATACAGGGCAAATTAGATCCCATCCCTAGCTACAAAATGAATCACTATAATCTATCTATCTCTAAGCTTCCTACTAAACATGTGATGTTGCTTAGACTTTGAAGGAGAATCAATTTTGGTACCATCACACCCTATTCCAAGAAGTCAGATTCCTGCATTTAGGGAAAGTCTTTTTCACCCAAGGTGATCCAAAGCCCTTTGATATACATCTTTCCAAATTAAGGAAAAAGCTAGGTGTCCACTCTAAATTCGAGCTTCTCACCAATCAGTTAAAAAAATTGGAAAGAACGTTACAAGAAGAAAAGTTGGCTCCCACAATGGAATTATAGGTTACAGGTTTGATCGAGGGTATTTCAGTAGTCAAGGATGAAAGTGTTGTTGTAGAGACAGTCTCGTTAGGAACTACAACAAATATTATTGAACTATTAGAAAAGGATTTTCCTATCCTTCTTCCCTTTGATTCCATAGGTATGGGATATTCTTTGGGGATTGGTTCCCTTCCAATGGATGAGGTTTGTATGGTAGATGTAACTGAGATAAAAGGAGAACTCACAAAGGATGACTCAACATATGTCTTTCGAGTAATTGTTGGACCCTCCATTTTGATGGGGCCAAGTGTCACTTTGGCACCGGGGACAGTGCAATCCTTACTTCACCCAAAGGAAGGGTTTTACCTTTTCTCTCAAACTGAATTTTGAATGCACAAATAATGGGGCCAAATATTAGGCTCTCCTATTAGGTCTCATTGTAGCTAATAGAAAGGGCATCCTCAATAGTATGGTGTTGGTGATTCATAGCTAGTCACACATTAGGTATCGAGGTATACGAGACTAGGGTGAACACCTACAAATCTACAAAACCGTCGTATTGGGCCTAACTAAGGGGTTTGATTTTGCATCAATCGAGGTAGTTTCACATGAACAAAACCTTTTAGCTGACTCTATAGCAACTTTCTCCTCACGCTTCACCCCAACTAGTGATTTACAGGACACCAACTTCACAGTTTCACTCTGTGCTAAATCATTGATTCGCAAAGTTGAGTAACATCAATGTCAACATATGTGGAAGCTGAAGACCAGTTTGACTCTTCACACCCTATTGATAGGGACAAGTCAACCTTAAGTTACTTAAACGCTCTAGCAGAGTTACATCTTACTTGTCAAGAGGTAAACTTTTCCCTAATTCCACGTTCCTCCTCTTATTTTGGAAATCCAATGATTGAGTCCTCTCCGAGAAAGGATCTTGAGATTTACGATGTAGAGGAAGAAGGGGATTTTAATTTGCCTCCAAGCCCTCCTGAGTTTGAGGAGGGTAACGCCTCCTTAATCAAGGGAACAATTGATATAAACATCGGAATGGAGGAGGAACCAAAATCTTAAAGCTAGGGTCCTCTCTAACTCTGGAGGAAATAGAAATTCATACCCAAATCCTCAAGGAACATCAGAAATCCTTCGCATTTAGTTACAAAGAAATGACGGGAATTACACCACACATCACAGTTCACAATCTCATCACTAAGCCGGATACCAAACCAATTAAGCAGAAATCAAGACCTATGAAACCAAAGGTGGCCCTTATGGTAAAAGAAGAGGTAATGAAGCTTCTCCAAGTAGGATTTATCAAGCCTATCAATTATTCACAATGGGTATCCAACATTGTCCCCATCCTAAAAAAGAATGGAAAAATTCGTATTTGCATAGACTTCCAGGACATTAACAAGGTTTGTCCCAAGGACAATTTCCCGCTAACATCCATTGATGTTATCATTGATGAAACAACTAGGTTTGAATTTTTGTCTCTTATGGATGGGTTTTCAGGATATAATCAAATCAAAATCTCTACCGAGGATCAAGATAAAACTACATTTATAACTCCTTAGGGAACCTATTGTTATGATATTGTGTCATTTGGTCTTAGGAATGCTGACAGTACATATCAATGGGAAATGACCTACATATTCCATGATCTTATTCCTAAAATTGTTGAATCCTATGTAGATGACCTACCTTTAGCCAAGGCCATGAAGCATTGCGATCACCCATAGGTGCTTCGTATCATTCTCTCACGCTTGATTGAGTATGGTGTCACATTGAAACTAGAAAAATGTGTATTTGGCGTAACATGTGGTAAGCTCCTAGGATACATTATATCTTGATGGGGAATTGATGTTGACCTAGCCAAAATCTAGAGTTTGTTAGAAATGGTTCCACCATCGGACGAGTCAGTATTAGATATTTTCTTAGGAAACTTAGTGAAATCCGAAGGTTTATCCTTAACTTAACCTTCATTATTTATCCAATCAAAAATTTGTTGAATAAATATTATAGTATTGATTGGATAAAGGAATACGATGAGGCCTTTGAGGTAGTTAAATGGTTTTTTTAACTCCTCCCAAGCTAATGCCACCAAGGTCGATCACCCTTTGATCTTATATTCGTGTCTACTGAGACGTTTCGAGCCTGTATGTTAGCTCAAGATGAAATTGAAAAGTGAGAATGAGTTGTTTATTTTATTAGTCGGATGTTACTTGATTACGAGACATGCTACATGTAGGCAGAAATGGAAATCCTTGCAATAGTTTTTGCAACTAAGTGTTTAAGACATTATATGCTCAATCAAGAAATAAAGGTCATCGTCAAGTTAGATAACTTATGGATATTCCTCATGCAGGGATCCTTGTCTAAAAAGGTTGGGTATTTCATTACATTAATGGGTGAATTTGAGTTAACGTTTGTAAATCAAAAAAATTTTTAAGGGTCAAATCATTGCAAATTGGTTGGTTGATAATCCATTAGACGGGGTGATTTGGTAGATTTGGACTTTCCCGATGAGTGTGTATATTTCATTAAAACCAGGCCCCCTATCTCTGTGTGCCCTTGGTACATAGACATTATCAATTTTATCATGGACCACACATACCTAGAAGGGGAAACGTCACAACAAAGAAGATGGTTATGCATAATTTACTAAGTATATTATCTTGGAATAGGTGCTTTATCGCAGAGTATTTGATGGACTGTTATTGAGATGTGTTGACACTGAAGAGTCTGAAAAGATTATTTATGAGTCACACAGTGGGGTATGTGGTGGCCAATTTGGTGGCCATGCCACTACCCAAAAGATACATCGAATGGGCTATTTCTGGCCCACCCTTGAGCATGATGTGGTAGAGTTTGTGCATAGATGCCAAAAATGTCAAGAGTTTTCCCACGAGATCCACATACCGGCACAAGTTTTACAACCTATCGCAACTCCATGGCCCTTCTCTACGTGGGGCCTATATTTGATAGGGAAATTCTCTCCCTCATCAATAGATGGCCATAATTTCATAATCACAACCACAAAGTATTATACCAAGTGGGTAGAGGCCATTCCCCTTACCATTGTCCATGGCTCTGTAATCGCTAAGTTCATCCTAAACCAGATCATTTATAGGTATGGGGTGCTATAGGTCATTGATTTTGATAATGGCACGTCTTTCAAAAATGATGAGCTACATGAGTTGTGTACAAAGTTCAAAATAACTCATCACAAAGCTTCTCTCTACTACCCTCAGGGTGATCGACAAGTAGAGGCTACCAATAAGACTTTAAAGTCCATTCTTCTAAAAATTGTTAAGGAGAATAAAAGAAATTGACATCTGAAGATTTTTCCAGCCTTGTGGGCCTACTGAATGTTGGTTAGAACACCAATGGGAGCAACTCCCTTTTCCTTAGTAATATCACCAAATCACAACACCCTTATGTTTACACAAGTACATATAATTGAGACCACGGTATGATTGGATAACATGGGTACTATCTCCAAGTTGTGGGACTTTCTACTTGAGATAGACCTCCGAGAGAAAGTTGGTTCTTACTCTAAACTACCTACCACAATCAAATCTAATGCAAGAAAAAATATATTTTTAATCTAACTTTCCAAGGGACTAAGGAGAGAGAATGCATGAAAATGAAAGCCTACACTAAAGTGGTGATACACCAAAAAAGGAGGGGTGTGAGAGTAGTCTTCCAATGTGTGAATAATAAAAGTAAAATGCATACTAGAAGGGGTGATAACAATTCTCCACAATCTAGAAAATGCATTCACAACAATATTTCATACATTGAAAATAATAATAAGTCCTTCGAAGAGCATAAGAATAGACACAATATTCTTGTAATGAAGGTTAAAAGGGCAAGAAGAGTGCAAACAAACACAGCATGGGAGGATGCATCCACAAACTTGTATTTTATTCCTTTATGATATGCACAGTTCAATCTATTACAAGATAAGGGTCCTGGATCACCATGCAAGGAGTCCACTACAAGGGCCTACAAGCACATTGGCTTCATAAAGAAATTTTGACAGAGCTTTGCTACAACAAAACTACCTCCCTCTACAATGAGCCTAACACTCTAATTTATAGAAAAAGAGAAGAGAAAGAGAAGGGGAAAATGGAAATCCCGAAATATGTCCTTCAACCACTTGTAGGAGGAATTAAATGGAGTAAAATGATTGTATTTTACTTTTAAAAGGCTCCCATACTATCCTAGGTGCTGCAGTAGAGAAAGAATGATGACCATGACTCTTAATTGCACTCTCAACTACCAAATAAAACATTGTCATGAACCCGGCCATGCTTTATAAAAAATATCCATTAATTTCTCATCAAATACCAAATTTCTTGATTTTTATGAGTCGGGATTGGAGCAACAATTCCAATGGAATAAATTTTGTGCGATTCCGATGAGAAATGCGAAGTTATGAACTTCTCGAGTGCGGCGGACTATTTTGGGTCTGCAAGGCATTTTCGTCATCATTTCGACAGATTGAGCATTTAATTTCAAGAGAGCTATATATGTTTCTTTTATTTTCATATATCCACCCCCATAAAAACTAAGAAATTCATCATGCTCATTCTAGAAAGTCCAATTTTATGAAAATCGGAGCTCGGAGTCAAAAGTTATGGCCATTTTGAAGTTCGGGAGGTCAAACATTGACTTTTCTCTTCATTGCGGCTATTTCGGCAAAATCGGGTCCGCGTGTCCGGATGTCCCGAGAAAAAATCTCCACATCACCCGATTCAGGCTTCCTTGTCCCCGCGCTCTCGTTGACCGGGCCGTGAGGGCCGTTGACTTCCGCATTCACCACAACGTATGGTTCCTTTTGCAACTTTTTCACCTTTGTGCGTCCATACGTACTTTTATCCCGAACATCCGAAACATTTTCTATGCCACCCACAATGCACAGCGACTTGTAGGAAAATCATATTTTCACGTCCGTGTGTACGTGTCCCAACTATCCCGTGGACCACTTGGGACAAAAAGTTTCACTTTTTCGATTTTCTTTACCTACGGTGATTTCGGCAATGCGCGCCCCACGTGTCCCTGTTGAACTTGTGTGGTCTGGGACATGAAAGCTAATTTAGCTGATTCCTTTGTATTTCAGCTCCAAACCTGGTACGATGAACCTTGGTACAATCTGCAGCCTCTAGACCCGCAATGCATTAAAACAAGCCTGTGACATCAATTTCTATATTTTTCAATTTTTTCTAACTTGTTGGATTTTTTCCTTAGATGGGGAGTTAGAGAGAAGCCAAGGGGACCCCCAAAACATGATTTTGGGCCTTGAATAAATTCTACTTGCTCGGGACTGAATAATTTGATGTATGTTATCAAAATTACCTCGAGGGGTGAATTTTGGATAACACTTAGTATTAGTGTTGAGGTAGTTCTGCCACTTGAAGTCAAAATACCCAACCTCTGCATTTTGCTACATGGGATCCTAGGAGAGGAGGGTTATCGAGAAGCTCATCTCTCCCAATTAGAAATCCTCAACAAAGCTAGAGTGAACGCTGAGCAACAACATAGTGTGTACATTGACCGCATGGCTCGACAATACAATAAAAAGGTGTACGAACGTGAGATCTACGAAGGATATTTGGTATTAAGACTCAATAGCTAAATAGACAAGAAGACCGATGAGGGAAGAAAGTTTAGACCTAGGTGGTTAGGTCCATATCGAGTGGTGGAAGATTATAAAAATGGCGCATTCCGCTTGTGTACCCTAGAAGGTGAGGATTTTAGTGAATCTATGAACTCCCTTCACCTAAAGAGATACTACGCATGATCCATCAGCATTCTCATATGTACATTATTTCATCTGTATTACATTTTCATCTATCCATTCATTTTGTAAAAAGTATGATCAAGGAGATTATTCTTATAGCGATTCCTAAAAACTGCTGAAATATTGGAAAAACATTCAAATCATGTCTCTTCAAATCTTCATTGTATCATCAACTATTTCTCTATTGCTCATCAATTCAAACAATACAAGAGAATTTTTTTATAGTAATCATACCAAGGCACACATACTCGGTTCTACTTTTGGTCTCTTCTTAGGATAGGTGTCTTTTGTTCATAGTTTGTTGTAGAAGCTTCATGGTGTCACATCTATCCCACTTACATCTCCTTGGAAATAAGAACATTCTAAACATCTTGCCCAAATATGTAAGTCAAGTGCAATTCAACAGAAAATTTTATTTTACAAATTTCTTTGTCCTACTAACCTTCGGTGTTAAGCATGCATCTCTTACTAGTGACCTAGGGTTGGGAAAGGAAGCAAATTCCCTTACTCACCTATGCTCTTGTCCATGGTGATAAAAGCGTGCTTCTCCATGGTGATAAACCTATGCTTCCTACTAGTAGCATGGGGAAAGGTATAATGGGTATCTTTGAAAAACCTGAAAGTCATAAACAATTGAATCAATTACTATGAAATCTTAAGTCAAAACAAAGTGAACTAGATGTTCAAAACTATATTTTGTAACACAAGTGGCCATCTATGGATCCAAGAGAATTCAAAAACCCTAAAACCATATTTTGTCAACCAAGTGGCCATCTACGGTTCCAAGTATAGATAAACTGTAGAGCAATTCAAATTCTAAACTACGAGGTATCATGAGTATGGTAAGGTTGTAGCATCCCAATTTGGTTCTGTCAAGCCTTTGTCTTTCTCTCATCACTGTCATTCAACAAGTTTCATGGCTTGTGCCCTTTCTAACTCTTGGTGTTGAGCCCTCACATCTTAATAGTTGTGTGGGGTTAGGAGTGGGGCAATCATATCTATTCATCATATCATTATATCATCATGTTTTGTTAAGACAAATACAAAGTACCGAGGATTGCAAAGGAAACTAAGTTTAAAATCACATTGTGTTTGCATCATCATATATCAGCATTATGAAATACAAAAAAATAAATCATTCTATTATCATTTCACACCCATTGCATACATTCTGAAAAGCATGGAAAAGTAGAAATTCTAAATATCTAGAGTACACATGAGAGATAAGCCAAAGAGAGTCAACTCGGATACAATAGAAAATTCTGAACCAAAAATAGAGTCTGTATATATCACAGTGGATCAAGTTTGTATACAATTTCATCATGTGCTAGGCATGGTCAAAAACACTCGCAACGAGCCCAAAACATACAAAAAAATCGTATAATGTCAAAAAATAGTATCAAAGCAATAAAGGCTCAACGACCTGTCAATCCCTATGGGATCCCTTAGATGGCACGTGGTCGTGCCTAGGGCTCCTGCTGCGGTTGTGATGGTGCTAAGAATGGACTAAATGGTGTGAGTGCTCATGGTGGCACCCATTGCCTATAGCCTCACTATGAGAATCGCTTCACCTCATCAAGCGCTCGGTGGTCTCATATCCAGCCACTATGGTATGAAGGGAAGACACTATCTCCATGACCTTCTAGATGGGGTGAACACATCGGTATGTTGGCCGGTGGCTAAGGGCTTCCTTAAATTAGTAGTCAACTCGGTGTGGGTCTTCCTAAGGGATCAATAAGGTATCTATACATACCCAACGAATGATCTCTTGCCACTCATGTGTGGATGCTATAAAGGAAGAAAAGAAGAGATAGTGAGCTAAGATAAAATCACGAATGCAAGTCAGAAGAGAATGCTAAACTAAACCTGTGAAAATCAATAAGAAAAAATAGAGAAGGGAGTATTTAACATACTCAGGTCTTTGGGCATCCATGTGGGATCAATAGCTATTGCGGTCGGTCTCTTTTGTGGTAGATCTTGCTGGTGGCTATGGAGCCTCCCCAAATCTAAAGGCATGGTGCTGTCCCATCACAAACTCATCATCTCCTCCAAGTGTCTCCTCTAAGACTAGAGTCTCTCTCTCTGCGCTCGCCTCCTCACGTGCTGCTATGAGGATCTCCTAAGTTTCATACCACTCGGTGGTCACTGTCACCTCCCTCCGAAGGTCCTGCCCCCTCATCCTCATCTCCATCCTCATCTCCGTCTATATTGTCTCCCACCTCCTCCTCAAAGTCAAAGTCCAAATCAATAAGTTCATCCTCCTCCCCACTGTAAGCGGGAGCCGCCCCAATCTGAATTAAGGGTGCTTGAGGAGCACCAATTGTTCGCCGATCCTTAACTACACACCTAACTATAATAGGCACACCAAGAGTAACAGTTGAGCCAACCAAGATTCCCTTTAGGACCTCTCTGTGCCTCCGAATAGTCCGGTAAAAAGGTGTCACTAGAGGAAGCATGGTAGGGTATGGAAGACCGAACTCATTGGGGTACCCGATCATAGGGGTGAATCTCTAAACTCTCATCTCTATCAACTAGTTGGCTCATGGAAGAGCAAGCTACCATCGTCGTGGTCTCCTCACCCCATATCCCTACCATGTCCTGATAGGGTGTGGGGGTCATGTCGGCCATAGTAAGAGAGGCCACTGACTGATGTGGAGTCTAGAGCACTAAAATGACTATCCATCTAGCTGCCTAGATAGCCTCTGGATCTAATACTGCACCCCTCTTCCATACAAGACGAAGCTCTCATAGACCCAACTCATGACCAAAGTGGGTTGGATCAAATCTTGTCCCTATAATCGACAACTCTGTATAAATCATTGTACATGGTCCCGAATATCCACTCCCAGGCATACTTATGGCCATGAGCCTTGATCTGTGTAATGATGGGGGCCAATAGTACAAAAGTGTATCTCCTCCTTTGTCCCTGATCAGTCTCGAGGATAGGATACCCATGATGGCTCTCTGAAGGATAGGAATGGGAGTAGTAGCAATAGACCAAACTTTCATTCCCTTCTTCGAGCCAGAAGAGACAATAGCATCTCCCATGTATGTGGCTGTTGTGCATCATAGCTCTGGACCCCACTGTCACCAATGTCAATCTCCTACCAAGTACTAGGAGACCAAGAATGTGGTAGATATCCTCCAAAGTAATGGTCCACTCCCCTCTAACACCTGGAAACCGGAAAGTGTTCCGGTTTGCATCCCAGTAAGAAAATAAGTCACACAGAATGTGACTACCAGGAGCAACATGGGGAAATCATAATATCTGCTAGATACCTGCCCGTTGTAAAAGATCTATCTCACCCTCGGTCAGCTGGTCTAAAATCCCAGGGAGCCAATCGTACTCTCTCTACTCAAGCGTATGTACTCCACCTTTTCTACATCCACCAAAACATGAGAAAAGAGCAAGTTAGTAAAGAAAATCACACAACAAGCTCATCAAAAACATAGTAAACTCTCAAAATCCAAAAAAAAAGTTAAGTTTTAGCATGTTTTGACATTCTTTCCAGAACAGTCACCCAGTGCAGGGCAGCGGGTTCCTGAAGACAACCATCTTGAATTTCAAAATGCGTCCTTAACCCTAGAAAGGACAAAAATGTTAAAATTTACCATTTTGACAAAATAAAAGCATGCCCTATGGGCACCCCCTAAAGACCTATTCAAGATAAAAAAATTAAAATCTCCCCCCTAGGTGAAGTTTTCAACATTTAAACTTTTAGGGTCCAAAAAGACAAAGAAGGAAATAACTAACCTGGAAAAGCGCATTGGTTGATGTCCCGCTCATGGAGGCATGATCATGATCTCAGAAAAAACGTATTGACTATATTCTCGTCGAAAACGGTCACCATAAATCCAGAGCTCCAAATCAATCAAACAATCCAAATCAACAATGCACGAGATGAATTTGTTTTGATATATATATATATATGATATTTCTAACCGTTTTGAGTGTATGTGTTTGGGGATGGAGCATTGGTGCGGATATATTTCTACATCCCCATGTAAATTGTAAGTCCTCTTATTGTTTTAATTTAATGTTTATTTTTTGATGTTTTGTCTATCTGCACTTGAGTCTTCCTTTTCTTTTACAGGTAGCGGGAGTTTGGACGGTGAGATTTTGACACACGAGCATGTCAGGTATAGCTTCTAACTCCCCATTTTGGGAATACCATACTCGGACTCTACATTTTACACCTCTTTCATGGCTAAGACGCTTCTCCGAGGGGGCAATATGTACACACCCAAAATTGCATGTGCTACATTGGCGGGAAAACGGTTATAAAGGTCCCCAATGATGATTCAAAATCCTTTCAAGAAGGTGTTCGAGCTCCAAAATCCCATTTATAGTATATATTTGTAGCCTAGATATCCTTACTCATTTTTTTACATTTTTCCAATTTCCCCCTTCTTTCTGTGCTTTTTTTTGCCTTCAGTGCTAGGACCGCTACCTAACCTCGGCGGTTCGCAAACCGCTGCCCTACCTAGGGTGGCGATCTAAACTCTGCCACCCTATGTAGGGCAGCAGTCCTAATCAATTTTTCCATAATCTTCATGCGATAAATTGCATGTGATGATTCACTTAAGTTTACATTTTGAATGCATCCGTGAGCTGAATTTGCTAAAAATAGCTTCATTTGCTTGGTTCTCCTTGTTCCTTCTATTTTTAAATATATTAAATGAGTGGAACAAGCCTCTTCAATTCCTTGTGCATGAAGTAACCTTCCATCCTCCATTCCTATATATTCCATGCTTGTATTGAAGCAAAAGGTCCTAAGAATTTTATGTATCTTGCATTGTTGTGGTGCCATAATCTTGCTAGGAATTGCATTGCCAAGTTTAGATCTCTTGTGCTATCTTTCTTCTACCTACATTACGTCTAGATTGCCTCCAAGTTTCCATCTCTCAAGTGCCATCCTCTTTTCTTTTTCTTTGCATTCCCAAATTCTTGGACTCACATGAACACTCTAGAGAAAGAAGGGAAAGAACTTAGGGGCTAGATACTCATATTACTGGATTTGCCAAAGCTCTTGCTCTTCCAAGGTTGGAGTTGTGTATTTTTTTTCTTTGTCTTGTCAAATTATCAATTGCATATCAAATAGAGTAGAGAAAAAATTCACTTCAATTAATCAGATAGTTGCAAGTAGATCAAATCAATAGGAAGTTTTCCCTTCAATATTACAAGGGAAGTTATGGGTGAACAATAGCTCTGTTAGAGTCATGATTTGTTCTTCACTTCTGAGGTAGGGTTGGAGATATTTTATTTGAATTAGAGTAGATCATAGATTTAGATTCACACATCTTTACAAATAGCTAGCTACATCCAGCCAGTTATTTGTTTTAAAATTGTTTATTAGATTAGGTGCATTGTCTAAAAAGTTAGAAAAGCACAAAAATATTTATTTCCATATATTAGTTTGTTTTATTGTTTTGTTCTAATATATTGAGAAAACACAAAAAAATAGTTTAGATTTCCTTTGGTAGATAGTTTATTCACCGAAAAAAAATCAATTCATTTTACATGACCATCAATGGTCCACAATAGGAAAATACCTACAGTTTGCAATCCTCTGGTCCCACAACCCAATGGGCCAGAGTTAATAACTAACATTGACACAAGTTTGTGCTTAACAATCTTACGCACACCTGCCACATACGTAGAGAGAATAAGACAGTTAGAGACCTTGAAAATAGTTGCTAATCAGGCATACTACTTCTGGACTACTCCTAGAAATAGGATTTGATTGCATGCATGACCATACAAGGGCCTCAACCTCAATGAGTCTTTGGTTGTGACCCACAGGTCCCACAACCCAATGGGCCTACTAGTCAATTAGATATCAACACTAGCTTACACACACATGTATTCATATCCTCACCGCTTCCACTTGATATTATCACATGCTTTCATTGTTGAGTATAGCAGCCGATCAGGCTAATACTTTCTAGACAAGACCTAGAGAATCTCCCTTAGTTACTACAGCTCCACTACATCTCTTATCTCAATTTAAATGACCTTGTCTAGAAACCCATACGAGGCACCTACAGGTTACTTTCCATGTATTCCACAACCAATCAATAGAATCTCGATTGAACTAGACATTGATTGGAGTCTCGAGTAGCTATCATATCAGACCCTACCATCACACCCCTTTAGGTTAGGAGAGTGTTCTTTTCCTTAGATTCATGATTCCATTATTGCATGTCGAAAACATAAGGTTGCCCAATTATCTGGTCATCATCATCACTTTCACTCTCATTTCAATTCCACACCAAGCTGTCTCGGCATGACCTCAGGAGGTCGGGTGCGAAGAATGTTACATGTTAAATTTCTATTATACAGTAAACTTATCATTTATGGAGTAAGTAGAGTTATTACTCCCTTAGTATCCTAATGGACTACCAAGTGTTACGAAGTTAGATCTAGAAATTTTTCTTGTCATCAAATGAATTCCTTGTGGGAGCCCAAACGACACAAATGGAGATAATGAAATAGTTGTTCTATGACCTAAAATATTGTTAATGAACTCTTTAGTTCCTCTCAGCTAAATGTGTTACCTTGGTTACTAACAACATAACACCTTGGTATTTCATGAAGGTTGTTTAGCATAAACATGTAATCTCACCTTAAACTCATATATAGTTGGGGTGTAGACCCTTAGGTGCAATTGGAATTAAACCAAACCTTGGCTAATTAAGGGGTTAACTTATGAGTATAAAATGGTAAGTAACTCCTTACAAACTAAATTTATTTAAAATATGTTGACTTTAGAGAACCAAAAAACCAGAAACTTGGTCTCGTAATCCTTGTTATGCCGCTTTTATGACATTAAGAATAAAATAAATTTCACATGCAGAATCGTGAAATGCGAAACATGGGATCTTACTTTGAACAAAAATCACTTGTGGGTCATGTGTAGTTTATAATGCTTCCAATCATGTACTTCTACAAGATGTTATACAAATACTTCCGTAACTCCTTTTGTTATAAAACAATGCTAATAATGAGACCATAATGCGATGTAAGAGTAAAGCATACAAGAGTGAAACAAGATTTGAGGTTAGGAATAATGTCATTCTTGGAGTCTTTATAACTCAATTAGACATTTCCTTGTGTTAAAAAGAATATGAATTGCCTTGGTGAGATAAACTTCGAGAAAAAAAAAGATATTTATAAATCTAAATAAAATTTCTTGACTTGGAAATGTTGAATGGATTCAACAGTTTATTGAACTATATTAACTATGGTAGGGAAATAAAGATACCGTGATAAAAAGAAATTGTTTTGGAAAAATGTATCTCGAATCTAAATCTACCTCAAATCCTAAGACTTATGTCTTGACATCACGTTAGATTCAATATTGTAGTAAGGGTAAAATTAAAACATTGAATGAACATTTGAGAAACATAAGCTTTACCTATGAATGAGTGAAATAAGAACTTTGTATCTAATTTCAATTATGCCAAATAATTACGTAAGTTATGGAGATTGTCGTACGAGATAAGGAGCCAACTTAAAAGGTTAAACTGTAAGTTGAATGTGAAATGAATTAAAGAATTTGGAGGTGGAAAAATGATAAAATTATCCTTGCACAATAATTTTCTTGGAATGTTAATCGTACTAAAGATGTAATCATGCTAATGATGTGTTGTGGGTTTTCCAACCCTTGAGTTTTTTTCTTGTGGTTAGGTCATTGCTAGCATTCGTTCATTAGGGAAAGTGTGGCATCAACATGTATATGGTGTTTTTGTGTGTCTATGTGAGTCTATGACTTATGTAAGTGTCTTGTGCATTGTTGAGTTTCTCTTCTTAGAGCCCTTGTGGTGTTGTGTAGTGAGAAATGTAAGTAAAAAAAAAAATATTCTAGTATTTTCACTATTGTATTTGTAGGTATAAATGTGGCCGTTACAATGTGGAAATATTATATGTCCCTTCCCTAGGGTTATCCCATGTTGGTTCTTCCTTCGGCCACAAGATTGATCATAATGGCATTGAAAATTTGGTGTTCAATTATTTTACTGAACCATCCCTTCCTGTTGATGATTTTACAATGGTGGAACCTCAACAAGACTCAAAGTTTGCTTCTAATGATGGGTGTGACACTAGGGAAGACAACAAGATAGATGAGATGGATGAGTATGGAGGTAGTTCATTTTATGATTGGGATGTTGATCAAGGATCTCATGATACCCCGACCCTTGGTAATGTACAAATAATTTCAAATGTTGAATAATGTATAGGATTTATGAATGAATTCATTTTGAGTGGTAAGAAAATTATGGGGTAAGATTTGTGTGACCCTAACATGCTCAAAACTCTTTATTTCTAGCAGAGTTCACATTATAATGAATATATCTTCAAAACCTTTAGTTTTAGGAACCATAAAGAACTTATTCATCATGCATTAGAGGAAGAGGAGTGGAAAATGGTACATTCAAGTAAAATGAAAAAATATTCTTTTCCTATCTGCTGATTTGTTTGGTAGGCTTTCTATTCCACGGTCTCTTTCTAGGATTTGATTTTGGTCAAGTCTCTTTGTCCATGTCTTTTCTTGATCAATTTTTGGTTTTTTTGTGTCCCTTGTTTCTTTTAGATTGGATTTATATTCTAGGTTTTTAAGTCCCCTAAAAATTATTTACCTAATCAAAAAAGTATTTTTAGAGTTCTTAGATTTATATTCCTTTGCAACAAGCGCATGTAAATATATTGATTTATACCTAATCAGAAAAGAAAAAGGCTCAAGTAGATCTATATGAACAAAACTTTGTGCAAAGTTAAACATTTCCGATTATCGAGATTTTTCATGCAAATGTATTCACCTAACTAATTTCTAGCTTGATTAAATAGTTTCTCTTTCAAAAGTTCGATGGCAAGATATAAAACTATGTTGATAGGGACTTTTCTTAGGTCCTCAATTTTAGGATTAAAATCCTTCTCCGAAGGTTTCATAAATAAAACAACATTGTAGTTCCCACTTCCCTTCGACCTCATTTTGTTTTGATGTTTTCGAGACTGATTACCTCACTATGGATTTATTATGACTTCTTGATTTAGCATGCTAGTAGATATTATAGAAATTGAACTATTATTGGTTTAATCTTTATATGATGCATATGGTTTACTGGTGGACATTTGATGATGATATTGTATGCTTTTGACAGGGTTATTTATCTTAATTATGACATGTGGTATATTTAATCATATTGAGTAGAACTTGATAATTGGACTAATGTGATGATCGTTTTGATATAAATGATATGTGGAATAGAAATGTGCTAGGAAGTGTTAGTGATATCATACTTGCATAGATGATAGTAAATCATGTGTCGTTTATTTTAGATTATATTGTATATTTGGCATGAATGTTTTAATGCGGCCAACAGGCCGAAGGAGGTATTTTCTGCTCTGCAGGTATATTATATTCACAACAATATTGGGGAGTGGAGACCAACCACATCGGAATTCGAGAAGAATCCAGCTAAGGTCACCATGGCAACAAGTAATTGTGTGTGTGTTAGAATTATCTGGTAAAGGGAAAATTGTGACCTAGGGATCATGTGTTGTTTTGTTTTAATTTTTCCCTTTTATTATGTTAGTATGTGTTGCTCTTAGTAAGTGAAATTTTACTTGTGTTATTATTCATATTCTTTGGATTGGAGTTTACCCCTTTGTTAGCCATGGGTTGTAGTGGGTTAATTAAGTTAATTTGAAATTGTCCTAAACTAATTAAAAGATGTGACCAAAGAGAGTTCATTTATTAGGATTTGATTTACTTGGGATTTTGTGTGGATTGATGTGTGTTTGAGTTTGAGTGTAGCACACTCTACCCCACATGGGAAACTCGAATTTGGCCTTGGAGGCCAAATTTCAAAGCTTGTGGGACAAGTCAAACTTGTCCCACACCTCTTAAAACCCCATGCCAACCCTACCTATGGGTTGGAAGGCCAAATTTAGGGTCTTTTAGGTGTTTTGGGGGGATAAAAGGGTAAAATATTAATTGCACTTTCTTTCAAAATTTAATTTTGTCCTTTGAGGGAGTGGGCTTAGATTGAGTGTGTAAGGTGCTTGCCTTTCTTTCAACCACTTATTAATGGTGCTTTGGAATTTGATGTTGACCAAATGATGTGGAGTGGAGGGAAAAGGAGGTGGCATCCTACTTGGAGCCACATCATCCCTCCCTCTCTTTTCTCTATTTATTTGATCCTCTTGTTTGTTTTGGGGGTTGGAAGTTTCATTTTTAGTCTTGTGTATTTTGGAGAGGAGAGGAATTGGAAGGAGTTTGTGGATTTTTGGAGCTTGTTGATACTTGTGGGAATTTTGTGGAGCTTGTGGATGCTTGTTTGATCTTTGGAGGGATTTGAGACTTCATACTTGGAGCAAGCTCTACCATGGAAAGGTAGGAGCTTCACCTTTGTTGTATTATGTTTTCTTCTTTTTGTTATATGAATGAGTACATATGTTGTGTTGAATTTTGTTGTTGCAATGCTTGTTGGGAATGGGTAGAATGCCTAAGTTGGGAGTGGGAGGAGACTATGGGGAGTTTAATTGAGGGAGGCATAAGAGATCATGTTCTTGAGGAGGGAGTTTGGGTTGGGTGCCCACCTTGTAAGAGAAATGCTTGCATTTTCTTCTTGTTTTACTTTGAGGGAGCCATAAGAGTTGAGGGAGGCATAAGAGTGAATGGAGGGATAAGGGGTACTTGAGGGAGGCATAAGAGTTGTTAGGGGTATTGTGTTTTGCATTGGAGGCTTTTAGGTGGCACCCATTCCCATTGGGAGGCATAAGTGGCCTCCCCATATGTCTTACTCTTGTGGCTTTCTTGGTAAGCCTTGTGACTTGTTGTTGTGATTGTTTTCCCTCTTGTTGTGTTGTTGATTCTCTTGTTTTGAAGGATTATGGAATGCATGTGAAATGTTATGTTTAGTTATGTGGAAGCTTGTAGTTGCCATGAGTTGGATTCTCTCCCATTGTGATGTGGTTGGGGCTCGGGGGCCAATGGAGAGGATGGCTTCTCTTCTCCATTGGGTATCTTGGTTGGGAGGAGAGTGTTGCCTCTCCCCTTATTTTGTTGTGAATCAAGCAAACTATGGAGGAGCCACCTTGTTGATTTTGGAGCAATGGAACCTTGTTGATGACAATGTGAAACCACCATGTACTTTACCCACCTTGAGTGGAGGAAAAATATAATATTGCTTTGTATTTTAACTTCCAATATTGTAAATTTGTTTCCACATGAAGGAGGAAATGTTGTAATAAGATTTTTTGAAGGAAAGTTATATTGAAATGTTAGTAATTCTTACTCTAAAACTTATTGGAAATGTTGTTGAATTCTTTTGTGGAATGTTGGAAAGAAATTACAAAAGAAAATATATTAAATTTTTGTTTTGTTACTTGAAAGTGATGTATTGGAAAGGTTGGAAAAATAGTGCATTATCTCTTCTTGTATAGTTGATGGAAAGACTTAAGTTTTTAAATGGATTTTAATATGCCAATGAAGCATTTTAAGCTCTAGCTCCTTTATGTTTTTATTCATTTATGAATTCATTGTAAAATCCATTGCAAATTAATAAAGGAAATGAAATCAACCTATTTGAAATCCCATACAATGTTATTAAATTGTGTAGAAGGAGATCTTAATGCAAAAATACTAAGCTTAATGAGTTAAATACCCATATTTCCTCAATGTTTAATAAGGAAACTAATATTTTCAATACAATTCATATCTAGGTAATATTACAACTAATGTGTTTACTATTTTTAAGTTCTAATTATAACAATATACCTTTAATATTTATTTGTTTCAACAAAGTATGTTATCAAAAACTACAACCAAGATATAATACTAGTAGGACCTACGTATCCTAAACTAGAAGACCGCCTCAAACCCGGCACTTGCAGACGCGTACCAACAAGTTTAAATGAGCTCACCGTGCTTAGTATGCATATAAGATCATACATTTTTATAATACAAAACAATTAGGAATATGTTATACCTCAAGTAAAATCATTAAAGTTAGTGATGCTCCGCATCAAACCACGTATGGGATGTTTTTTTTTTTTTCTTTTTTTATAAAGTGCAAAAAACTGCATTCTCTCCATGAATTTTTGACGTGAAACATCCACCTCTTCCCGAGATTTTTTCACACTATTTTTTGGGCAAAGCTCCGTGAACATTATGATATGAAACAAATCCACCTCTAGGAGTTTCTATCCCATGGGCTGCGCAAAGTGAGACAAGTAAGAGCTTAGTAGAGAATCGTGGTAATGCTTTACTGTCTCCTCGTGACACTTTCACTTTGTCCCTCAATCGATTTGATAAATATAACTCGAAGGAAAATTTGAATTTGAGGATGCATTCACATCTTGAATGATAACAACATAGATGGACAACCCTGCATGCTTAAAGCACTCAAAATAAACAAAAAGGGGACCTGGTGGTGGTTACGCGGCACAGGTATTTCTCTCCGCCTTTGTAGCTCCATCTACCAACTCCATTATAGTTTGCGTGGAAAAGGGCGAAGGGAATAAGTAGCAGCTATCCCTTTGATCTCTAGCTTCAATTGTAACCACCTCACCTTTCTCCACGCGGCCACTGGGTGAATTTACCAAAGATTTGCACTTGCTACCCGGTCGAAGCTTCACCCTTAGCTACCACACTTACCCACGCGGCGTGATAGTTTGAGCACGGAAAGGTGATCGAGAAGATATGGATTTATAAAATCTAAGTGATTAATGTTGATGCGACGGTTGGGAAAAGTTTACACGCTTGCGGAGGCGGGAGTCTTAAATGTGATAGGTGGTGGTTGAGCCACCCACCGCTCCAACCATAAAGATTTAATCTTAGACCGAATACTATATCTTGGAAAATAAGGAACCTTAACTTAGCATGCCCTAGAACGTAATGGGGTAATTAATCAATTTGGTATGTAAAAATAAAATAATCCAAGGTAAATGCCACAAGACTGATATCTCTAGCCATATTTTAGATTGAGGTATTTAAGATATCTAGACAAGTGGTAATCCCTTCCTCATCAAACACACATAATATATTTGCATATTGATCATAGGAGATTTGAGACATTCCAATATCTTGTGACACCACAAGGTTGCTTTGTGTCATGATCTGATTTCACCAATGGATTCAGTTTTACACCACGTGCACATGTGCATTTCGTGAGGTCCTAACCCTACGCCATTCTTAGTCTGTAACTTTGCAATGTTAGCATTGCACAACATAGTTATGCAATAATGCCAATTGAAGATGATGATTAAGTTATGAAGTAGTTGTACCGGTTTAGGCAACACTTCATCTTCCTTCATTTAAGGCATCATTCTAATCTTGTAAGATAGTTTGGGGTTATCCCAACGACTAAGGATTACATACACATCCTACTCTCTTTCTTCTCTGTTGTATAAGCACTTTGATTTATCTTTCGCCCCTTGTCATTTCTTAATATTTTTTTTTTACACATAACACATCTTGATTCACGTTTGTATCGTTGTCCATTGGGTCTCCTTTTGGGTCTCAGACTAGTGGTACTAGAGGTATTATATTTCGTTGACTTACTATCAATCATCTTTTATATACGTATAGTATAACTTCTCAACCCAATAATCAACTATTATCTTTCTAATAATTGACCACTAATTTTGAAAAGCCTCTTTTAAAAGAATTTTGTATTTGCAAAACCATATTTCTCTCAACTTGTTATTGTTTTAAATTTATATAGTTTTTATTTACTTATACCTATAGTACATCCTTGCAAAACAATGTAGTATCAGGGCTAAACTTAGAACTTGGAGCTAACTGTAAGAGTCTACAAAATAAAAAAAAAAATTAGTCGCATTTTCGGGTTGATTGTTTATGGCATGTCGTCATCGTCGTCGCATCGTCGTGAGCATCGTCTTTTGCGGCATTACATTTTGGTATCAGAGCCAGGGGTTCGAAGCTTGGACCCTTGGGCACACGCAGAAAACATGAAACGTGAACATTCAACCTAGTGCAGAGTTGACCTTTTTGTTTTAATATATAAAACCACAATGTTGATAATTATAGGAAACAACAAATTTAGAAAACTGGCACAAGACCTAGAACAATGAACTAACTCTCGCCTTGATCTGTGCAGGAGGTGCGGATTGGGCGAGGGGTCTCTTCATATAGACCTAGACATACCACCACCAGAGCAGGCCGTAGCAGCCATTCTACCTCAGATCTTGCAGACACTCCAGGATCTCAATGCCACTATACGCGGAGAGCCCTTGGGAGGAAACTTGCTAGACATAGTTTGGAGCCATCGTAGATGCCTGTGCATCCCCTCGACACGGTGAGGAGCACAGGGCAGAGAACTTCTGTATGGAGTCAGCTAGGGCAGAGTCGCCACAGAGAGGACATGGGGACAGGATCTCAGGACATAGGGACAGGTCTCGGAGCCCTAGACAGAGGGAGGAGCATAAAGAGAGACCTGGGATTCGTCATACGTCGGCGCAGACCATATCAGGGAGATCCTGAAGCTACGACCATCTCACTACTCGGGTGATACAGGTGGTTTTCAGGCAGAGGCCTGGTTGGTGAGCTTGAGCGGATGCTTCAAGCTCTACCCTTGTACTAGCAACATGAAAGCTCGTGTTGCAATCCATCTTCTAAAGGATGGAGCAGGAGTCTAGTGGAGGACCGAGGAGCAGAAGCTCCATGTTGACTCGGAGACGATTACCTGGGAGTTGTTTGAGGAGCGTTTCAGGAGTAGGTATTTACCCAGGAGATTTATACAGCAGCGGATAGATGAGTTTCATGACCTCCGTCAGGCATCGATGACAGTAGCTGAGTATGAGAGTCGATTTCTGGACCTACTCCAGTATGTCGACTATATGCAGGATGAGCAGTGCGGATTCACGGAGTTCATCGGGGCCTAAACTTGGATTTAGGTGGCGCAGTGCGCATTCACTGCCCACAGACATTAGTAGAGGCCATGGAGAAGGCCTATATTGTCAGAGGAGACACGGGGAAGACGCAGCAGGCTAGAGACAGAGTTCGGAGCCGTATCCAGCAGATGTAGGATGGTAGGTCGAAGGGGTCAGTTCCTCCTCCACGGGGTGGACAGAGTTCAGGGCAAGCTTCATTCAGGCCACCACAAGCAGCAACAGCAGCAGACCCCCACCTTACCGACCTCCTCAGAGATTTGATGCGCAGAGAGGACGTAGTATGGGGCCTCCTCCTAGGGGTCCCATCAGGACACAGGGTGCACCGAGAGCTCAGTCAGCAGGAGCTCGTCAGTAGAGAGACCTCAGCAGTCCATAGCCGGATCGTCAGGATCTGTATCTCGATCATCTAGAGTACACTGGAGCCGCTCCCACCTTTGGAGAGGACCAGTGCAAACAATTGTTATGGTTGTGGTGTTGTGGGACATCATTGGAGAGATTGCCCACAGAACCCTAACAAGGGTAAGACATAGAGCTCGAGAGCCTCTTGTTGTTGAGATATGGCACGGAGTCATTCATCGGATCTACGCAATGGTCGAGAACCACCCAGTGACCGAGCACCGCAGTCGTGATTGAGATGACAGGTAGTGTTGGTGGTATTTCCACCTCTATATTATTTGATTCTGGTTCTTCTGATTCTTTTATTGCACCATCCTTAGTAGAGCGTTCAGAGCTGGTAGCGTTAGCTAAGGCCATAGTTGGGATGTTGAGATGGCTTCACGGAGCCAAAATTTCTGTAGACTCCTTAGTCAAGGAGTGTGTAGTGGATTTGGGACCCTTCACCACTACTTCTGATCTTCGGATCCTTCCATTAGGATCTTATGGCATCATTTTAGGCATGGATTGGTTGTCGCTCCACGAGCTAGAGTGGATTGTTACCATAAGACTATTTCTTGCATAGATGATCTTGGAGTAGAGTCAGTGATATCAGGAGTTAGGAGGGCCGTATCCATTCGCACCATCTCCGCTATGCAGCTTAAGCGGTGTGCGCGACAGGGTTGTCAGTTGTTTGCTATTACGGTCAGTGACTGATCAGAGGATGAGTCCAGAGGACCTTCCCTCGATGACCATCCCATCTTGTCAGAGTTTGCTGATGTGTTCCCAGGGGAGCTACCGGGATTACCTCCCCCACGTGAGATCGACTTCCATATAGATCTAGTTCTAGGCGCAGAGCCTATCTCACGAGCACCTTATCGGATGACTACTCCCGAGTTATGTGAACTCAAGTTACACTTGAGGACCTTCTCGGAGAAAGGCCTAATCCATCCTAGTGTATCCCCTGGGGTGCAATGTAATCTTCGTAAAGAAGAAGGATGGATCTCTTGGTTTGTGTATCGACTACCGTCCGTCAATTTGAATAAAGTAACGATCAAGAATCGTTACCCCCTTCCACACATTGATGATTTATTTGATCAGATGAAGGGGGCTACAGTTTTCTCTAAGATAGATCTTAAGTCAGGGTACCATCAGCTTAGGATTGCAGAGACAGATATTCACAAGACAACTTTTCGTGCACGAGATATGGCCACTACGAGTTCACAGTGGTACCTTTCGGTTTAACGAATGCCCCTGCAGTGTTCATGAGTTTGATGAATGGGGTATTCAAGACCTTCCTTGATCGCTTCATGCTCATCTTCCTTGATGACATTCTGATTTACTCATGCACACACGTGAGGAGCACGAGGAGCACCTTCGCCAGGTTCTTCAGTGTCTTCGCGAGTAGCACCTTTACGGGAACTTGGAGAAGTGTGCGTTCTTTCAGCCTGAGGTGCAGTATTTGGGCCACATCATTTCTGGGGAAGGTATCGCAGTCGATCCTTCCAAGATTTGAGCCATCATGGATTGGCCAGCACCCACTAGTGTGATCGAGGTGCGTAGTTTCATGGGTCTAGCAGGGTACTACAGGAGGTTTGTTAGGACTTTTCTCGGATTGCGCACCCTATCACTTCTCTTCAGTGGAAAGGGAAGAAGTTTTTATGGTCAGATAGATGTGAGCAGGCCTTCAGTACACTAAAGGAATGCCTTACGAGAGCACCTATTCTTATAGTGCCAGATCCTCATGGAGAGTTTTACGTTTGCACAGATGCTTCCTTGGCAGGACTTGGAGGTGTGTTAATGCAGGAGGGTAGGGTAGTTGCCTTTGAGTCTCGCAAACTCAAAGATTATGAGCTCAATTATCCGACCCATGACCTTGAGCTTGCAGCAGTGGTACATGCCTTAGTGCGGTGGAGACATTTTCTTCTTGGCCGGAGATTTACACTAGGACTGATCACTTGAGTCTTCGCCACCTCTTCACATAGCCCAATCTCAACGCTCGTCAGCGGCGTTGGATGGAGTTACTCTGTGAGTATGACATGGAGATAGAGCATGTGAAAGGGAAGGAGAATGTGGTTGCAGATGCCTTGAGTAGGCGGAGACATGTGGCTATGGCCACCTCAGTGGGCACAGATTTGCGGAGTAGGATCTTGCAGCAGCTTCCTCATGATAGTTTCTACCTTGCAGCCAGAGTAGAGATTGAGTCTCAGAGACCCCTTGAGGGGAGATTTGATGGATTTTCATTAGAGGCAGATGGTCTTCTCAGACACAGAGGTCGGATATATGTTCCTAGAGATGGAGGCTTGAGACATGACATTTTGACAGAGGCTCATCGTGCACCTTATTCAGCCCATCCCGGGTGAAGAAGATGCACGCCACCCTGAGACAATTGTATTTTTGGAGAGGACTTCGAGAGAGACGTGGCTTCGTTTGTGTCACGTTGTTTAGAGTGCCAGAGGGTGAAGGCCGAGCATCAGCATCCAGCTGGCCTTCTCTATCCTCACGCCATACCGGAGTGGAAGTGGGACACCATTTCCATGGACTTCATCGTTGGGTTACCTACGTCGAGATACCATCATGATGCCATCATGGTCACGGTGGATAAATTGATGAAGGTAGCTCATTTTTCTCCAGTAAAGACCACCTATACAGCAAGTGTTGTGGCACGAGTATACCTTGATGAGATTGTCAAATTACATGGGATTCCACGGAAGATCATTTACGACCGCGACCCTTTGTATACTTCCCATTTCTGGACCACCATGTAGTATGCCCTCGGGACGAGGATTAATTTCAGCACAGCTTATCACCCTGAGATAGATGGACAGACAGAGAGGGTGAATCAGATTTTGGAGGATATTCTAGGATGTACGTGATGGATCATTAGTCGAGATGGGAGGAGTATCTCGTATTTGGTGGAATTTTGCCTACAATAATAGTTTCCAGAGTTCTATAGGCATGGCTCCTTTTCAGGCATTATATGGTAGGGAGTGCAGGACACCTCTTAGTTGGGATAGGATTGAGGACAGGGTTTCCCTCGGGCCAGCATTATTACAGGACATGGAGCAAGAGAGTTGCCTTGATCGATGAGAGATTGCAAGAGGCGCGGGATAGACGAGAAGAAGTATGCGAGACCAAAGATAGGACAGATCGTAGTTTTGAGGTGGGCACGAAGGTGTTTCTTTGTGTCAGACCACATAAGAGCCCTATCTATTATGGAAAAGGTTCTAAGCTTGCTCCTAGGTTTGTGGGTCCCTTTGAGATCTTGGAGCGCCTCGGTCCCTTGGCCTATCGTCTAGCATTGCCACCTAGCTTATCACGCGTCCATGATGTGTTTCACGTTTCTGTGCTTAGGAGATATATTTCTGATCCTTCTCATGTGCTAGATTGGACCGCATTGCAGGTGCAGGATCAGGGGCAGGTGATGGTGGAGCCCATACGCATTATAGATCGCAGGACCCTGGGCCTTTGTGGCAGAGAGATTGATCAGGTTCGGGTCCAATGGGACAGGTATGATGAGACTGCAACTACTTGGGAGGATGCTACTTTGTTACGAGGACAGTTTCCACACCTTTTCCGGTGACTTCCAGGAGGAATTCGAGTCTAAGGGGAGGGGGATGTAGTGCCCACTTCCCTTCGACCTCATTTTGTTTTGATGTTTTCGAGACTGATTACCTCACTATGGATTTATTATGGCTTCTTGATTTAGCATGCTAGTAGATATTATAGACATTGAACTGTTATTGATTTAATCTTTATATGATGCATATGGTTTACTGGTGGACATTTGATGACGATATTGTATGCTTTTGACAGGGTTATTTATCTTAATTATGACATGTGGTATATTTAATCATATTGAGTAGAACTTGATAATTGGACTAATGTGATGATCGTTTTGATATAAATGATATGTGGAATAGAAATGTGCTAGGAAGTGTTAGTGATATCATACTTGCATAGATGATAGTAAATCATGTGTCGTTTATTTTAGATTATATTGTATATTTGGCATGAATGTTTTAATGCGGCCAACAGGCCGAAGGAGGTATTTTCTGCTCTGCAGGTATATTATATTCACAACAATATTGGGGAGTGGAGACCAACCACATCGGAATTCGAGAAGAATCCAGCTAAGGTCACCATGGCAACAAGTAATTGTGTGTGTGTTTAAATTATCTGGTAAAGGGAAAATTGTGACCTAGGGATCATGTGTTGTTTTGTTTTAATTTTTCCCTTTTATTATGTTAGTATGTGTCTCTCTTAGTAAGTGAAATTTTACTTGTCTTATTATTCATATTCTTTGGATTGGTGTTACCCCTTTGTTAGCCATGGGTTGTAGTGGGTTAATTAAGTTAATTTGAAATTGTCCTAAACTAATTAAAAGATGTGACCTAAGAGAGTTCATTTATTAGGATTTGATTTACTTGGGATTTTGTGTGGATTGATGTGTGTTTGAGTTTGAGTGTAGCACACTCTACCCCACATGGGAAACTCGAATTTGGCCTTGGAGGCCAAATTTCAAAGCTTGTGGGACAAGTCAAACTTGTCCCACACCTCTTAAAACCCCATGCCAACCCTACCTATGGGTTGGAAGGCCAAATTTAGGGTCTTTTAGGTGTTTTGGGGGGATAAAAGGGTAAAAATATTAATTGCACTTCCTTTCAAAATTTAATTTTGTCCTTTGAGGGAGTGGGCTTAGATTGAGTGTGTAAGGTGCTTGCCTTTCTTTCAACCACTTATTAATGGTGCTTTGGAATTTGATGTTGACCAAATGATGTGGAGTGGAGGGAAAAGGAGGTGGCATCCTACTTGGAGCCACATCATCCCTCCCTCTCTTTTCTCTATTTATTTGATCCTCTTGTTTGTTTTGGGGGTTGGAAGTTTCATTTTTAGTCTTGTGTATTTTGGAGAGGAGAGGAATTGGAAGGAGTTTGTGGATTTTTGGAGCTTGTTGATACTTGTGGGAATTTTGTGAGAGCTTGTGGATGCTTGCTTGATCTTTGGAGGGATTTGAGACTTCATACTTGGAGCAAGCTCTACCATGGAAAGGTAGGAGCTTCACCCTTGTTGTATTATGTTTTCTTCTTTTTGTTATATGAATGAGTACATATGTTGTGTTGAATTTTTGTTGTTGCAATGCTTGTTGGGAATGGGTAGAATGCCTAAGTTGGGAGTGGGAGGAGACTATGGGGAGCTTAATTGAGGGAGGCATAAGAGATCATGTTCTTGAGGAGGGAGTTTGGGTTGGGTGCCCACCTTGTAAGAGAAATGCTTGCATTTTCTTCTTTTTTTACTTTGAGGGAGCCATAAGAGTTGAGGGAGGCATAAGAGTGAATGGAGGGATAAGGGGTACTTGAGGGAGGCATAAGAGTTGTTAGGGGTATTGTGTTTTGCATTGGAGGCTTTTAGGTGGCACCCATTCCCATTGGGAGGCATAAGTGGCCTCCCCATATGTCTTACTCTTGTGGCTTTCTTGGTAAGCCTTGTGACTTTTGTTGTGATTGTTTTCCCTCTTGTTGTGTTGTTGATTCTCTTGTTTTGAAGGATTATGGAATGCATGTGAAATGTTATGTTTAGTTATGTGGAAGCTTGTAGTTGCCATGAGTTGGATTTTCTCCCATTGTGATGTGGTTGGGGCTCGGGGGCCAATGGAGAGGATGGCTTCTCTTCTCCATTGGGTATCTTGGTTGGGAGGAGAGCGTTGCCTCTCCCCTTATTTTGTTGTGAATCAAGCAAACTATGGAGGAGCCACCTTGTTGATATTTGGAGCAATGGAACCTTGTTGATGACAATGTGAAACCACCATGTACTTTACCCACCTTGAGTGGAGGAAAAATGTAATATTGCTTTGTATTTTAACTTCCAATATTGTAAATTTGTTTCCACATGAAGTAGGAAATGTTGTAACAAGATTTTGAAGGAAAGTTGTATTGAAATGTTAGTATTTCTTACTCTAAAACTTATTGGAAATGTTGTTGAATTCTTTTGTGGAATGTTGGAAAGAAATTACAAAAGAAAATATATTAAATTTTGTTTTGTTACTTGAAAGTGATGTATTGGAAAGGTTGGAAAAATAGTGCATTATCTCTTCTTGTATAGTTGATGGAAAGACTTAAGTTTTTAAATGGCTTTTAATATGCCAATGAAGCATTTTAAGCTCTAGCTCCTTTATGTTTTTATTCATTTATGAATTCATTGTAAAATCCATTGCAAATTAATAAAGGAAATGAAATCAACCTATTTGAAATCCCATATAATGTTATTAAATTGTGTAGAAGGAGATCTTAATGCAAAAATACTAAGCTTAATGAGTTAATTACCCATATCTCCTCAATGTTTAATAAGGAAACTAATATTTTCAATACAATTCATATCTAAGTAATATTACAACTAATGTGTTTACTATTTTTAAGTTCTAATTATAACAATATACCTTTAATATTTATTTGTTTCAACAAAGTATGTTATCAAAAACTACAACCAAGATATAATACTAATAGGACCTACGTATCCTAAACTAGAAGACCTCCTAAGACCCGGCACGCCAGACCGACGTACCAACAAGTTCTGCGAGCTCACTGTGCTAGTATGCATATAAGATCATACATTTTTATAATACAAAACAATTAGGAATATGTTATACCTCAATAAAATCATTAAAGTTAGTGATGCGCCTGCATCAAACCACGTATGGGATGTTTTTTTTTCTTCTTTTTTTTATAAAGTGCAAGTAACTGCTCTCCATGAATTTTCTGACGTGAAACAGACCCACCTCTTCTAAGACGTCCGCACTATTTGCTGGGCAATCTGCTTCGTGAACATTATGATATGAAACAGATCCACCTCTAGGAGTTTCTCTCCCACGGGCTGCGCCTTGAGACAAGTAAGAACTCAGTAGAGAATCGTGGTAATACTTTTCACCTGTCTCCTCGTGACACTTTCACTGTCCCTCAATCGATTTGATAAATATAACTTGAAGGAGAATTCCGAATTTGAGGATGCATTCAATATTTGAGCAGAGATAACAACATAGATGGACAACCTGCATGCTTAAAGCGCTCAAAATAAACAAAAAGGGGACTGTGGTGGTTGCCGCGGCCTGGGTATTTCTCTCCTCACCCGTAGCTCCATCTACCACCTCCATTATAGTTTCATGCGGCTAGGGCCGAAGGGAACAAGTAGCCGCAGCTGTCCCTTTGATCTCTAGCTTTAATGTAACCACCTCACCTTGCTCCATGTGGCTGGGTGAATTTACCAGGCGTTTCACATCTGCTACCCGGGTGTCAAGCTTCACCTCAACTACCACACTTACCCCCGTGTGGCCAAGACAGTTTAAGCACGGTAGGCTGACTGAGAAGATATGGATTTACAAAATCTAAGTGATTAATGTTGATGCGGCCGGTTGGGAGAAGCCTGCACGCAAGGAGGCAGGGAGTCTTAAACTGTGACAGGTGGTGGTTGAGCCACCCACCGCCCCAACCATAAAGATTTAAGCTTAGACTGAATACTATATCTTGGCAAATAAGGAACCTTAACTTAGTATGCCCTAGAACGTAATGGGGTAATTAATCAATTTAGTATGTAAAAAAAATCCAAGATAAATGCCACAAGACTGATATCTCTAGCCATATTTTAGATAGAGGTATTTAAGATATCTAGACAAGTGGTAATCCCTTCCTCATCAAACACACATAATATATTTGCATATTGATCATAGGAGATTTGAGACATTCCAATATCTTGTGACACCACAATGTTGCTTTGTGTCATGATTTGATTTCACCAATGGATTCAGTTTCACACCACGTGCACATGTGCATTTCGTGAGGTCCTAACTCTACGCCATTCCTAGTCTGTAACTTTGCAATGTTAGCATTGCACAGCTTAGTTATGCTATAATGCCAAGTGAAGATGATGATTAGTTATGAAGTCGTTGGACCGGTTTAGGCAACACTTCATCTTCCTTCATTTAAGGCATCATTCTAATCTTGTAAGATAGTTTGGGGTTATCCCAATGACTAAGGATTACATACACATCCTACTTTCATTCTTCTCTGTTGTATAAGCACTTTGATATATCTTTCGCCCCTTGTCATTTCTTAATATGTTTTTTTTTACACATAACACATCTTGATTCACGTTTGTATCGTTGTCCATTGGGTCTCCTTTTGGGTCTCAGACTAGTGGTACTAGAGGTATTATATTTCGTTGACTTACTATCAATCATCTTTTATATACGTATAGTATAACTTTTCAACCCAATAATCAACTATTATCTTTCTAATAATTGACCACTAATTTTGAAAAGCCTCTTTTAAAAGAATTTTGTATTTGCAAAACCATATTTCTCTCAACTTGTTATTGTTTTAAATTTATATAGTTTTGATTTACTTATACCTTTAGTACATCCTTGCAAAACAATGTAGTATCAGGGCTAAACTTAGAACTTGGAGCTAACTTGGTCCATCCTTTTGACTAAATCATATGCTTAGCATTGTCGACATTCTTTTCAGCCATACTTCACCCTTTTCGATTCACATTCGCTTCCACTATAACACCATTTGAATCTCCTAGGTTTTCATTGTTAACTATTGATTCTCTTTTTTTAATCACATTGACTTCATTCTAGGTCTAGTTTAAAGGTTAAATTATAAATATTTTCATTGTACCTAAATATGGATAAGAGTGGATTAAAGGACGAACACTTTCTCAAAATGGGACATTGGGGTGGACTTGGGTCTATAAACTCTTAATTGTAATCATTTGGAAGAGGCTAAACACCATATACGTTTACAAAAACTAAACCTAATTATAAATAAACATAAAACCTAAACTTGTAGCTTGCAATATGCACAACCTACCACTATGCTATAAGAATTTGTAGAAACAATTGTGGAAATTTGACCTTTAAAGTCAAAATTTTGATTGTGCAAGCATAGCCTGATGTAGGTCCACCACCTATTCCACTCGACCCACCATGTCAAAACTTTATAAAATACGCAAAAATATAAATTAATACTTCCATCAGCTTTTTTACATACAAATATCTTTATATTTATAATTATTTATGGGATTTGTCACATAAACCAACAATTTATCTCATTTATAATGTCAAAACTTAATTAATTATATATATCTCCTATATTATAATTAAAATTTTAAATATTAATATAAAACCAAAAGAGTAAAATTTCAATGCCATATTTATATGTACGTATTCTAGAATATTTGACGAAGCTCGTAAATATCAAATTTAATGTATAGAACTTTTTAGACAGGCTGACGCGATTATTATAAAACATGTCGAACTCACTAAACATGATATTAACACTAGAATGGCAACACACACATTCCAAGTATTTATGACATTGAATTTTTTCCTCCAATTTGGATAAATGTCTCCTACTCCTCTCCCTGTTTCCCTGCAGATGTGCTTGCAGCAGGGATATGTCCTCCCAATTCCTCTGTTGGCGATGACGAAGAAATGGGTATGTGTGGAGTAGCCTCTGCCAGTAATCTTGAAATCTTATCCGCTACCTCGCAGAAGCGTTTCAGGATGCCCGGATCGCATAGCCTGCCAAGCCTTGCCAGGGTTTCGTTATCGTCGGAGTATGTGGGCTGACCGGCATCTGTTGGTCGCGACCTTGCAATGTCTTCCAATAGCCTCAACCGGAGAGCCCTACCTTCCTCGAGGAGCCTGGGAATTTTGTTTACATACAATATGACTGAAGCTGAAACATCTCTTTCAGATGAAGGTATGTTTTCTAACAACTCGATGCATTTCTGGTAAAAAGTCTTACTGTTTTCATCGAAAATACGGCTGTAGTCTCCAAGGTTGGAATCAGCTAAATCTTGCACGGAATCATGTTCTATACCTCTTTGTATGAAGCTTTCCCACATCTCTACAACTTGTACGGTTTCGGGCAGCGGTTTGTTATGCCAAACTGAAGTGTGGGAATCAAGAGACGGATTTGTTTCGATTTCTGAATTGATATGTGCGGAATCATTTGGCGGGTCTGATGCACGAGAAGCATCTCTTTCCATTTGGGCGCAATGATATGATTGTGGTGTTAATGTAGGCAGAGAATCGAGATCAGAGGGATCTTCCCGCCTTTTACAAATATGTGATGTAGCATGCTGAGAATTAGACTCGTCAGATTTTCCTGATTCCATTCTGGTATCTCTCGTACTTATATGCAAAAAATACTACCGTTTTCCTGGCTATTGTCTTCTGCAATACATTGTCTTAGCTAACCCGATAAGAGCTATTAAACCAAATGATGTTCATGACAGCAATTTGTTACAGTGGCCCTCTGCGAGTTCTTCCACAAAATTTAATAGCCACGGCTAATTCGAGAGCATAACGGAAACGCAAACTATTTTATGGCGGTTTGTCAGGCAGATGTAGATATTTTTATAGTGATACAAAGATGGGGAATACTCACATTTTTCAGAAAAGACAAATATTAAATAGAAATATCCTAGAGGGTTGCGTCCCTTGTCTATAGATTTATAACGGATCGTTACGACTGTCTTACACCAAAACCTTCATTTCATTTTAAATTATGGAAGTGCGTACTAATTAAAGAGTTATTATTATTGCGTATTCGTATAATGATTAATAATTTGCGAAATACTTAAAAGGAGACACATTTTTGCAAGCCTATAAAACCATTATGGACTTCTCATCGTTGAGGATTTGCAAGATGTCATGCATATGGATATAACGATGATGTTCCTAGTTATGATTCGATTTCGTGTGAATTTTACAAGGGTTTGTGGGACATTGGCATACATAATTTTTCAATGTTCCCAAATCCCTAAGTCAATTCATTAATAAAGTTTAAATTAATTTGAAGATGAGACATTTGGAGATGACTTGCTACTAGTGGTCTATGGTATTTCTCAATATTTCTTATATTATCATAACCAAATTCATTATAATATGCATTCACTATATTGTGGGCGAGTGCAAAGTAATAGTAGGTTATAAGGACACTTGAAGTGATATTAATTTTGTAGAAATAAAAACATTTTTATATGAATTTTATCATAATGTAAAACAATAGTTTGTAGGATTTTGAACTAAATTTATGACTTTAAATCTTGATTTTAATTTATTTAAATTTGTTATATAAATGTTTTCACTTTTAATGTACCAATGATTATTTTGTTGTAGGATCATAAAGATTGAATATGTAATTGTTAAGTATTTTTGAAACAAATGGAAAAATAGTATGCAGAGTATATGGAGATCAAGGTAGCGTTGACTGAACTTGGTTTTGTTTGCTCAAGTAATGTATGTGCATGAGGATCTTTGGGTGTTATGTATGTATGATCTCCTCCTTGAAATGGATAAAACAACTAGATTATATATGTATCATGGATCTAGAAACCTCGGATAAGGCTGCTAGGAATAACCCAAACGAATTATAATTATAAAAGTGTTTTTGGAGAAGGTAAGAACAAAGTAGCGAACTCATCCCATAATGTACATGCATTATGGTCCTTATTATTCTCTATGGTGTAAGCGAGGGCCGAATTAAAGGTTGGGAGTGCCCTAGGAAATAGTTTGAGCGGACACCCTCATCACAAATTTAGTCAATATATTTTTTTCCATAAAGTAAATAATTAAAACATGTCTATATTATTTTATTTTTAAATTTACATGACGGTCATAATAAAATAATAATAAAAATATATTAATAAATTATTATATAAGGATGAAAAATATTTTGTGGATGGGAAACATTAATCATAGCGGATGTTCGTAATGTAAAAATTCAATATTTTATACAAGGCTTCTTACAAGTCTGATTTAGCCATATCAAGTAGGTGATAGTAACTCTATCCTAAAATAAAGCGCCATTTCATTGAAACAAAAAGTTTATGTAGCTCCCATGGTTTTGTGAAGAGTCATATTTAGACCAGCCTACGAATTCCTCCATAACAAAATAATTGAATTTTTCCAAAAAATTAAGAATAGAAAATAAAATACTTTTTTTCCTTCAATTATACTGACCTCTACTAGATACACCAGTGACATTATAAAAAATACATTAACCTTTTTCCAGAAAAAAGTACACACCTACATAATGTGCAACTACATCAGAGAATGAGTAACAATACCAACAAAATCATATGTGCTTATAAATATGTGATATTTTCTTTTACTTTCAAAAATTACAATTTTTTTTTATGTGTATGCATGAAATTTATGTTACTATACAATAATATCTATAAATGGGTTGATCAATATTAAATCTTCAAATAAATTATTTTAAAGTTAAGTTCTAAAATTAACCGACAAAAAGGAAATTTTTAGATTCAGGCGCCCCCTGACTATTGGTGCCCTAGGCAACTACCTAGTTTGCCTAAGGCTTAATCCCCCTCTAGGTGTAAGATGCTTTTGTGGATGATCTAAGAGCTAGGATTGTAATATTTGATAGTGTAACCTACATTAATAGAGTAATATTAGTGTTGTGTGAATGGATAGGTTTTATGTGCAAGCAAGTATGAGTGAGATATAGCTAGGGATATGATAATTCAACTAGTGCGAAATGTGTAATGTAAAATTTTTGTTTTTGCAAGACTTGAATTAGCAAAATGAGTTTCTACAATTCCTAACTCTCCATTTTAGACAAAATCACATAAACATAGTTTAACCCAATTAAAGTCCAAATTGAGAGTAAATTATACTTTGCAAAACCACCTAAAGAGATTAAGTTTTCGTGTATTGATTCATCATCTTGGAGATCATAATCCCTTTCTTCTTTTTTACTATTTAGTGTTGAAGTCTTGCAATCCTTATACCGAAGTAACAAATTGCAGGAACTCTTCTTTCAAAGGCCTATGCTTTCTCTCAAAAATTGCTATGATTCATGATTTCAAATAAATTTGTTGAATAAAACACAAGCATAATTACAACAATTCTAAAGTGTTGCGTGAACTCACAAGGTTGATTCACATTCTACTTAAAAATACAAAATGACAACATGTGCTTTACTAAAGTTAAAATTATATGAATTTATATTGATCTAAATAAAGATATCATTTATTGAAATAGTTACAAAATACTTTTTATAACTTATTAATTTATTACTAGTAAGTATTTTCGACTTGTAAGCTTGATAAATATTATGCATTACATTATCATATTATAATTTTATATAGAAGTTGTATGCAAGTAAATTATTGTCTAATATAATATCTTATTTATGTCTAGATCATATAGATAGGAATCATGAAGATTTCATTCCAAAGATTGATAAAAGACAGTTGTAGGATGCTCAAGGCATTGATCTAGCAAAATGATAGCCCACAATCTATCAACAATATATAGATAGTCCACAATTTATGAAATATATATGCTCTCAAAACATAGACTTATCATAAAATAGAGATGCATATGTTATGGTTGTAAAAAAAGGATGTTAAAGGATCAATACATTTTATAACACTCGTGGGGATTCTATGTTTATAAGTGATAGATAATTATGAAATATATTAAGAATATGACGTTTATTTATTCTAACCTATGTATGAATGAAGAAAAACGTCGATCGTCAGGGGTTCCTTTGATGGAAATCCCAACCACGTTGCCTCAAAGTTACATAGCGGACCGTAAAAAAATTTGTATATTTTCTAAAAAAAATGATATAATTAACATGTACATACGTATATGACTAAGTTATGGATCTGACAGAATCTATTGGAGCTATACATTCCTTGTGTACTTCCTCATAATCTAATATAGACTATTCCCTTTGGCTCGCCTTACTCCTCTACTAAATCAGATTCAGTTCTCAAGCTTGAGTCTCAACTAGCAACCTTCAACGTTTAAAAAAATCAACTCAACATCCTTTTACAGTCACACCTACTGTCTTATCCCTCCATTTAAAATTTTCTTCAAGTGGTCTAGTTCCTTCTAGATGTTTTCTCTCTTCGTGTTGTCATTGAAATTTACAGAGTGTTCATTTAATGATCTGTGATACCCAAACATTTCTTTTTCTGCATCAGGTTATCCCGGTAGTTGGAATAAGCTGACATTTGGGTCTTTGTGAACTGATTTCCCGATAACCTTTCAAAATTAATCATTTGTTAGTGGGTAGTTGGCCCTCAAATCCCTGTTGTCCTCCTAACATGTCTTGTCATCCTGGAAAATCATCTATGCAAATTCCTTTCACATGTTATTTATTATTTTTATCCTTTTGAAACTGTGCGTCCTTGACTCTCTATAGCATTTCATAAAACCTTTTAAACTCCTACAAGTCTCTCACATGCCACTAGATAAAAGAAGTTGCACCAAACCACTAGTTTGCAGTCACCAGCCATCCTTTACTACAAATGTTATTGCATAATCATTCTGCATTATCATCCCATGCATTATCGACATCCACTTTCTTTATAAAATCACACTCCTTACTCTACCCATACATATCAATAAACCTCTGTGCACTATCATGTACTCTCCTTACTATGCAATCTATACACAATATAGAAACCACTACGCACTCTTGCACAATCACCAGACTTTAGACCCCATGCTTGCTTGTTTCATCCTTGTGCTTCCTATCCTTGCGCACACTCATACTTAGCCTAATTCATGAAAAATGTGCAACATTTACATGAACCTTTGATGCCCTAGAATAAGACACATGAGGTTCTTAGAACTTGAGCTCTAACTTAAGTTGATTGAGTGAGAGGTACTAACATCCTTGAAACTATTGGTGATGATATTTGCAGCTTCCTTATCTCATGAACCTATGTTTGGACCCTAGGCTTCTTACTTCTTCTCTTGCAATCCTTCACCTCAATTTCATTTACTCTTTTGCACTGTATCATGTGTTGTTGTGAGATTTTAATCATCATAGTTTGACTACCAACACAAATAATTTTCTCTTCCTTTTTTTCTAGTCTTTGCTTTCCCTTTTCCATCCACATCTTCCTAAAGCCTTCTTGGTTTATATTCTACCGTGTTCATATCATCATTGGCATTTCATCCTTTCCACACCTATTCTTTTCAAATTCGTCCATCTCTTTGCTTCTTGATTTTCATTCCCTCATCTTCCTCATTGGATATTCTTATGCATCCCCTCATTCTTTGTCCTTTTTTGGCTTCTCGATAGGACCTCTTTCCATTTCCTTCAACGAATTGGTGGGATTTGACCTAATATGGAGTGACCACCTCTAATGTTTTCCTTTTCTCTTTCTTCCGATCTAGTCCTATCCTTATGTCAGCCACGCCATCATCCTTTACAAATAGACCCTTCTGTGCGCAATTTCCTATTAAATCCTTGTAGTACCTGTTCTTATCGCTTCGTATTTTGACCCGTATTAGGCCATAATCCATCCACCTTTGCTCAATTCTATTTTTCATCTCTATTCATGTTGTGGATAATAATAGGCTTTGATATGTGAACATTGACATATTCACTCTCCCTTTCTCTTTATGGGATTTTATTTGGTTCACTCTATCCTTTGCAATCTATTATCTATGTGTCTTGTTATTTCTCGCACATTATTCTCCTTTATAAATTCCTTCTTTCACACCATGAAATCATATGTAACAGTGAACTTTATTCCTTTCTTTTATTTCTTTAGTTGCTTCATTCTACTATGTGTACTTGATTTTTTTGGTATTCTCCTCACCTTCTCTCTTATGATCTACCTAGATCTCATCCTTTACACCTTTCCTTTGCACTATAATAATTTTGCACTATCACATCCTCCTTAACTAGCTAATCTTCATTTATTTCCTTCAGTGGAAACCTCAACACACTTTCAATGTTCCTTCCGGTAGCTACACTAACCATCACTCGTGCACTCTTCCACCTTTACTCCTTTGATATTTTTGGGGATTTCTCTCTCATTTCATGTGCTCTCCTTAACATTCACTTTCAAAATACTCTTTACTAACGGCTCTCGTTTCATTTCCTTCTAGGTAGAATCCACTCCTTTATTTTCCATTGGTATTGTGTTGTCATCACCGTACACACCCTCATTGGAACACTCCTCTTCTCCACTAGTAGATGACTATAATTTCACACATTCCTTATTATTTCCCTCAATCAAGGTTTTTTATTATGTGTTCCCTACAATACTTAGCCATTGCATGATTTCTGCATACTTGCAACCACTCTTATTCCAACACCTTCTAATGTATCATAAAATCATCTTGCACACGATTATGATTTATAAAAACCATATTATCCGCATTAGCCTATTTATCCTTTAGTGTAAGAAACTTGCACACTTGTAACGCCCACATTTTACACACATAAATAAAACAATAAAATACCATGATATTTTTTATTTTTTTACTTTGCTCACTACACAACACCACAAGGGCTCCAAGTAAGGAAAAATCAACAACACATACGACACTTACATAAGTCATCAACTCACATAGACACATGACAACATCATATAAATGTCTATGCAACATTTTCCCCAATGAACGAATACTAGCAATAACCCAACCATAAGAAAAAGGACTCAAGGATTGGCAAACCCACAACACATCATTTCTTTAATTGTATCTTAGTTACGATTAACATTCCAAGAACATCATAGTGCAAGGATAATTTTCTCCTTTTTCCACCAACATATTCTTAAGTTCATTCCACAATTAAATTACAGTTCGACCATTTTAAGTTGGCTCTATTTTTTTCCCTTTACGGAAATTTCCATAACTTACATACTTATTTGGCATAATTCAAATTGCATATAAAGTACTTAAATATCTTGTTCTTATGTTAAGAAATATGCTTCTCAAACATTTATTAAATGTCTACATTTTACCCTAGCAACTCAAGTAAATCTGACTTGATGTCTAGAAAGCAATATTAGGATTTAAGGATGGTGGTTTAGATTCAAGATACCTTTTTCCCATAAACATTATTCGATCATGATATCTTTATTTCCCGATTCAACATTCCCACAACATAAATTGTATTTAGATTTTATGTATATATCTTTTATTTATTTATTTTGTTTTTTTCTCTCGAAGTTTGATCTCACCAAGGGAAACTCATATTCTTTGTAACAAATGAAAATGTTTAATTGAGTTATAAGTACTCCAAGAGAGGCATTATTCCTAACCTCAAATCTTGTTTGTTGTTTTACTCTTATATGCTTTACTTTTACATCGCATTATGGTCTCACTATTACCATCACTTTATAACAAAAGTGTTACAAAAGTACTTGCATGACATCTAGAAGAAGTACATGCTTGGAAGCATCATAAACTACACATGAACCACAAGTGATTTGTGTTCAAGGTAAGATCCCATGTTTCTGCATTTCACGATTATGCATGTGAAATTTCTTTTATTGTTAATGTCATAAAAGGGTATGAAAAGGGATTTCGGGACAAGATTTTTTTTTCCTGGGTTCTCTAAAGCAACATCTTTCAAATCAATTTTGTTTGCAAAGAGTTATAATTTTCTACCCACAAGTTAACCTCCTAATCAACTAAGATTTATTTTAATTCCAATTTTCACTCAGGCTTCATGCCCTATTATAGATTAGATTAAGGTTTTGTTGGTACCCAAATTGATTCTCCCTCAAAAGCTAAGCAACATCATAGGTTTGGCAGGAAGCTTAGAGACAAGAAGAGCATGTAGTGTGTCATTTTGTAGCCGGGGATGAAATGTAGCTTGCTCTTTGTCACTCAAATGTTGAGAAATGGGTAGCACCTTCAAAAAGATTTGACCTATCCTAACTACTTTATGGTTGTGCCTTTCAACCAAGGTGAGAGGACCCTTTTCATAGCCTGTTGTTTGTGGAGAAGATGGAGATGTCCTTCCTTGTGAAATTATTAATAAGACCTTGAAGAAAATATGATCAATGCAAAAAAACCTAACCTCACAAGTTGTCACTCTAGATAATGGAGATATTTTCTAAGTAAGGTTCTAAAGAGCCACTAAAGACAATGAAAATCTAATTGTTTAAATGAGGGGTAGTTTTGGTGGAGGTGAGATGAAGCAAGATAAAGTTGATTATACTAGATCTTTGGAGGGAATTTACAATAATGAGAAACTTCACAACAGAAAGCTTCAAAATAGTCAAGATGTTCCTTCAACCAGAAGGTGTGCTTCAATGGAGGCCCAAATCAGCACGTTTTCACACAATCCTTAAGGCTGTAATATGAAGGCTCAAATTAGAAGACTCAATTAAACACTATAGTTTTTATTAACCATGCCTAAGGTACACCCAAAGACTTATAGACAATCTTTATCAACAAATGATAGTGAATTGATTTTAAATTTGTTTATCTCATCCAAGATGAAGGCTCTTCTTGAAATGAAATTGCAAATACCATTAAACTATCACAAGGATGAGATCTGTGTGATTTCACAAAAATTTTAGTATAAGATTGCAATAGGAACGAATAAAACTATTTGCAGACATTCTAAAATAAAGTAGACACTAATTGCTCAGAGTCAACACAAGATAACTCAAATTTGATTAAACTTATTAGCAGGGGAAAGCTTTTAGAATAGTCTCAGAGATTTTAATGTTTGTACAATCGCAACCACCTTGACATGATCAAGTTTAACACAAAATAGACATACAAGTTTCTTAAACAATCCCTCAGAATGATGGGCTCTATCAAGCTTTTTAGAAAATCAGTTTTGACCTCTAACACTCCAACTTTTCCAACCATCCAACCCTTTCACAGCAAAAATCATGCCATTTATAACATTTTACATCCTATTTTCCCCTCCAAAAACCTAAACATTGAGTGTACCAGTGCTTTCCATGATCCGTTCGTGATTCCCATAATCAGATCTGTAAAAATTTGTCAGTGCTCGGGGGCATATCTCTTGAACATCTCCGCATTCAATTCCTTCCTCGGTAGATCACTTTTCCCTTTACTCGCCAACCACTTCTACCCCATATTTTGTCTAATCCGGTTCTTTGCGTACTCGAGAATAAGAAATGGAAGATCAAATTGAACCTAAAGGTCAGTCTCATCTCAATGGTAAAAGATGTCCCAAGATTTTCTCACCAAACCCAGAGATATCAACAGTCTTTCACATACCAAGGAAAGAAACATCATGCTGAATCCAAGTCAGATTGCATATTAATGGTGAGAGATGTTTACAGACCTTCCCCACCAAACTAGGATACTAGATTAATTTTCCTCTTCATTTAGCATGTAGAAGACTCTAAGAAATGATAAAAAATCATAAGAATACACATCCCCATGAGCACTAGAGTGAAAATGGTAGAAAAATCAGATACAGAGGCACAATTGTCATTGATTTCTATTTTGAATTTAGACTGTCCACATGGGAGATCCAATTTAGAGCATGCCTATTGGTTCCTTTTTCCATTTACAACTTTTACAAAAATGAAAATTTTTCACATTTTACTCCCCACCTCCACCCTTGAGAAATGAGCCTGAAACGTGTCCTAAGGTGGGTCCCAAAGGAACCATGGCCAAATTCTACTATTTCACCTCTTTTTTGGAAAAGGAAAAATTTTCCAATTTTTCCCGCACTCCGCCCTTCCACTTCTAGTCTCTGATGTGGGTCCTAGCAAAACCATGCTTCCCTTTTTACTTTTAACTCCTTTTTCACAAAAGGAAAATTTTCCAAATTTCCCCCTGAAGTTTGCACCTCCGCCGTTGACCAGGGAAAATTTTTGACTATTTTTTACCGAGTCTATGTGAGCCATTTTGATGTTTTAATCCTTTTGGAAACAAGAGGCAAAAATCCAAGTTACCTCCGATGGTCCGCTTCCCTACCCCTTGGACTTTTCAAACTACCACGCATCATAATGGCACATCTTGAGATGGTCCCCAAAATTTGAGATCTTGAATGAGTGCGGGCTCACCATGTTTCCTGACTTGGAATGTTTTTTTGAAGGCTTAAAGCTCAGTGGGAGGTGTCATGTGATAGGGTCCGAGGGAATATTCTTTGGTCATTGAAAATTCCAAGCAAAATGCAAAGTGAGAGGAGGCCTCCAAGTGTCCTCCTGGAACTTCTTCAAAATGAAAATCAAGGGCCAATCCTCAAACATGTGCGGTCCCTCCATGTGTCACAGTCCCCTCAAAGCCTTTTGAAAAAGACTAAGTATGGGAAGACCCAGAGAATCATCCACGTGTCTTCATGGCACAATTTCAAAATGGTACCCAAGAATGGAGACCCTAAATGAGCGCGGGCTCACCACGTGTCCTCTTTCACCAAAATTTTCCAACTACATAACAATTTGTATATGTCTAGGAAAGCAGAGGAAACCTCCACGTGTCCTCCCTGGCACAACTCCAAGGCCAAACCAAAAAGAAAATCTTCAAATGAGCATCGTTCCTCCACAAAGACATGATTTTTTTTTAAGTTGAGGTGATTCATGAAATTTTTGAAGTACCTTGTTGAGCCACATCCAACCAAAAGAGGCCACATTTCCTGTTTATGTAAAGATGTAAATTTGACCGGAAGAAACGACCATTTGTCCCCGGAGATGGAATTTTCTCTAAGGATAGAGAATTTAGAAATGTTACAAGGCTCAAATACATTCCTCCGAGATATATCCATTAATTTTTCTTCAAGTATTTAGGCAAAAAATGAAAAGGACAACAAATCCTAATTGTGGAAAATGGAAATAATGGGAGAGCCTGAGTTTTAGATGAATAGAGAATGGGGGACCCTAATTACAGACCCTTTCCAGATAAACAAGAGAAACAAGGAAACAATTATGGATCCATACGTGATCCTCGGCCCAGGAAGGATTGGTTATGGCAAAAAAAGGAAGGAATAGAATTCTCAGGCACAACATAGGGGGATAAAATATGGCAGAGGCCATAAATTGATAGATTTTAATGGCAAAATGGGGCGAGACTATTTTGAGCACCAACATCGGCTCTGACTCGGGGATGGGCACTCCCTGTGAGTGCCACAAGAACAAGGTAGAAAAAGTGCCAAAAATATCCATTGGGAAAAGGAGTCAACTTATAGAGCACAAAACTAGGACCATCCCCAAAAATGAACAAAGAAACTAGAAAAAAATAGGCCCTAGGCAGGGGTAACAAACAAGAACACAAAAGATAAAAACAAACCAACAAACTATACAATGTATAGATGATGTTTCGGGAATCAAGGGAAATTACAAATTTCTTTTATGCTGGATATGACCATGCCAAGAGGTTCTGATATGTTTTCATTAACTTGAAATATACCTCTTCTTCTTCTTTGTTCAATTTGTAAACCATCCATTTTCTCTGAAGCTCCTCCATTGTGTTTAGGTCAAATTCTTTAACATTTTTCAAGGGTGAATCAAAGGCTAAATTCCAAGAAAAACAACATACTTAGGAGATTTGTTTTCAACAATTTCATACTCCCTAAAATCCACAAAACTCACAAAGTTATTAAGATCAACATATGCTTGCAAAACTTCATAAGATGCATTGCTTGGGTCTTTAATCAAGTACAACATCTTCTTCTCTACATATAATTTCACCAAGTTTCCTTCAATTGGGATAGTGGCATAAGACATGTCCATTTGCACACTACCACCAACACCTGCTACCCATTTTCTTGACAACAACATCCCCACTTGGTAGGGAAGTCAACAATCACTACATCGAGTTTTAAGTTCCTTCAAGGATAATATGCAAGTTACACATCTAGATATTTGACACATCCCACCACAAGAATCTCTCTAGAGTCCATGGCAATGCACTTCACATATGCTTGCTATTAATTTGATACCCAATTCATTCATGACTTCAAGAGGCATGACATGACATGAAGCTCCATAATAAAACATACAGTTATGTAATAGCTTATCTTTGATAACTAGGGTAGTGAAGAATGGATCCACATTCAACTAGGATTTAACCAAAGAAGTTCCTAAATAAACCTCTTGTGGTTTCCCCAGATCTTCCAACACTTGTGGCTTTTCCAACTCTGCAACAATAAGGGGAATCTCAACCTTGATTACATCTTTGCCTTGTATGATTTCTTCCTCTTTGAATCCTAAATATTCAAAAACCCGCTTCTTATACTCAGGGATCTTAAGTATCTCAACAATTGGGACATGAATTTTGATTTGACTCAAAACTTGGGCAATGTCATAAGGGAAAGACTTTGGTAACATAACATTGGAAGTAAGGTTGACACACTCATTAGATGGGACAAGGTTTTTGACAGCTTGGGCATGAGGAGGGGTATGAGTTTTGTTTGGGGAAGCAAGGCCCTTGGAAAATGCATATTTCTAAGGAGCCTCTTTAGGAACATTTGAAAGTAATGTATGTTTTGGCTTGGCCCGAGGCCCTATCCCTTTGAGAACCCTACTTATTGTGTTGTGTTCCTTTTCTTGAGCCATAACAACATTCATCAACAATTTCCTATCTTCTTCTCGAAGGAAATCCTACATCATACTTTTCAATAATTAATGCCCTCAATTATTCAAAATCATTAGAGGGAAGTTCAAAAGCTTGTATAATGTCTACTTATAAAGTATGAGAGGGAAGAAGAAGAGGTACATGGTGGATGAAATATAAAAAAATAACAACATTTCTAGCACTTATTACTTCAGTTGAAGTTGCTTCCCTTGGTGAACTTGTAGAGATCTCCACCATGTACGCATCATCATCAATTTCATCATCTACTACTTCTTCAACTTCTTTCTCTTGAACACATGGAGCATGAAGCATAAACACCTGTCACGCCTAGTCAATCACATTTGCTTCCTCAACAACAACTCTAGCATTTAGAGGATCAAGCATAGCTCTATTCTCACGAGGCATAGGCTATCTATTTGCAGATCCAAGAGGCCCCTTACCTCTTTCATCTGACCTCTAATCACCCCTAGGATGATTACCAAAACTATCATGATTTTGTGCCTTTTTCTAATCTTGTGAACTCTACCCAATTCCCTTCTCTACCCGGGCTAGTTTGTAAGACATTTCTTTAACATCCATAACCAAAGTCTTCACAACTTCTTCCAAATTAGCAGCCTTACCTACTTGAGGATTTTTACGGGTTGATAATTTTTACACCCTCCCTTTTAGAGGCTTTCCAATTTCCTTGATGTTGTTTTCTATTTACATAGCCATGGTGAAGGCCTGCCAAAAATTAGTAGGTTTTTGTCCCTCAAGTAGTAAGAAATTATTTTATCAAATGCATTTAAATATTTGATAAAACATGATTCATCACATGGCCTTAAGCTAAGAGGAAATATCCTCAAGGTCTTGTTAAACCTTCTATTGAAATCATGTACTGACTCATTAGGATTCTTCTTGATGTTTTCAAATTCGATATAAGAAATCTAGGGTTAGTTCTATCACCATACTACAATCTAAATGCAATGTTTATCTCTCGTCCAAGAATCAATGGAATTATCTAGCAAAGCTTTATACCATTCCCTTACATCCTCTTTCAAAGTATGGATAAACAATTTGATATATACATCTTCATGTTCAATCTCAAAGTCTTACATCATATTGATAAAAAGATTTAGATGTTGATCACAAGTTATAACATTATTTCCTTTGAACTTTGGTAATCTGTTTCTTATATCAGAGGGAAATGCATTTGGATAACCAACTATCCCTGTAAAATTTATAGGACCAAAGGTGTTTATAATAAATGGAGGTTTGGGAGGGGCTAAAGCCATGTTGTTTTGAGGAGGTAACCCTAGAGGGGAGACAAATTGATAAGGGGTAGAGGGTCTTTGAAACACAAGAGTATAAATTTCAAAATGGATATCCCCTAAAGGCCTTATTTCTTGGAAAACCCTATCAACTTCTGAAAATATAGGGGCAGAATGAGAAGCAAAATTTTCAAAATCAAATGAAGGCCCCTCTCCAGTTAGAGAATTCAATTCCACAAAGATGATACCTGATTCAAAAGAACTTAAATGGCAGTCTTCAATGATAGGCCAATCACTTTCATCAATGGAGATCCCTTTTCTTGTTTGTTGATCTCCAACAACTCTCTAGGATTTTCTTCCTTCTGACTTTGTTTTTCCTAGCTTTGAAATAATGTCCTAGCAGGATCCCTAGCAAAGAAAGATATTCTTCCTTCCAGCTTTGCAAAGATTACTAACAAATCTCACTTAAAAGAGGTTAAGACACTGGTACTCATCAAGAATAAGATCAACAGGGAGTTGCCACTAAGGATTTCCACCTTAGTTGTACAAATGCACTAAAATATGATATGTAAAATGTCCACAATACTAGAAACTAGAAATGGAGTGCTCTAACTTTTCTTAACCTACATTTATCAATGAAAGATAATGCACTAGGTGTGGAAACTAAAATAATTACACACAACACTTGTAACCTTGAAATACTTTTACAGACGGACGGAACATAAGATAATGCTTGAACAAATGTATTATCACTCGAACATACAATAAGTGTTTACCAGGGTCTGAATATGAACTGCAATCACTATGTCCCTGGCAACGACACCAGTAAGGTGTTGGTACCTAAATTGATTCTCCTCAAAATCTGAAAGTAGCATCATAGGTTTTGCGCGGGAGGATTAGAGACAAGTAGAGCATGTAGTGTGTCATTTTGTAGCTGGGGATGAAATTCATCTTTCTATTTTGTCACTCAGATGTGGAGAAATGGGTATCACCTTCAAGACAATTTGACCTATCTTCACTACTTTCTGGTTGTGCCTTTTAACCAGGGTAAGAGGACCCTTTTTATAGCTTGTTGTTTGTGGAGGATATGGAGATATCCTTCCTTGTGAAATTATTAATAAATAAAATATGATCAATGCAACAAAACCTAACTCTCACGAGTTATCACTCTAGATAATGGAGATATTTTCTAAGAAAGGTTCAGGTAATTAAAGACAATGAAAACTTCGATTGTTTTTACATGATTTGGTAGTAAAAATTATGCATTTATATACAACCCATGACAAACATGGGTAGTAAGGGTATGATTGGTTGTTTTAAAATGAATTTTTGGTGGGAGGTAAAGTAGGATAAAGTTGATTATACTAGATCTTTTGAGGTACTTTACAATAATGAGCAACTTCACAACTGAAAGTTTGTAAAAGTCAAGACGTTCCTTGAAAAAAGGTGTGCTTCAATGGAGGCCCAACTCAACACATTTTCACACAATATTTAAGGATATAATATGAAGGCTCTAATTAGAAGACTCAATTAAACACTATAGTTTCTTATTAACCATGCCTAAGGTACACCTGAAGACTTACAAACAATCTTTATCAACAAATGATAGTGAATTGATTTTAATTTTTATCTCATATAAAATGAAGGATATTCTTGAAATGAAATTGCAAAAGACCATTAAACTATCATAGGGATGAGATCTTGTGTGATTTCACAAATATTTAAGAATAAGATTGCAATAGGAATGAATAAAACTATTTGCAGCCATTCCAAAACAAAGAAGACACTAATTACATAGAGTCAACACAATATAACTCAAATTTGTTTAAACTTATTAGTAGGGGAAAGTTTCTAGAACATTCTCAGAGATTTTGAATGGTTTTACACTCATAACTACCTTGACACGATCAATTTTAATACAAAACAGACATACAGGTTTCTTAAACAGTCCCTCAGAAATACAGGATCTATCAATATTTTTAGAAAATCAGTTCTGACCTCTAACACTCCAAATTTTCCAACCTTCAACCCTTTTCACGGAAAAAATCATGACATTTATAACATTTTACAACAGAATTTTCCCCTGAAAAACCTAAACATTGAGGTACTAGTGTTTTTCATGATTCCGATCGTGATTCCCGAATCGATATGTAAAAAGTTGTGTTAGGTGCTTAGGAAAGATGTCTTTGAACATCTATCGCATTCAACTCTTTCCTTTGGTAGATCCTTTTCCCTTTGTTCACCAACCACTTTTGCCCCTATTCTATCCAATCTAGTTCTTTGTATACCGGGAAGAAGAAATGGAAGATCATATCGAGCCCAAAGGTTAGGTCTCATCTTAATGGTAAAATATGTCCCAATATTTTCTCACCAAACCCAAATATCAACAGGTATTTCACGTTCCAAGGAAAGAAAAATTGATATGAATTTGAAAAGTGAGATTGCATATTAATGGTGAGAGATGTTTACAGACCTTCCCAACCAAACCAGGATACCAGATTAATGTTCCTCTTCATTTGGTGTGTAGAAGACTCCAAGAAATGATAAAAATCATAAGAATACGCATCCTTATGAGCACTAGAGTGAAAATGGCAGAAAAATCAGATATAGAGGCACAACTGCCGTTGAATTCTATTTTGAATTTGGACCATCCACATGGGAGATCCAATTTAGAGAGGGCCTATGGGTTCCTTTTTCCTTTTACAACTATTGCAAAAATGAATTTTTTCACATTTTACTCCCCACCTCCACCCTTGAGAAATGAGCTTGACATATGTCCTAAGGTGGGTCCCAAAGGAACCGTGGCCAAATTCTGCTATTTCACCTCTTTTTTGGAAAAGGGAAAATTTTCCAAATTTTCCCACCGTAGCTCTACCCTTCCACTTCTAGTCTCTGATGTGGGTCCCAGCAGAACCACACTTCCTTTTTTACTTTTAACTCCCTTCTCCACAAGGAAAATTTTCCAAATCTTTCCCCGGGAAGTCCACACCTCTGTCGTTGACCGGGGAAAATTTGTGACTATTTTATGTTGGGTCTATGGGTCATTTTGATGTTTTCATCATTTTGGTAACAAGAGGAAAAAAAACCAAGTTACCTTCGATGGTCCACTTCCTGCCCTTTTGACTTTACAAACTATCACGCGTCATAATGGCGCATCTTGAGACGGTTCCCAAAAGTTGAGATTTTGAATGAGCACGGGCTCACCACATGTCCTGGCCCGAAAAAAATTGTTTGAAGGATTAAATCTCAGTGGAAGGTGTCATGTTTCGAGTGGTCCAAGGCAATCTCCTTTGGCCGTTGAAAATTCCTAGTGTTAGCGGAGGCCTCAAGTGTCATCCTGGTGCTTGTTTAAAATGAAAATCAAGGGCTAGTCCTCAAACATGCACGGTCCCTCGATGTGTCCCAGTCCCCTCAAAACCTTTTGAAAAAGACTAATTGTGGGAAGACCCAGTGGAAGCCTCCACGTGTCTTCATGGTGCAATTTGAAAATGGTGCCCAAGAGTAGAGACCCTAAATGAGCGCGGGCTCACCACGTGTCCCTGTTCCACCAAACTATACCAGCTGCATAAAAATTTGTCTAAGTCTAGGTAAAGTAGTGGAAACCTCCAAGTGTCCTCTTGGTGTAACTCCAAGGTGAAACTAAAAAGTAAATCTTCAAATGAGTGTCGTTCCTCCATGTAGACAAGTTTTTTTTAAGTTGAGGCCATTCATGAAATTTTTGAATTACCTTGTACCGAGCCCTATCCAACCAAAAGAGACCATGTTTCCTGTTGATGCAAATATGTAAATTTGACTGGGAGAAATGCTCGTCAAACCGTAAAATGTGGGAAAATGACCATTTGAGCCCGGAGATGGAATTTTCTCCAAGGACAAAGAATTTAGAAATGTTACAAGGCTCAAATACATTCCTTCGAGCTACATCCATTCATATTTCTTCAAGTATTTGGGTAAAAAATTACAAGGATAACAATTCCTGACTGTGGAAAATTGAAAGAACGGGAGAGCCCGAGTTTTAGATGAGCAGAGAATGGGGACCCTAATTACATACCCTTACCAGATAAATAGAGAAACAAGGAAACAATTATGGATCCATATGTGATCCTCGGCCCAGGAAGGATTGGTTATGGAAACAAAAGGAAGGCAAAGACTTCTTAGGCACAACATGGGGGGATAAAATATGGTAGAGGTCGTAAATTGATAGATTTTAATGGCAAAATGGTGCAAGACTATTTTGAGCACCAATAGGTTCAAAACATACTCACCCTAAAAACCCTCCGTAAATGGTCAAGACACTATATTGTCACTAGCCAAAGATAAGACATTTAGTTGAGAGGATCTAAAGAATTCATTAACTTAATATTAAGTGATAGTACAATTATTTCACTACCTCCATGATGTCATATGGGTCCTTTTAGTACCCAAATTGATTCTCCTTAAGAGTCTGAGAAGCATCACAGGCTTAGCAGGAAGCTTAGAGACAGATAGATCATGATGAGTCATTTCGTAGCTGGGGATGGGATCTAACTAGACCTTAGTCACTTAGATGTGGAGAAATGGATAGAACCCTCAAGAGGATTTGATCTATCCTCACTATTTTAGGTTGTGCCTTTCAACCAAGATAAGATAACCCTTTTGTAGATTGTTGTTTATGGAGGAGATGGAGATATCCTTCCTAATGAATTTTTTAAGGAGACCTTGAAGAAAATATGATCAATGCAACAAAATCTAACTCTCATGAGTTGTCACTCTAGATAGTGGAGATATTCTCTAGGAAAGGTTAAAGCTACTAAAGACATTTGAAATCCTGATTGTTTCTGCATGTTTAGGTAATAAAATTTATGCATTTGTATACACACATGACAAACAGGGTAGTATGGGTAGGATTAGTTGTTTTTAAATAAATTTTGTGGGAGGTGAGGCAAAATGAACTTGAATTTCCAAATCTCTGAGAACTCTTACAAAATGAAAAGTTAGACAAAATAATACTTCAGAATAGCTAAAATATTCCTTTAACTAGAATATGTGCTTCAATGGAGGCCCGTGATTAGCACTTTTTCACACAATCTATGAATTTATAACATGAAGGCTTGAGTCTAGAAGATGCAATAAAACATCAAAACCTAAGATCAATCACACCCGAGGTACACCCAGAGAGGCTTACAAACAATCTCTGTCAACAAATGAAAGAAAAGTAATTTTAAATCATTTATTCCACCACGGATGAAAGCTTTTATGAGAATTGAGATTGCAGATGCCACTAAACTATCACAAGGATTGAGACCTATGTGATTAAGACATATTTTGATACGAGATTACAACGAGAAAATGACACTATTTACAGACATTCAGAAATGAAACAAACACGTTTTACTCAAGATCAACACAGAATAAATCGAGTTTGATTAAACTTATCAGTAGGGGAAATTTTCTAGAATAATATCAGATCTTTTCAATAGTTGTACACTTGCAACCACCTTGACACAATCAAACTTAATACAAAAGAGATATATAGGCTTCTCCGATGGCTATTCAAAAGATAGGCTTTGTCAAATTTTCATCTTGGGAATTTTCTTTGACCTCTAACAATCCAACCTTCACACAAAAAAATTTGTGCAATTTATAACATTTATAATAGAGCCCCTTATTCCCCAAAAGACAAAAACATTTAATGCACCAGTGCTCGCCATGATCTTGATCACAATTCTCGAGAATCATATATGTAAAATTTTTCGGTGTTCGTGTGGTAGATTTCTTTAAAAATCTTAGCATTCAACTCCTTTATTCGGTAGAACACTCCTCCCTTAACTCACCAACAACTTCTGCACCCTAACATGTCAAAGCTGGTTCCTTGCATGCTCAGGAGAAGAAAAACAAAAAATTAGATCGAGCCCGATAGTTAGACCATTTTAATGGTGAAAGATGTCTCTAGATCTCCCCCACCAAACATAGATATCAAAATTAACTCCCCTCTTTGTTTGGCATGTAGGAAATACCAAGAAATCATGAAGACTCACATTTTTAGGCATATTTAAGTAGAAATGGGGGAAAATCAGATTCATACTCACATCTACCGTTGATATTTACTTTCAATTTGGGTCATCCATGGGAAGATTCAAATTTAAAACATGCACGGGGCTTCCTTTGACTTTTTACAACCTTTTAAAAAATGGAAAAAAATCCATTTTGCTCTACACCTTTTCCTTGGGAAATGAGCCATACACGTGTCCTAAGGTTGGCCCCATCGAAATGACAGAAAAATTCTACCATTTCATCTCCTTTATGGAAAAGGGAAAATTTTCCAAGTTTTCACCTGTAGCTCCACCCTTGAAAAATGGGCCTGACACGTGTCCCAATGTGGGCCCCAGTGTAACCGCACTTCCCATTTTAGTTTTAACTTTTTCACCCAAAAGGAAATTTTTCCAAATTTCCCCCAAGAGTCCGTACCTCTTCCGTTCACCGGAGCAAGCTTTGAATTTTCCTTTATCGGTAATAATGGCCATTTTGATGTTTTAATATTTTGAATATCAGGGGAAAAAAATCCAATTTACCCCCGATGGTCTGCCTCCCCGCCCCTTTGACTCGAAACAATGTTTTACCACCTTCTTATCGGGCTTGTAGGTAATTTTGAGATTTTAATCCTTTTGATGATAAGAGGCAAAAATCCAAGTTGCCTCCAATGTTCTGCTTCCCCACCCCTTTGAATTTTTAAACTTCCATGTGTCACTACAGTGCATCTTGAGATGATCCCGAAAAGTTGAGACTTTGAATGAGCGCATAGGCTCACCACGTGTCTTGGGCCCTTTAAGAAGTTACTGAAAATTCTAAGGAAAGAAGACCCAATGGAGACCTCCACATGTCACTATGGCGCAACTTCAAAATCCTTAAGGCTTAAAAATTGATTTGGTGGGGGCACGCTTCCATTTTAGAATTTTACTCCATTTTTCCAAAAGGGAAAAACATCCAACATACCCCCAAAGGCCTACATCTCCACCATTAGCTTTGTAATGTGCCCTCCTGTGAGGTCAAAGTGATACTTTTTCCCTGCCACTTTAAAATTTGGTTCAATCAAAGCCAGATGGTCATGGGAGAAGTTCAATTTTTTTTCCAAAGTAGATGTTGGTGCCATTTCTAAGGTTACATAGTGTGCCCTAATTTTTCACATCCAATTTTGCTTAGAAATGTTTTATCTCTCAAATTTGTGATCTACAATTTCTCCCTTCCGGTTGAATTCTTTAGAAATTCCCATAAACTTATTGTTTTGCCCTAATTTGAAGGAATTTTCCAAGTTTGCCTTTTTTTGCCCTAGTTCTTCCAAATTTGTGGGCCGTGTCATTTTCCCTTTGCTTCGGACCATGCAAAAAGTTGAAATTGATCAAATCCTAATTGTATGCAATTGAAAATCCAATCCCAAGGTTGAAAATGTTTGAAAATCATGCTTCAGTTGATTTAAAATCAAAAAAATTGCCATCCTTGTTGAAACTTTTGAATTCTAGGGCATCCTTGGATTTTTTTTGTGTTTTGATGGTCATACGGGTGTCATTTTCCTGTCAAATTCATCATCGGAAGGTAATGGTAATGTGGCGGAGGTTTCCGTTGGTTGGGAGCAACGGAAAATGTTTCTAACTTATTATTTTTGATTTTTGGAAAAATGGCAAATTTGGTCCCATGGCTCGCCTTTTGCAAGAAGTGCCTATGTGGCATGTTTTGATTAGCTAGGGATTGGAGGGTGGCAGAGTTTCTTTAGGAATTTCTTATTTCATTTTGCAAAATTTTCAAAATCCAATTTTGGCCCAAAGCTCTACAAAAATGAGGAAAGAACACGTGTCTAGGAGGGCAAAAATGGAAGAAGGGGTCAATGGGGCACTGGCAAATTTTGGCTCTTTGGCAAAAAGGAGAAATTGTTATGTTTAAAGCCGCATGATCCCGAAAAGGGTTAATTTTTTATGCTAAATGGAAAAGTGGAGTTTTGGGAGTTTTTGAGGTTTTTGCCTTTGGAGGCAAAAATCTCAAAGTGGAAAAAAGGCCCGCATTGCCGCTATGAGGGAAATTTGTATGAAGAGGTGGAGGTTCGGACCTCGGGAGCAACTTCGGAAATTTTGCATTTTTTGGAAAAAGGTTTTAAAGTCAAAATTTTGTGCGTAGCCCCGACAAGGTGTAAATTTGAGGCTTGTGTGGGATCATGGAGCTTGGGGGAAAAAGAGAAATTTTGCATTTTTGGAAAAAGGAGCTAAAAAGGTAAATGGGAAGTGTGCTACTACATATCCGATCCATGGGGACACATGGATATTTTTGAAGGTCAAAAGAAGAGTGCAAGCCGGTGGTGTGTTTTCAAATTTTCAAATTTTCAGGGAAAGTATGAAGGAAGAAAAATAGGCATAGCTCCATGATGAATTAGAGATCGCCACATGGCATCGGGAAGACGGATGTGCGGGGGATTTTGGGAAAATTTTCTTTTTCCAAAAGAAGGTAAAATTGGTAGAATTGATCTGCGGTTTCGCTGGGACCCACCTTTAGACACGTGGTGGGCCTAGGAGAGAGGTGGGGAAAAGTGGCAAAAATTTCAAAATTTTAAAATCTCGTAAAGTGAATTTTACTAACATGGGCCCAATCCAATCATCTTTTTCCATGTGTCTGACCTTATCCAAAGATTAAAAAGGTAAAATCAAGCTTATTTTTTGGATCTAATCTTCCACGTGGAGGGCTAGGATTAAAAGGTGGATAAGATCGATGGTTACTATGCATCCATTTGTTTTGGCCGCCATGGGAGCTCCAGGAAGCTTGGAATCATGATTTCTCCATCAAATTTCATCAAATCTTAGATGATTTTGTGTCATGTCTTGGCCTTCCAAGAGAATTGGCATCATTTTCATGACTTAATTCTTTGATCCATGGTGTTTTTGATTTAATTTTTTCTCAGGCCCGAGAAAAAACGTGAAATGACAAAATTAAAAGTTGCAGAGGTAATTTGAAAAGGTAAAAAGGTGAAAATGATGAGTCAAAGGTGTTTTCATGCCTCAATGATAAAAATGCCTCCAGGATGGATAATGATCCAGATATTTGTAATGATTTAATCTTTTTTGACACACCTGGCAGCCTGCGAGTGTTTTTCTATTTGATGTCATTTTCATTGAATCATGAAGAATTGTTGCAACAAACTTGATCCCATGGCATATTCTTTGCTTGGGAAAGAAGGCTCCAATGTCATAGGGTATATAGTGCATTTTGGAGAAATTGTAAATTGAGAGGGAGTTGAAAATTACAAGAAAATTCTAAGGAAAGCTCATTTTCTGAGAAATCCACCAAAGAACCAGGTTAATGTCTCATGTGTTGGAAATTCATGTATGTGAGTTGGTTACAAGTGTATAGCCATCACACAGCTTTGAGATTGTTCATGTAACTCTCCCTGATACTTGAATCTAACAAGTTTTGAATTAAATTTGTGTTTTCCTTGGGTGATATGATGTTTGTTACCATTTTTAAATGCCTACAAATAAATTTTATTGTTCTTGTTACAATCTTGCATTGAAAGTCTTTAGAAATCACACTAGGATCTCCATTTCTAGTTGATAGTTTAGTGGTATTTGCAATCTCATATTCATAAGATCCTTCATCTGATAAGGAGATAAACAAATTTAAAATCACCTTACCTTCCTTGACTACAGAGATTTCTTATAAGCCTTTGGGGGTACCTTAGGCATGGTTTGATCATGGATTTTTTTGTTTAATTGAGTTCTTTACTTCAATATTTTGTGGTGAGTTCTCAAAGATTGTGTGAAGAGTGTAACTTGGGCTTCCATTTGTGCCTCTTCTGGTTGAAAGAACATCTTGATTATTTTAGGCATTTCATCTAATAGTTGTTCAAGTATTGTATAGATTGTCAAAGATCTAATCTATCCTAGTTTTTCTTATCAATCCCCCACAAAAAATCATCTAACAATAAAGATCCTATCATGTACTATCCCTGATTTGCATTTATATACCCACAAAAGATCAAAATCCATTTGCAAAAGTATGCCTAATGATTATAATTTCCAATGTCTCTAAGTAACCTTTGCCTTGTTTTTTTTTTTAGAACATAGCCATGTTTTGAGAAGAGACAACTTGTGAGAGTTTAGATCTGAGATGTTGATCATGTTTTCATCAAGGTCTCCATCGTAGAATTCCAAGCAAAGAGAGGGACATATTCATCTCCTTCACCATTACAAAGTTACAAAATAGGTCCTCTTACCTTGGTTGTAAGGCACAACCTAAAACAACTAGGACAAGATCAAGTCCTAATAGAGTGCTATCCATTTCTCCACAAACCTGAGTGCTAACTAAACCATATCACCGACTACCAATGACATACAACATGGTCTAATTTGTCTTTAAGCTTCATGAAATATCTATGGTGCTACTCAAACTGAAAAGGAGAACAAATTTGGATACCAATATGACTTGCGCCATTGTTGCCGAGGATTTCTTGGAATGCCTTGTTATTTTGTGAAGTGTTTGAAGAGTTTGAAAATTTTTATATTCAAGTATTTGAGATGCTACATTGCTAAAATATCATTCTATGTTTCAGATCTGCAAGTTTTAAGCAAAGGTATCAATTTTTGTGCCCCATTTTTCATTTCCCAATAGTTTATACACTTTGGTTGCATAGTGATTAATTTATCTAAGTGGAAGAAGGTCTAATTTATAACGCTCTGCAAAGTTTTCAGTGCTATAAAATATTTGACAAATTATTTTAGTGCATTCTTGCACAACTAAGGTGAAATTCCTTAGTGGCGACTCCATGTTGATTTGATCTTGAAAATACCAGTTGTCTTACGTTTCTATCATTTATAATTTGTTGCTCAAATATTCAAAACTAGAAGGAAGAAGATCTCTCTTCATCAAGGACTCTTCCAAGAAGTTGTTTATAGATTCAAGAAACTCAGAGCTAGAGGGGAGAAAGTTGTGGTAGGGTGTTGGAGACTTGATTGTAAGAAAGGAGATCCCTATTATTGAGTTTGAAAGATAGCAACCTATTACATCGAGGACTGCAATTCTTCTTCAAGTGGATCTAATTCAGAAATCCTATTGCTGATTTTAATTCCCCATGAGGTGAAGGACCTTCTTGTGCATTTGAAAGGATTGCTCCTAAGTCTACTCCTATATTTTCTAAATTTGCTAGAGATCATCAAGAAGGAGAGCCCTTAAGAGAGATCTACTTCGAAGATTTCATTCCCCTTCCCAAAGACCTTTCACTCCTCTTCATCTTGTTTTACCTCCAAGATCACCCCCACCAAACAATATGGCTCACCTAGACTTCCATTTGTCGTTAACACCTTTGGACCTATAAATTTTAGAGGAATGGATGGTTACCCAAATGTTGTCGCACAGATGTCAAAAATAGGTTTCCAAAATTCAGTGGTAACAAAGCTATTGCTGTTGATCAGTATCTCAAACTTTTTGATATTATGATGGAATATTTTGAGGATATGTATGTCAAATTGTTTATTCATACACTAGAAGAGGATGTTAGGGATTGGTACAAGGCTTTACCTGATAATTCTATTGATTCATGGACTGAAATGAAAAATACATTTAGGTTGCAATATGGTGACAAGAATGATCCTATATTTCTTTTATCTGAGTTTGAAACTATCAAGAAGAACCCTAATGAGTCATTCCATGACTTCAACACAAGGTTTAATAGAACTTTGAGAAGTCTCGCCGATTAATCTAAGGTGTTGTGATGATTCTTGTTTAATCAAATATGTAGATGCATTTGATAAGAAGGTAGCCTATTACCTAAGAGACAAGAACCCAACCAATCTAAGAAAAGGTTTCACCATGGCACTTCAAATTGAGAACAATGTCAAAGAAATTGGGAAACCTATGAAGAGAGATGGTGTGAAATTGATAAACGCCTGAAAAACCTCAAGCTAGCAAAGGTGTTGATTTAGAAGAGATTGTGAAAACATTTTTAGGGGTTGTAAAAGAAATCTCATACAAGTTGGCAAGAGCGAGAAGGGAATTAGGAAGACTTCACAAGGTTAGCCTAGGCGAAGAGCACAAGATAGATTTGGAAAATCACCATAGGAATGATCAGAGGTTTTATGATAAAGCTAAAGGGCCTCTTGGATCTGTAAATAAACATCCTCAAGCATGTGAAGGAAGAGTGTTACCTAATCCCTTAACTACTAGGGTTGTTGTTGTAGAAGAGATTGTTGATATTGATTAGTGTGATAGTTGTCTTCTACCCCATCCTCCATGTGAAGTGGACCACCAAGAAGGTGAAGGTAATAATGATGATGGAACCGATGATGATATTTTCATGGTGGGTTGTTCTTCAAGCTCACAAGGAGGAGCAATATCTACTGAAGTAATAAGTGTTAGGACTACATGCTACCTTTTGGGATTGCATCAAATAGGTACAAGTTTTTCTACCCCTCATGCTCTTGAATTTGATGTAGTGCAAGCTTTTGAAATTACTAACAACGACTTTGAATACTTAAGAGATTTGATGATTAAAAATTATGATGGTGGTATCCCTTCGAGGAAGATAGACAATTGTTGATGAATGTTGTTGTAGCTCAACAAAAATACTATAACACTAGAAGAAAAGTTGTTAAGGGAAGTGGACCACAAGCCAAACCTAAAACACCCTTGCTCAAAAGCATTCCAAAAGAAGCTCCTAGGAGAGAAGCATCTGTTAGAATTTCTCTTGTCCCAAGCAAAAATTACAGTCCTCCTCATGCCCAAGCTGCCAAGAATCCACTGCCATCAAATGAATCTTCTAGTCTCCCTTCCAATGCTATTTTTCCAAATAATGTTCGCTATGACATAGCCCATGTATTGAGCCAAATTAAAGTGAGTGTTCCAATCATTGAGTTTCTTATAATTCTGATCATAAGAAGAGAGAATTTGAGTACTTGGGGTTCAAGGAAGAAAAAATCACCCCAAGCAGAAATGTAAATGTTGTTGAGAATCCTCCTCAAATCATTGTTGACCTTGAAACACCACCAGCAGAGAGGTTCTTGGAGAGACACCTTAGGGATATTTGGGGACAGCTTTGGTTGATTCCAAGTTAAATGTTGATCCATTCTTCACAACTTTTCTCATAAAAGATAGGCTACTTCACAATTGTAGTTTTGATTCCGTGCATCATGTAATGTCATGCCTCTAGAATTCATGAATGAGTTGGATATCAAATTGATAGCTACCTATGGGAAGTGTACTTCCATGATTTCAAGGGAAGTGCTTGGTGGTTGGTTGTGTGAAGGGTTTGGTAGTGCAACTTGCATCTATCCGAGTAAGAATTTGAAACTTGATGTTGTAATTATTGATTGCCCTACCAAATGGGTGTATGATTTTGTCAAGAAAATGGGCTGCAAGTGTTGGTGCAACATATATATGGATATGTCTTTTCCACAATTGCCATCGAGGGCAGCCTTGTCAAACTTTATGGTGAAAAGAAGATGTTGCACCTAATTGAAGATCCCAACAATGCTTCCTATGAAGTGTTGTTTGCTGATGTAGATGTTGAGAATTTCATTGGTTTTGCTGATGGAAAAAAAAAAATGGACAAATCAAAGTTCCTTGATATGGTAGGTTCTCCTGGAACTTGTTGTTTGATGGAGCCGGCTCCAAATTTGGAAATGGTGCTAGTATAGTTTTGTTTTCTCCTAGTTTGGAAGAGTTTGTTTTTTCCTTCAAACTTAATTTATAATGCACTAACAACGTTGCTAAGTATGAGGAATTGTTGTTGGGTTTAAGAATTGCATGGAGGTATGGAGTGAAATTTATTGTTGCAAAAGGATACTTAGAGTTGGTTGTCAAACAAATAAGAAAATTGTATGCTACAAAAAATCAGCGTATGAAATAGTATAAGCATGAAATTTGGGATCTATTTGAAATGTTTGATTCCTTTAACATTGTGTATCATGACAGAGGTCTCAATGTTGCTGCTGAAAAGTTGGTAGTGTTGGGTTCTAGATTTTGAAATTACACCATTTCACCTTATTGTGAATACAACATTGAAGTGCTAACTAGGCCAGCTTGTCCTTGATAATGTGAAACATTGGCAAGTTTTAAATGATGATGCTCAAGTGCTAAGGTTCTTGCAAAACCAAGGTGAGTTCACAAATCAGAATATTTATTGGGAGCCAATGGTATGCATGACTTAAGGAAGAGAAACTTTTTTGGAAAAGATATCATCCAATTGAAAACAAACACCATTCCTAGAGGTCTTGTTGCACTTGAGTCAAATTTTAACAATGCTGATTGCATCATAAATAGAAACATGTCTGCCTCAAGGGATGTGGAAGAGCATGAATTGGGAACAAAGGACAAACCAAGGAAGGTTTGGTTGGGCAGAAATTTAAGTAAAGAAGAAAAATAGTCCTATGCCCAACTCTTGAAAAAATATCAAGACTGCCTTGTTTGGTCCTATTCAGAGCTGAAAGCATATAGAGAATATTTATTTCAGCATGAGATCCCTCTTAAAACAAATTCCAAACCATTCAGATAGAGGCAAAGGCCAATTAATCCACTTCTCTCCATGAAAATGCAAGAGTAGTTAAGGATGTTGAGAGATGGAGGTATTATTCAGCCCACTAGATATTCATCTTGGGTTGCAAACCTTGTGCCTAGTCAGAAAGAAGAATGGGGACATCAAACTTTGTATGGATTTTAGAAATCTAAACAAATAATCCATGAAGGAAAAATATCCCTTTCCAAATATGGAAAATATGTTGCAGCTTGTGACAGGGTCTGAGTTGCTTTCTACATTGGATGGTTTCTTCGGATACAATCAAGTGGTTGTCAAAGAATCAGAAATACTTAAGATAGCATTCACTAATCCTTGGGGAACATATGTTTTGTTAGGATGCCATTTGTTTTGATGAATACTAGTGCCACTTTTCAAAGAGCAATGGATATTTATTTTGCTGGTTACATCAATGAGTTTATTGCAGTTTACCAAGATGATGTGATTGTATTTTCAAGGCAGAGAGGTGATCATTTGCAGCACTTAGAGAAGATGCTGATCAGATGTAGGGAGTATGGAATTTCTCTTAATCCAAAGAAGTGTCATTTTGGTGTGGAAAATTCCAAGTTTCTTGGTCACATTGTGTCAAAAGATGGTGTTATGATAGACCCTGAGAGAGTGGAAGCAATCAACAAGGTACCTATCCCAAGAACCAAGAAAGGCATCTAGTCTTTCTTTGGTTAAATTAATTTTATTAGAAGGTTTGTTTCCAACTTTGCTGTGTTGACTCTTCCAATCACAAGCATGATAAAGAAGCACCAAGTTATCAAGTGGGGGAGGCTGCCATTCAAGATTTTGAAGGAATTAAGGATGCACTTAAACATGCACCTATTTTAGCAGCCCCAAACTATAAGAGGCCTTTCCAAATATTTTCCTTTGCTTCTGAGTATACCATTGCTTTTGTTTTGCTGCAAAAGGATGAGAATGAGGCTGAAAGGCCTATTGCCTTCTTTAGCAAGGCTTTATAAGCTGCTGAGTTAAAGTATACAATCATGGAGAAACAAGCATTTTCCTTGGTGAAAGCAACAAAATTTTTCGTGCCTTATATATTGAGTTCAAAAGTTTTGCTTATGTTCCCCACACCATGGTGAAACACATCTTATCAGAGATGTAGATCTCAAGTAAAAGATGTAGATGGGTGAAAAAACTATAGGAGTATGATATGGATATCCAAACCACAAATTTAGTAAGAGGTTTGGGTCTTGCTAAGCTCATGGTTGAGAGCAACTTGTAGAATGTAGAAGTGAATCAGCTAGAGGAAGAAAGGGCAGATCTTCTTGAGAAATTGATGAGTTCTGGGTGGTACAAAACGTGATCTTCTACCTTAGACACATATGTTCCCCTGATCACTTAAATAAAAATCAGAACAGAGACCTCAAGCTGGATTCTCAAAAATATATCATCACAGACCTTGGGTTGGCTTGGAAGAACCATGTAGGTGTCCTCTTGAAATGTATAACCGAACATGAAGCTTCCAAAGTAGTTGTTGATTTCACGGGGTTCATTAGCTAGGCAATATCCTAGCACGTGGGTTCATATTGAGGTAATTAAAATTAATAAAATTAAACTCAATATACCGGTAGACATGAGGGAGTGAAAGGTTTAATTTATTAATGTTTTGAATCAAAGGTATCGGGGGTAGGTCGAGAGATGGGCCAAAGGAAATAGAGGTTTACTTTTAATATAAAACTAAAATGTTTGAACCCTAGTTTTTAAACGTAAATACCTTAAAATTGTAAAAGGAGTGTGGTCATAAATTAAATTATAATCTCTTTTAATAAATAAATCTAGATTCTTAACCAAGAAATAATAAGATGGTAGAAAACTAGAATTGAGTATGCTTTTCAACACAAGTGATATTATTTCACCATCTTAATTATTTGAAGAACTATTGATAAATGCATAAAGCTTAACATATATAAGGTGACTTGTAATATGTATTCAATGGCTTCGAACTATCTTTCGAAAGGAAATGCATATTAAAAAAAATTGAGTGAGAAATATAATATATTTTTGTCTAATATATTGGGGTAGAAATAAAAAGGGGTAAATAAAATTGTAATTGAAAAATGGGTAAGTAAGGTACATGGAAAAAATAGGGGGTATTTTCATTCTAATAATATAACAGGAGGGGGTATTATCAATTGAATAATTAGAGGTAGAAACTAGAATTAAGGGTATTCTTTAATACCCTTCGAACGCAGGTGCTATACCATACTTTTACTAAGTGAATCCCCGTGTTGATTTCCATGGGGAGTTTATGGAGGAAATTTTTTTGGAAGGGTAATAACACATAAGATTTTGAGAGTTGGTTATTGGTGGCCTACTCTCTTTAAATATGTAACTTGACTAGTTAGAAAATGTGATAGTTGTGAACATCGTTTCTATGGAAGACCGAAAGCTTGTGCTCCTTCCTTATGCATCCTCAGTATCAATTGAAGCCCTTTTAAACAATGGGGAATGGACTTCATTTGTGAGATTTCAGATCCTTCTAGTGTTGTCCATAAGTGGATTCTTGTAGGCACCGATTATTTTACAAAGTGGGTTGAAGCAATCCCATCTAAAAATTCAAAGCACACCAAGTGGCAATGGACTTCTTGTTAAATCATATCATATGCAGATTTGGAGTTCAGATTAAGATTGTATCGATAATGCCATGTTCTTGAGAGCCAAACCATTAATGGTAATGTGCAATGAATATGGAATCAATCTGACTTATTCTTCAAACTAGAACCCCCAAGGGAATGGACAAGCTGAGTCCAGTAATAGGAACTTGCTGAAGATCATTAGAAGAACCTTGGAATTGAACAAGAACAAGTGGGGAGAACAACTCAAGTTTGCAGTTTGGGATGATAGAATAACTCCTAAAAGAGCAACTGGTAAAATCCCATTTGAATTAGTGTATGGAACTCGAGATTTTTTTCCTTCCATCTAGAATTATCTTTATTTCAGTTGGTCCAGTAGTTGGAAGATCAAGAGCTCAACCCATATGAATCAAGGATCAATCATATTGTTGAGCTAGATGAGGAAAGAAGAGCATCCCATCAAAGGCATATCAAATTTAGCGAAAAATGAAGAGATTGTTTGACAAGAAGGTCACTCCAAGAGCTTTCAATGTTGGAGATCTGGTTTTCTGTGGGATAGTAGGCATGAAGACAAGGGAAAGCATGACAAGTTTGATGCATTATGGATGGGCCCTTATGCCATTGATATCAGGATTGGTGAACATACCTTTTTTCTCAAAGATTTAGATGGGGAATTGCTAGAACTACCTATTAATGGCAGAAATTTGAAGCATTTCTTGGATTAATCCTTAAATTGAGGAATGCACCAATTATACAATTGTATAGTCTTTTTTTTTGCTCTATTTTTTGTTGTTTGGTGGTTTGTGGTTTGCCCTTTGTTCTTAGCAGCTAGTCTGGTTGGTTTCTCTCGCTGCTTTTAGTCGTGGTTATCTTTTTTTGCTTCCTCACATGTCATATTTGAATCCTTTTCCCAATGGTTTTTGGCACTTGGTCTACGTTTTGTCCTTGTGGCACTCACTGGGAGTGCCCATCCCCGAGAAAGAGCCGATGTTGGTGCCATTTCTAAGCTTGCATAGTGTGCCCTAATTTTTCACATCCAGTTTTTCTCAAAAACATTTTATCTCTCAAATTGGTGATCTACAATTTGTCCCCTCCAGTTGAATGCTTCAAAAATTCCCATAAACTTATTGTTTTTCCCTAATTTGAAGGAATTTTAAACGTTTACCCTTTTTTGTGCCCTAGTCCTTCCAAATTTGTGGGCAAAGTGTCGTTTCCCTTTGCTAGATCATGTAAAAAGTTGAAATTGATCAAATCCTAATTGTATGCAATTGAAAATACAATCCCAAGGTCGAAAATGTTTGAAAATCATGCTTTAGTTGATTTAAAATGAAAAAATTGCCATCCTTGTTGAAAATTTTGAATTCTAGGGCATCCTTTGATTTTTTTGCATTTTGATGGTCATACGGGTGTCATTTGCCTATAAAATTCATCATCAGAAGGTAATGGCAATGTGGTGGGTTCCTCGTTGGGTGGGAGTAGCGAAAATGTTTCTAACTTATCATTTTTTGAATTTTTGGCAAAATGGCAAATTTGGTTCCATGGCTCCGCCTTTTGCAAGAAGTGCCTACGTGGCATGTTTTGATTGGCTAGGGGATTGGTGGGTGGCAGACTTTTCTTAGGAATTTTTGATTTCATTTTGCAAAATTTTCAAAATCCAATTTTGGCCTGAAGCTCCACAACAAATCAGGAAAGGACACGTGTCCAGGAGGGAAAAATTGAAGAAGGGGTCAATGGGGGACTTGGAAAATTTTTGGCTCTTTGGGCAAAAGGAGAAATTGCTATGTTGAAACCCACACTCCCAAAAAGGGTTAATTTTTTATGCTAAATGGAGAAGCGGAGTTTTGGGAGTTTTGAGGTTTTTGCATTTGGAGGAAAAAATCTCAAAGTGGACAAAAGGGCCCGCATTTTCGCTTTATGAGGGAAATTTGTATGAAGAGGTGGAGGTTCGGACCTCGGAGCAACTTTGGAAATTTTGCATTTTTAGGAAAAATATTTTAAAGTAAAAATTGTGCGTAGCTCAACAAGGTGTAAATTTGAGGCTTGTGCGGATCATGGAGCTTCGAGGGAAAAAGAGAAATTTTGTTTTGGCAAAACAAACTAAAAATGTAAATGGGAAGCATTCCTCTGTAGCCAATCCATGGGGGACACGTGGCTATTTATGAAGGTCAAAAGAAGAGCACAGGCTGGTGGTTTGTTTTAAAATTTTAAAATTTTCAGGGGAAGTATGAAGGAAGAAAAGGAGGCATAGCTCCATGACGAATCAAAGATCGCCACATGGCATCGGGAAGATGGATGTGCGGGGGATTTTGGGAAAAATTTATTTTTTCCAAAAGAAGGTAAAATTGGTAGAATTGATCTGCGGTTTCACTGGGACCCACCTTTGGACACGTGGCGGGCCCATGAGAGAGGCGGGGAAAAGTGGCAAAATTTTCCAAAATTTTAAAAGCTCATAAAGTGCATTTTACTAACTTGGGCCCGATCTAATCATCTTTTGCCATCCTGTCCGGCCTTATCCAAAGATTAAAAAGGTAAAATCAAGCTTATTTTTTGGATCCAATCTTCCATGTGGAGGGATTGGATTAAAAGGTGGATAAGACGATGCTTTTATGCATCCATTTGTTTTGGCCGCCATGGGAGCTCCAGGAAGCTTGGAATCACAATTTCTCCATCAAATTTCATCAAATCTTAGATGATTTTGTGTCGTCTTGGCCTTCCAAGAGCATTGGCATCATTTTCATGACTTAATTATTTGAGCCATAGTGTTTTTATTTAATTTTGCTCAGTCGAGAGAAAAATGTGAAATGAAAAATTAAAATTTGCAGAGGTAATTTGAAAAGGTAAAAAGGGTAAAATAATGAGACAAAGGTGTTTTCATGCCTCAATGATAAAAATGTTCCTCCAGGATGGATAATGATCAGATATTTGTAATGATTTAATCTTTTTTGACACACCGGCAAAACCTACGAGTATTTTTTTTTGTTTGATGTCATTTTCATCAATCATGAAGAATTGTTGCTACAAACTTGATCCTATGGCATATTATTTCCTTGGGAAAGAAGGGTTCAATGTAACATGGGTATATAGTGAATTTTGGAGAAATTGTAAATGGAGAGGGGAGTTGAAAATTACAAGCAAATTCTCGAAGGAAAGCTCATATTCTGAGAAATCCACCAAAGAACCAAAAGTTTAATATCTCATGTGTTGGAAATTCATGTATGTGAGTTGGTTACAAGTGTATAGCCATCACACAACTCTGAGATTGTTCATGTAACTCTCCCCTGCTGTTGAATCTAACAAGTTTTGAATTAAATCTATTTTTTCTTTAGGCAATATGATGTCTGTTATCATTTTTAAATGCATGCAAATAAATTTTATTGTTCTTGTTGCAATCTTGCATTGAAATTATTTATAAATCATACAGGATCTCCATTTCTTGTTGATAGTTTAGTGGCATTTTCAATCTCATATTTAGAAGAGCCTTCATCTGATAAGGAGATAAACAAATTTAAAATCACCTTACCTTCCTTGACTATAGATATTTCTTGTAAGCCTTTGGGGGTACCTTAGGTGTGGTTTGATCATGGATTTTTGTGTTTAATTGAGTTCCTTACTTCAAGATTTTGTGGTGAGTTCTCAAAGATTGTGTGAAGAGTGCAACTTGGGCTTCCATTTGTGCCTCTTCTGGTTGAAAGAACATCTTGATTATTTTAGGAATTTCATCTGATAGTTGTTCAAGTATTGTATAGATTGTCAAAGATCTAATCTATCCCAATTTGTCTTGTCAATCCCCCACAAAAAATCATCTAACAAAAAAGATCCTATCATGTACTATCCCTGATTTACATTTGTATACCCACAAAAGATCAAAATCCATTTGCAAAAGTATGCCTAATAGATCACGATTTCCAATGTCTCTAGTAACCTTTGCCTTAATTTTTAGAACATACCCATGTTTTGAGAAGTGACAACTTGTGAGAGTTCAGATCTGGGGTGTTGATCATGTTTTCATCAAGGTCTCCATCATAGAATTCCAAGCAAAGAGAGGGACATCTTCATCTCCTTCACCATTACAAGGTTAAAAAATAGGTCCTCTTACCTTGGTTACAAGGCACAACCTAAAACAGCTAGAACAAGATCAATTCCTATTAGAGTGCTATCCATTTCTCAACAAACCTGAGTGCTAGCTAAACCATATCCCCTGGCTACCAATGATATACAACATGGTCTAATCTATCTTTAAGCTCCATGACATATCTATGGTGCCGCTTAGACTAAAAAGGAGAACAAAATTTGGATATTAATAGTAGCCAAAAATAACAAGTTCAAAAACAAACCCGTCATGCCCCATCTAATTAGAAGAAGCCACATAAGCACCAAAAGAACCAATAAGATTTAAGCGGAGCTATGGGACCAAATTTTCCTTTTTTCCAAAAAACGAAAAAAGTGATAAGTTAAAGCATTCACCTATCATCCCTTGACCAACCAAAATAACCCACGTGACCACCGAATGCTAAGGAAAAATATGATAGGAGAAAGACACCCGTCAGACCGTCAAAAATATAGAAAATCACCATTCATGCCCAGAACTAGATTTTTGCTAAGGATGAAAATTTTCTGAAACAAAAACAAGTGAATCATGATTTTGAGAATATTTTCGAAAATGGATTTGGATTTTCAAAGGTATATAAATATAAATAAACCATTCTCGAGCTTCCATGGTGAGGAAAAAATAGGAAAAAACGGCAGAGCTGTGGATTTTGAAGAAATTAGGGAAAACAGGGTAGACTAAGAGACTTCTTCAAAGGGGGACATGACAATGGATTTTTCTAACAACTCGAAGCATTTATAATGTAGGTAGAAGCTTGAACATCCACATTGAGAGATAAAACATTTCACAACATGCAAATCAAAGGAAAATAATGGTAAATGTGGTGAGAAAACACGAGCACCAATATTGGCTCGAGTCTGGGATGGGCACACCCTACATGAGTGCAACAAGAAAAAGGTAGATCAAGTGCAAAAATATCCATTGGGAAAAGGATTCAACCTATAGATCACAAAACCAGGACCATCCCTCAAAAACAAAAGAGAAACAAGTAGAAATAGGCCATTTGGGGGCTAGAACAAACAAGAAACACGAAAAGGCAAAACAAACCAACAAACTATACACTGTCACGAGATGATGTTGAACTTGGTTTTGGGAATTAATCCAAGAAATTCTTCAAATTCCTGCCATTAACAGGAAATTTTAGAAATTCTCCATCCAAGTCCTTCAAAAAGAAGGTATGCTCACCAATTCGAATATCTATGGAGTAAGGGCCCATCCATAAAGCATTGAATTTTCCATGCTTTCCCTTATCTTCACACCTACTATCCCATAACAACAGGAGATATTGAACATTGAAAGCTCTTGGGGTGAATTTTTGTCGAACAACTTCTTGACTTCTCTATGAACTTTACATGCCTTTGGAGGGATGCCCTCCTTTCTTCATAAAGTTGAACAATCTGGTTAATGTGGGCAGCATATAGACTTATCTCTTGATCTTTCAGTTGTTGCATGAAATAATATGAGGATAATTGCATATGCAGGAAAAGTAGGGTCTAAGTTCCATACACCAACTCAAATGGACTCATTCTAGTGGCTCTTTTGACAGTAATTTGATTTACCCATACAAAAATTCAACTGCTCACCCCATTTTATCTTGTTCAACTCCAAGGTTCTCATGATAATCTTCAGTAAATTTTTATTACTAAACTTAGCTTATCCATTTCCTTGGGGATTGTAATTAGAAGCATATGTCAAACTGATCCCATATTCCTTACACATTGCCACCAAAGGCTTAGCTCTAAATCTCATGGCATTGTTAGCAACGATCTTGACTGGCACCCCAAACCTACAGATGATATGGTTCACCAGAAAATCCATGAGAATTTGGGTGTTGTTTCTTTTTGGTGGGGATTGCTTCCACCCATTTGGTGAAGTAATCAGTGGCTACAAGAATCCACTTATGGCAGCACTTGAAGGGTCTGAAATCACACCAATTAAATCCATCCACCATTTCTTAAATGGGGCCTCAGTTGATACAGGTTGCAAAGGAAGGGAGCATGAAGCTTTCAGTCTTCCAGAGAAGCATTAGAAACTCTCACATTTTCTAACCAACAAGGTTGTATCCTTGAAGAGAGTTGGCCACTAATAACCAGCCCTCAAGATCTTGTGTGTTGTGACTCTTCTAGAAAGTGCCCCACAGAAAATCCTCCATGGAGATCAATAATTATCTTGGGGACTTCATCTTCAGTAATGCACCTTAAGAGGATTCCCTCAGGGTTCTTCCAAGCTAACCCATAATCAGTAATGATATATTTCTGAGGAAGCCAACTTAAGGGCCCTTTTCTAGTTCTTACTTAAATACTCAGGGAAGTTTAGATGTCTGAGATAAATAATTACATCTTTGTACCACTCAGAATTCATCAATGTTTGAAAAACATCTACCCTACCTTCTTCTACTTCATTTACCTCAATAGTTTGCAAGTTTCTCTCAACCATAAGCTTAGCCAAGCCCAAACCTATCACCATCTTAGTGGTATGGATATCCATGTCATATTCTTACAACTTGTTCACCCACCTGCACCTCTTGCTTGAGACTTCCATCTCTGATAAGATGTCCTTGACCATGGTGTGGGGAACATAAGCAACAATTTTAGAAATTATTATATAAGGCCTGAAAACCTTTGTTGCTTTTACTAAGTCAAATGCTTGCTTCTCCATAATAGTTTGCTTTAGCTCAACCCCCTGCAATGCCTTGCTAAAAAAGGAAATTGGCCTCTTAGCCCCTTCATCATCCTTCTGCAGAAGGACAAAATCAATAGTGTTCTCTGAAGCAAAAGAGAATAGTTGAAAGGATTTTTATAATGAGGAGCTCTTTGAACAGTTGCATTCTTTAGTGATTATTTAATTCCATTGAAATCTTGGATGGAAGCATCCTCCCATTTGATGGCTTGGTCCTTTTTAGCATGAAATTGATTGGAATGGTCAACTCAAGCCAAGTTTGATATGAATCTCTTGATGAAGTTTATCTTCCCAAAGAAATATTGAATCCATTTCTTGGTCCTTGGAATTGGGCCCTTGCTAATGGCCTCTAACCTTTCTAGATTAATCATCACCCCCTCTTGTGACACAATGTGGCCAAGTAATTTTACCTTCTGCACTCCAAAATGGCACTTCTTTGGATAGAGTGAAATGCCATATTCTCTGCATCTTATCAACATCTTTTCCAAGTGCAGCAAGTGATCACTTCTCTTCTTAGAGAACACAGTTACATCATCTTAGTAGAAAATAATAAAATCATTGATGTAACTAGAAAAAGCAACGTCCATTTCCCTTTGAAAGGTTGTTCCAACATTCATCTAGACCAAAGGGCATCCTGACATATACATATGTTCCCCAAGGGGTGGTAAAGGTTGTTTTTTCTTTTTGATTCCTTCACCACAACTTGGTTATTACCAGAGAAGCCATCCAGGGTAGATAGTAGCTCAGAACAAGTCACTAGCTAAAGCATATTTTCCATGTTTGGTAAAGGATAATTATCCTTCATTGATATCCTGTTAAGATTTCTGAAATCCACACACAACCTGATGTCACCATTCTTCTTTCTGACTAGTTTGTAACCCAAGAAGAATACCATGTGGGTTGAATAATCCCTCCATCCCTCATTTTCTTCAGTTCCTCTCACATTTTAAGAGTTGGGAGTGGATTGGTTGACCTTTTTTCTTCTTGAATGGTTTTGCATTGGATTCCAAGGAATAATCTGTGTTGAAACAAATCCTTATGCATGCCTTTAGCTCAAGAATAAGTCCAAGCCATGCAATCTTGATATTTTTTAGCAATTAGATGTAGGACTGCTTCTCCTCCTTGCTAGATTTTTTCCTAACCAAATCTTCCTTGGTTTCTCCTTTGTTTCAAGGTCATGCTACTCAATATCCCTTGAGGCTACCATGCATCTGTTAACAATGCGATCAACATTATCGAAATTGGACTCAAGAGCAACCAGCCCTCGAGGAATGGTATTAGTCTTTAGTTTGATGATTCCTTTGCCAAACAAGGTTTCTTTACCTTCGATATTCATACCATTGGCTCCCAATCAATATTCTGATCAGAAAACTCTCCTTTATTATGTAGAAATCTTTGGACCTGAGCATCATCATCAAAACATGCCAATGCTTAATATTATCAAGTATTGATGGCCTTTTTAACACCTCAACATCATATTCACAATATGGGGACACTACAAAATTATCAAAATGAGATCCCAACACAACAATCCTAATTGCCATATGATTGAACTTCCTTTCATGATGCACAATGTTGAATGAAACAAACATCTCAATGAAATCCCAAACCACGCATGCTTGTATTGTTTCATTCACTAATTATTTGTGGCATACAATTTTCTGATTTGTTTTACAATTAATTTTGAATCTCCTTTGACAATGATGTCTTTAACACCACATTTCTAAGCAATCCTTAGACCTAAAAACAATGCCTCATATTTAGCAATGTTATTAGTACATTCAAAATTGAGTTTGAAGGAAAAGACAAACTCTTCCTAACCTGGGGAGATCAGAACAACACCAACACCATTCCCGAACTTGGAGCAAGCTCCATCAAACAATAAGGTCCAAGGAGAGCATGCCTTCTCAAGACACTTGCATTCTTCAATCTTGTGCTACTTTCCATCAGAAAATCCCACAAAGTTATCAGTGTCAACACTTGTGTACAATACCTCATAGGATGCATTGTTGGGATCCTCAATAAGGTGCAACATTTTCTTCTCCCCCATACAACTTGACAAGGCTGCCCTCAATTGGGATGATAGCATAAGAAATGTCCATTTGCACACTCCCACCAACACGTGTAGCCCATTTCCTAGACAATAACATGGCCCACTTAGCTCGGCAGTCAACAATGACAACATCAAGTTTTATATTTTTACATGGGTAGGCTGCAAGCTGTACCACCAAACCCTTCACACACCCTACCACTGACACCTCTCTAGAATCCATAGCAAAACACTTCCCATATGCTACTGTAATCTTAATATCCAACTCATTCATGACTTCCAAAGGCATGACATTGCATGATGCCCCGAGTCAAACATGCAGTTGTGTAGAAATTTATCCTTAATGATCAGAGTGGTGAAGAATGGATCCACATTCAGCTGAGAATCTACTAAGGATGTACCAGATAAACCTTAGGTGGCTCATCTATCTATTCTAATGTTGGCGGTGTCTCTAATTCTTTAATGAGTGGGGGAATCTCAAACATATTCACATTTCTACCTAGGGCAGTATTCTCCTCCTTAAGCCCCAAATACTCAAGAGCTCTCTTTGTGTGCTTAAGAATCCTAAGAAAATCAATAATTGGAACTGAGATCTTGATTTGACTCAAGACTTGGGAAATATCATAAGGGGTAGGCTTTGGCAAGGTGGAATTGGAAGGAAGGTTGGCACACTCATTAGATGCAACATGATTTTTGACAGCTTGGGCATGAGGAGGGGTATGATTTTTTTTGGGCTGCAGGCTTTTGACATAAATGCATCCTTGTTAGGAGCCTCCTTAGGGATGTTTGAAAGCAAGGGAGATTTTGTCTTAGCTTGAGGCCCCCCCCTTTAACATCCTTACTCCTTGTGTTATATTCCTTCTCTTGAGCAGCAATGACATTCATCAACAACTTTCTGTCCTCCTCAGATGGGATGTCTCCATCATACTTCTTTATCATTAAAGCCCTTAGATATTCAAAGTCATTATTGGGAAATTCAAAATCTTGTACAGTATCTACGTCTAAAGTATGAGAGGGAGGAAGAATAGGTACCTAGTGGATGCAATCCCAAAAATGAGGAGGAGTTCTAGCACTTATTACCTCAGTTGAAGTTGCCCCTTGTTGTGAGCTTATAGAGCAACCCATCATGCAAATATCATCATCATTGTCATCATTTGCTTCTTGTTCTTCCTTCTGATCTTCTTCACATGGAGCATGGGGCATGAAACATCTTTCACATCAATCAATGACATCTGTCTCCTCCTCCACAACAACAAATCTAGCGAGCCAAAGGATCGAGACACCATTCTATTTTCCCTTCCTTGGGGCAGCTATTTCAAATCCAACAAGTCCTTTGCCTCTGTAATAAGATATTTGGTGATTTGTGAATCTGTCTTGGCCTTGCTACTTGTGTTGACCCTGTGAACTCTGTCAATTCCTTTCTCGGTCCCGACTAGTTTGTATGATATTTCTTTGACATCCCCTACCAAATTCTTCACAACTTCTTCCAAATCTACAGCCTTACTTGTTTGGGGTTTTTTTGGGTTAACCAGCTTAACACCATCCCTCTTACGAGGCTTACCAATTTCCTTGATATTGTTTTCAATTTGTAAAGCCATAGTGAAGGCCTTCCTTAAATTAGTAGGGTTTTTTTCCTCAAGTAGAAAGCAAGGTTTTTATCAAATGCATCTGGATATTTGATCAAGCATGATTCATCACAAGGCCTTATCCTAATAGGAAATATCCTTAAGGTCTTATTAAAACTTGTGTTGAAATCATGTACTGACTCATTAGGATTATTTTTTATGTTTTCAAATTCTATCAAGAGAAACCTAGGGTCAATTCTATCACCATACTACAATCTAAATGCATTGCTCATCTCTATCCAAGAATCAATAGAATTGTCTAGAAAATATTTATACCAGTCCCTTGCATCCTCTTCCAGAGTATGGATAAATAGCTTGATATACACATCTTCATGTTCAATCTCAAAGTCTTCCATCATATTGATAAAAAGCTTTAAATGTTGATCACTAGTTATAGCATTGTTTCCTTGGAACTTTGGCAATTTGTTCCTTACTTCTTGAGGAACTACATTTGGATAACCAACCATCCCTACAAAATTTATAGGTCCAAAGGTATTCACAACAAATGGAGGTGGGTGGGGAAACACCATGTTTTTGGAGGAGGTGACCACGGAGGGTGAAAAATTGATGAGGGTCGTAAGGTATTTGAAACATAGGGGTATAAATTTCAAAATGGATATCCCCTAAAGGACTAATTTCTTGGAAATCCCTATCAAATTCTAAAAAGATAAGGGTAGAATGAGAAACAAACTTTTCAAAATAAAATGAAGGCCCCTCCCTAGTTGGAGAGTTCAATTCCACAAAGAGGCTACCTAACTCAGAATCACTTGAATTGTAGTCTTCAATGATAGGCCAGTCACTTTCATCAATGGAGATCCCCTTTCTTGTCTATTGATTTCCCACAGCTCTCTAGGATTTTCTTCCTTCTAACTTTGCTTTTCCTAGCTTTGGAAATTATGTCCTAGCAGGATCCCTAGCAAAGAAATACCTTCTTCCTTCCAAATTTGCAAGAGTTAGTAACAAAAATCACTTGACAGAGGTTAAGACACCGGTACTCATCAAGAATCAAATCACAGGGATTCGTCACTAAGGATATCCACCTTAGTTGTGTAAATGCACTAAAATATGATCTATCAAATGTCTGTTAACACTAGAAACTGGAAATGGAAAGACCCTGAATTTTCTTTTACCCATATTTATTAATGAAACCTATTGCAAAAACTTATAGAGACTGGAAAAATTACATATAGCACCATGTTCTGAATATGATCTATAGTCCCCGGAAATGACGCCACTTAGGTGTTGGTACCCAAATTGATTCTACTTCAGAGTATGAGAAGCATCACAGACTTAGTAGGAAGCTTAGAGACAGATAGATCATGATGAGTTGTTTTGTAGCTGAGGATGGGATCTAACTGGCCCTTAGTAACTCAGATGTGGAGAAATGGATAGCACCCTCAAGAGCATTTGATCTATCCTTTGTATTTTAGGTTGTTCCTTTCAACCAAGGTAAGAGAACCCTTTTGTAGCATGTTCTTCATGGAGGAGATGGAGATATCCTTCCTAATGAAGTTGTTAAGGAGACCTAGAAGAAAATATGTTCAATGCAACAAAATCTAACTCTCACGAGTTGTCACTCTAGATAGTGGAGATATTCTCTAGGCAAGGTTCAAGCTACTAAAGACATTTGGAATCCTAATTTTTTCTGCATGTTTTGGTAATAAAATTTATGCATTTGTATACACACATGACAAAAAGGGGTAGTATGGGTAGGATTATTTGTTTTTAAATAATTTTTTTGTGGGAGGTGAGGAAGAATGAACTTGATTTTCCAAATCTATGAGAACTCTTACAAAATGGAAAGTCTAGACAACATAATACTTTGGAATAGCTAAAATGTTCCTTTAACTAGAATATGTGCTTCAATAGAGGCCCAGATTAGCACTTTTCCACACAATATATGAATTTATAACACAAAGGGTCATGTAAGAAGACCCAATAAAACATAAAAACCTAAGATCAATCATGCCTGAGGTACACCTAAAGGATTACAAATAATCTCTGTCAACAAATGAAAGAAAAGTGATTTTAAATCATTTATTCCACCCCAGATGAAATTCCTTATGAGAAATGAGATTACAGATGCCACTAAACTGTCACAAGGATTGAGACCTATGTGATTAACATAGATTTTGATAGAAGATTGCAAAAAGAACAAGAAAAACTATTTGCAGACATTCAGAAATGAAGCAAACACATTTTTCTCAAGATCAACACAAAATAACTCGAGTTGTATTAAATTTATAAGTAGGGGAAAGTTGTTAGACCAATATCACAGCTTGTCAATGGTTGTACACTTGCAACCACCTTGACACGATCAAAATTAATACAAAAGAGTTATACAAGCTTCTCATACGGCTTCTCAAAAGACATGCTCTGTCAAATTTTCCTCTTGCTAATTTTCTTCGAACTTTAACACTCCAACCTTCGCATGAAAAATTTATTCCATTTATAACATTTATAATAGAACCCTTCTTCCCCAAAAGACAAAAACATTTAATGCACTAGTGCTCACCATGATCTCGATCACGATTCTAAGAATCAGATTTGTAAAAAGTGTGTGTAAATATCTCCTGGCAGATGTTCATGGGGTATATTTCTTCAAAAATATCATAATTCAACTCTTTTATGACACGCCGAGAGGCGAAAAGTTCCTTTCGACGCGAGGGCGCGCATGCTAAGAGGCGCAAGGGCACCGTGGTAAGATGTTAACACGGGGTAAATGGATGCGCCCTTGGCGCAAAGTGTCGACGGGGTAATGGTGGAGGTGCACATAAATGGACTGACACGAGATGCAGGATTTTCGCAGCCCGTAGTAGAACACTCCTCCCTCAACTCACCAACCACTTCTGCCCTAATCTATCAAATATGGTTCCTGCCGACATGCTAAATGGTGAGAGAAAAAAATGAATGTAGTAAATTAGATTGAGCCGAGGAGGATAGTCGAGACCATTTTAATGGTGACGTGGCGATGTCTAAGAAGATCTCAACCACACCAAACTTAGATATCAAAATTAACTCCCCTCATATTTGGCGGAAAGCTTGTATGAAATATCTTTAATTGGGTGAGAAAAAATCATGAAGACTCACACTTGCTAGGGCTTACATTTGAATTAAATGCAGTGGAAATGGGGAAAATCAAATTTAGACTCTAAAGGTTGGAAAAGTGGAGTTGTGCTCAAACCTCCCATTGGTCTTTACTTTAAAATTTGCATGGTGGATGTTTCTCAACCCTCATGGAAGATTCAATATGTTTAAAATAGGCATTTCTATGGTTTGTGTTTATTGGCAAAACATATGTTTCTTCATTCCTCGGTGCATCACCTCTCTGTTAGTTTAGGGTTTTTATTTTATGCATCTTCCTACCTTGTCTCCTTGGCAACTTAGATTAGGTTTTTTTAGTAAATCCTCTGCATTTCTATGTGTGCATCTAAACAGAGGGAATAGGAATTCCTTTGATTTTTACAACCTTTTGAAAAAATGGAAAAAAATTCATTTTTCTCCCCATCTCTACCCTTGGGAAATGAGCCGAACATGTGTCCTGTATGAAATACCAAGAAATCATGAATACTCACACTTTCAAGCTTACTTTAGTAGAAATGGGGGAAAATCAAATTTGAGGATTGGTCTTTACTTCAAATTTCCGCGTGGAAGATCTTTAAAATAGGCACGGGGATTCCTTTGACTTTTACTGCTTGGAAAAAAAAAATCATTTTTTCCCCATCTTTGCCGCCCGAAATGATAGGTTGGCCTGGCCCCGGTGAAACAAAAGGCCAAATTATGCCATTTCATCTCCTTTTTGGAAAAGGGAAAATTTTCCAAGTTTTCATGCAGCTCATAAATGTCCCTTGAAAAATGGGCACGACATGTGTCCTGGGATATGTACCCTTTTGAAAAAATGGAACCGCTTCTCTTTTAATTTTAACAAATTTTTTTTCTCCTTTTTGGAAAAAGGAAAATTTTCCAAATTTCCCCCTGAAAAAGTTCATGTAACCGATGTTGATTGGAACCAGCTTCTCTCTTTAAAAGCTTTGACTTTTCCTTTAAGAGTCCGTAACTTCGATGTGACCGAAGGACATTTTGATGTTTTAATATTTTGAATATCATGGGGCAAAAAATCTAAGTTACCCCAATGGTCTACCTCCCCCCCCTTTGACTCAAAATGAATTTTGACTACCTTCTTTTCGGGATTGTGGGCCATTTTGATATTTTAATGCTTTTGATGATAAGAGGCAAAAATCCAAGTTGCCTCTGATGGTCGCTTCCCCACCCCTTTAACTTTTCAAACTGCCATGTGTCAATACAACACATCTTGAAAATATCCCAAAAATTTGAGACTTTGAATGAGCGTGGGCTCACCACTTGTCTCGGGCCCTTTAAGAAGTTGTTGAAAATTCTAAGGAAAGAAGACCCGATGGAGACCTCCATGTGTCACTATGGTGCAAATTCAAAATCCTTAAGGCTTCAAAAATGATTTGGTGGGGGTGCACTTCCATTTTAGAATTTTACTCCATTTTTCCAAAAGGGAAAAACATCCAACTTACCTCCGAAGGCCTACATCTCCGCCATTAGCTTTGCCACGTGTCCTCCTGCGGGGTCAAAGTGAGACTTTTTCCTTGCCACTTTAAAATTTTCTTTAATCAAAGCCTAGCGGGGCTGTGGGGAAAGCTCAAACATTTTTCCAAAGTATCCAAAAATAAAAATTTCAAAAACAAACCCGCCATGCCCATCCAATTAGAAGAAGCCATGTAAGCACCAAAAGAACTAATCAGATTTGAGTGGAGCTACGGGACCAAATTTTCCTTTTTCCAAAAATAAAAAATTTGACAAGTTAAAGCATTCATCCACTATCCCTTGACCAACCAAAAGAAGCCACGTGACCACCGAATGCTAAGGAAAAACTTTGACAGGAGAAAGATACTCATCAGACCGTTAAAAATATAGAAAATCACCATTCACGAGCAGAACCCAATTTTTCGCTAAGGATGAATTTTTTTCTGAAACAAAAACAAGTGAATCATGATTCCAAGCATCATTTCAACCATGGATTTTGATTTTCAAAGGTATATAAATATAAATCAACCATTCTTGAGCTTCCATGGTTGAGGAAAAAATAGGAAAAATAACAGAGCCCATGGATTTTGAAGAAATTAGGGCAAAACAGGGAAGACTTGGAGACCTCTTCAAAGGGGGACATGACAATGGATTTTTCTAACAACTCGAAGCATTTATAATGGAGGTAGAAGCTTCAGAACATCCACATCGAGAGATAAAACATTTTGCAACACGAGGATCAGAGGAAAATAATGGAAAATGGGGCGAGACAAACCTAAGCACCAACAGGTCCTACGAGTAATTCATTCGATGAAGAAATTCAATTCTAAATATATCTTCAAAAGACAAGGTAGTCAACTAGGATATTAAGGAATATTTAGCTCTACTTACTCTAGATATAGTTTGGTTTGTGTTGCTCTATCTATCTAGTTTATGATAATGTCACTAAACATACCGACTAAGATGATAAACGCATTCTTGGGCTCTTATTTACCTAAATGAGGATGTTCCTTCGAGTGTAAAGTTTAAGTTCATTCTACAGTTTCAATCTCTTCTATGGTAAAAATAATCACACATGAAGACATGTTATGCACAAATCTTATACTAGGGTTGAGTGTTTCGAATAAATCTCTTTATTACGTTTATAAGGTAGGAATACAACCCAGTAATTAATTAATCATTTTTTACACACTGAAAAAGCACTACAATATATTAACTTCAAATTAATTTACTATATATATATCAAACACTTTTTTTTCATACACAACTATGAATCAAATTGAACCTATGATTAAATGCACATTTCGTAAGATATCCCTAAAACTAGCATCTCATACATATTAGCAAATTTCAAATATAAATTTTCTATAACAAGAGACTACATTATACATTTATTCATTTTATAATGACCTATATAAATTACAATAATAAATAATGAATTACACACCGCCTTTTCACCATCATTTTTACATCTTGCAAAACCATGTGAGCATAAAATCAACGATAAATCACTAGCATTGCATCCACCCTAATCTAACATAATTAACATTTTTATATTTCCATTTACATATAATAATAATTACAAATTTACAATTGAAAGAAAAGGTTTAGAGACATGTATTCATTACATTTCATTTCACTTCATTTCGTAATCCAAGGAGAGAGAAGGAGAAAGGAAGAGAGAGAAACACCATTTTGTCAAAATTTCTATTTCACACAAGTTACACTATGGAGTTTTCAAACAGTTATTTACATGTCTCAAAAGTTTCCATGGTGGTTTGGCAACCCGAAAAGGGTCCTGCAACTCTCTTTTTACATTTTCCTACTAGCTACAAAAGCATTCGATTCAAGCTTGGAGGCTAAGAATCCACTTTCAAACGTTGTCTTCGATGAGAAAACACACCATGGTTAACATTCTACGTGCCAAATTATAAACCAAGAGTTCATACGAACTGATGAAATTCGGAACTAGCAAATGGTTTACAATTGCTGGCTAGTTTTTTGGGGCATCGATTGTAATTGGCCTAGTTGTAAATGATTGAAAGTTATCTCAAGGGCTTAGAAAACCACATCCAAAACTAATGTTTGATGGATGAATGTGAAATGTGGAACTTCCTACAAGTTCCCTATAAGGAGAATTCATCAAAGTTGATGGAACTGAGAACTTGGAAATAGTTTTCAAAAGGTGGTGAGTTGTAATTGGTCCAGTTTGACCTCATCAAACTGATCGAGGCCTGCAAAATGCCTTTTCTAAACTAACCTGGAATGAGATTTTTCGAACCGAAGTTTCTTAGGTAATTTTCTAGTAAAAGTACTAGGGGTTTGCAAAGGCAGATAAGTATTTCATTGACCTAGATTAGAATGACGAGCTGATACGAAACCCAAATTTTCAATTTAAGTAGCTTCCTACAGCTGCAAAACGGTGAAAAAGGCTCCTAGAAGGGTGTCCAAAAAGGTCACAAATGTTCATTTGGGGTCAATCCAAAGAATAAAGTGACACCTCACATAACAAGGTAAACGAAGGAAGCTTAACGACTCCTTTTCAGAGTTACGAAGGTTACTTGGCAAGTCTCAGAAAAATCGCAATTGATCTATTTAAACAAGGGAGCGGTCAAATCATTTACAGGGAACTCAACTTCAACCTGTCAATAAAAAAGGGTAATGTAGTAATCTAGTTTGGTTGCAACGTTTTCTAGATCATCATGAAGTGAGTGTTCAAGTTTATTGTCTACCAAGAAAAATTGGATCTTGTAAGCTACGATATAAGGTTTTACTATTTTTAAAACAAGTTTATTTTATACATTATAATATACAAAAATCCTTCGGTTATAAATTTTCATTTCATTGCAAAAGAAACACTAAAAAATAGATATTATGAGAGATGAGGAGAGATAAACCATGCTTGGGAACAAAGCCGGTTCAAACCATGGGATTTGGTTCAAGCATCTCACTTAAGCATTTTGTCGAACAGTTCATGAGCATCCACAATTTTACCATTTCTCCTTTGCTTGAAATCCTCAAAGTATTTTCCAACAAACCCATTTTGCACATTACCATTAATAAAACCACACAAGTTTAAATGGTATGCTGATAATAAGATTTTAGAGCCCCTCAAAGAAGTTAGCGTACTCCTCGTATTCTTATGTGATCTATAGGGGTACCAACAAAACATGTCCACACAACCACCATAGGTTAAATTGGTGTGTTGATGGTAAAGTTTACAGTTTCCTCAAGATAGCCAAAGCATAGTAAAGAATGTCGACCAAGAAGTCATAAAATTCAGTGGTAGGTGGAATATTATTACCAGCGCTTATGCCATTGAAGTATTTACAACCCTTTTCCACTAAACCTATGTGCTTGCAGAAAGCATAAAGAATGAAGCTTGCCTCCACAATTTTGTATCCATATCTACCTTGGCACATGCATCTACAATAGATGGGAAATCATCCAACTATTCTCCATGGTCAGCTGATTTGAGTTGTATGAGGTACAAACCCCCATGAATCATGATGGCAAGGAACCACAACTCAATTCATAAAAGACAGAACTCTGAAAATAATGTGGCAAGGTGCTAGGTCGAGGTAGCCTTCATTAGGAGCAATCGGGCCATACAAATCATAGACAGAATGTGACCTCAATGGCTCAGGTTTGGGTAGATCCAGAGCTCAGTTTGAAGGAACAATGGTGGTCAGATAGTAGATATGCAGAGAGCCCAACAAATTTGGGTGATTAAACAAAGAACTAGTGACCCACAAAGCGAAAGCAAAAATTTATAATGTGGACATAGCTCAATGCTCTCATTAACTAGGAAATCTCATGCGTATACCACGAGCTGAGTGTAAACACGTGAATGGTGAGTCAGAAAGAAGAGCATTCAAAACCAATCCCATCAGAAAATGAAGCTATGTAAGAAAACAAATAGGTTCAAACCCCAACACCGAACTACTCACCATAGATCAGAGCAAACTATTATGCATATAATAGAGTTCCGGATTACAACCAACACTACCATGATTGATTCAAATAGAAACCTAGAAGACCATAGTATGAGATTAAAATAAAGGAAAACCTAGCTCGGGTGTGAAGGGTGAACTCAGAGGAAAGAAAAAATGAGAAAATCAGAGCTTAGGCTTTGTCAATGGCGGCTCCACATAAATCACACAAGCTAGATCTCTAAAACCATGAAGATATCAAAAATCATAGATAAAGAGCATCAAAATTGATTCATGGCGGCCCCAAAAATTTCCAAAGCATTGTTACGCACCCACTATTTTCACTTCCAGCATGCAAGTAACCATGTTTTTGCAGACATATCTGTCAGGACACTAAATTGTGTCATTACAACTAACAAACCAAATTTAAATTTACAACATGCTCTTGGGTTTTTTGTGTAAATGGATGGAGCAAACAATTAAAAAAATCATTTATTAGTTAGAAAGGAAGTGATAAATCCTTCCTTCCACCTTCCCACACAACACAACCTTTCTACCTCTTCCCACATTCCTACCAACCCGACATGGACATCACTAATTCTATCAAACTTTCATTGTTTTTTTATCAATATTTAAATTTTCTTTTATTTAAAAATGTTTGTAAATGTTAGGCACTACAACACTTCCATCATCCTTAAATGAACTCTCTAAAATTTTCCTTCTTATTTTGTCCTCATCCGTGTCATGAACTTCTACTTGATTACATCTTCTCCCTTCACCCTTTTCTCAACTATTGATATGGCCTTCTCCATGATCTCGTCTACAATATATTGCAATACTTCCATTCTCCCTCTGTCTCCACCTAATTTGAGAAATTTCATGTGGCTTTAGTGTTCTATACTCTCTTATCTCAATGGTAAAATATGGATATTGTAGACAAAAAGTCATGCACTTGGGTACATTTCTAGGTCCTAATACCATACTTGCATTCACATGATTTCTAAGAGATAAAACTAGTAATCAACTACTTTCTTTGGCCTCTTTGATTTCTTTCTTAATTTATTTTTGACCTTAATACATGCCCTACATATTAGTATGAATTTCATTACTTCATCTTTCTTGGCTCTAAACACTAGTGCCCAATTAGGATGTCGGCGCAAAGGCACCTTCATTCCCTCTGGGAGACCCTAACATATTTGTATCTTACTCGCCCTTTCTTGGCCTCTTTTAGATTTTGGGAATATTTATTTCTTATGGGTCTACCTTTTATTAGTTAATTACAAAATTCAAACAAGGGAATAATTAAAATATAATGCTATGTGACAAAATCTACTATCATCACCTAAGTTCACATTCAAAGGAATTCTAAGAGCATCAAATGAATTCATTTAGCTTTATTCAAGGGACAAAGGTATGTTCATTCTGTATAAACATATAAGAAGGGAAGTTTATTTTGTTTCATCAACACATATATCTATATTTCTATATTTATCCATCGCTTGTTATCAAGCGAATCTTGCACAAGAGCTTCCTAGAGCACGATTATATCACACACACACAAAAGCTAAATGGATTCTGAAATGTAGTACAACACTTGGTCGTAAGTTCACTTAGTCAAGTATTCACTGGGGTCATTACGAATCCCTATTTATATATTTTTTATTTTTAGGATTTGATGTATTTTGGGGTCTTCCAGGAGATCATTTGTTTTGTAGGTTATAGGAAAATTCTACAAACATAGTGTGACAAGCAAGGAGTATATAAACAATAAAGGTTAACGACCACCTTATGACATAATGACTATCAATTTCTGAGCATTTTCATAGGTATATGATCTTAGAAAGGGTATCTAACACCTAAGCACCCCGGAACCACTTCAGGTGCCCTTTTCGAGCGTATTCGGAAGTTGCTAAATTTGAAGCATGATTACAATAGTTTTCCCTCTTGTTTCATCATTTGTTCAATCTAGTACACTTTAGGATTAATTACAAAATCATCTAAGTCTCCTTTTCTCTCTCTTACACTTAGGGTTTTAATTTTTCATTATCTTATTATTTGTGTTAGGATATGCACTTTAGCATATATATTCTACATGTGATTCTGTAATATCCTACGGTTTTGCAAATTCCATATTTTGTTAAATTATTTGGTGAACCCATCATTCAAGAACTCTTGGATCCTCTCTCATTGTTTTAATCATTCTCTTAAGGTCCTTTCACCATGGATATCACCCTCCATGCCTTTTTGCATGATAATACGGATTATCAAAACAAACTCAAAGTTTTTTTCTCTCACACTTATATTCATTCTCACACCTCTCATGAGTATGTATATCATAGGTTTACTAATTATTTATCTATCAATGATGAAAATATTAATTTTACATCGGCCTAAGTGCCTTCTCAAAATATTATAGAAAATAACACTCCTATATATTCATGTTTGTGTTAATAATGTCGGGTTAAGCATGCTTTATTTGAGAATGGTTCAAGGCTTAACATTTGAAATATAATATTTCTTCATCAAATAGGCCTATATGAGGATTCATTTTTCACATTCTTTGTTTTGTATGCATCGATTTGATAACATTCCTAAGTGTGTCTTTGGTATTATCACACTTTACATCTTTGTTGGGTCATGTACTTTTTCCGTCCCATTCCATGTCATGCCTAACAATGTTAATTGTAAAATACTTCTCAGATGACCTTGGATCCATGTTATGCATGTGGTCCCTTCAACCATTCATGTGCATACTAAATTATTATACCAAGGTGTGGTTTATGAATCCTTATCAAATCCTTCTCTATTTTACTATTGCAACACTATTGATCATTCACCGAAAGCACATACTTAATCCAACTTTCCTCTTAACTTAAAATAGTATGGTCATGGGTATCGGTATCTGCTTCATGATGGTTTTAGTGGAACTGGATTACGGAAACATTTAAAAGGATTCAAATATCCTCTTTTAATTTCTAGAGAATTGATCAAAATCGGCATCATATATCTCCCTCCACACACTCCATTTATTCCCGCCACATATCCTCTTGAGGTTTAGACTATTTCACATACTCACCATCACAAAAAAACAAAATTCCATATGCTTTTAATTCTACAACTTACTTTGGATAATATAATCCTCATGAAACTTTTCCACGATGCCACTATGGAATGGTTTCTCTTCCATCCTCAAATAGCTCTCCATCCCTCACACACACGGGGGGGGCATCATGCTTTCTTCCCCCTTTAATTGACATTAATTCTTCCTAATATTTACACATTCACATTATGATTCATGCTTCATACTTCATATTTGTAAGCATTATATTACAACTTGATACACTACATGTATCGTCACTACCCTACGAATCACTCTAGTTGCATGGTTCATACTCATTCTTTGAGGGTCTAAAACTGAAATGAACCTCACACCATTCTACACTTATGCTCTATGCTTTATGATCGAATATTTTTAACACATACACCATTCAAACCATTTTTCGATGATGCACTCTTGTTTTATGGTTCATTTTTGACTATCGAGTAGTATTTTATAAATGAACCTCATCTAACTCATACACATACATTTTCTCAGGGCACATGTTGCCCCTGTCATATTTCACATTGCATACAATTTCATTCATACACATCATGTTGCATATCTTGGTTGCAGATTACTCTTTCTTTCATATATTTACATCTAAACTTTGCTTACTATACTAGAAAAATACCATGTATGTAATTATTATTTCTATATATAGATGCACATTCAATTAGTACCACTATAACAAACTAGACCTTTTGCCATAATTTTTCAACAATATTTTTGTGGGTATATGGTATTGAAAAAATAGAATTGTGCAATTAGAATTGTATTTAATCCACCTTTTGATATATTATTGTATTTTTTGACAATTCATTATACCGTGGATGGTCGACAATTCATAAAATTTATAGATAACCTTTAATTTCTTAATTGTATACTATCCACATTTCGAGATGTTTGTAACATTTCTACAATTTGGGTTTTTGTTAGTATTCCAGAGTTTTCACCAAAATTTTTTTTTCTATAGATTTAATCTTTGTAGAAATTCCACAATTTACAATTTCGTATCTATCTTCAATGTTTTATTTGTGGAATTATTTTTCTACAATTGTTCTTACCACATAAAATGTGTAGGTGTAAGTTACAATTTGATTGCCAAAATAATTAATTGTGAAATTATATATTTTTTAAATGTATAAAAGTTGGTATTGACAACCAATTTCACATTCATTTAGATAATTATTTATGTGTATTGTCTACATTTAGAACACACACAAATATATAATTTTATTATTAAATGGGAATATATTTCTAGAAAACAAAATTAATGTTCATTTTATATTTGAAAAACATATTTTAAAGAAATGTTTACTATTCATATTATATGATTTAAAAATATAATTTAATAATCCAAGTATTATTTTCCTCTATGTATTCACTCATTTTTAATTTCAAAGAAATATCTAACTACAAACTAAAATAATAATTTAAAATATCAAAAAAAAAAAATAACAACTTGAAAAAGATCATATGTGGAGAGAAAATATGTTCGATTTATTATAGAAGGTGTACACATCATTATATTTTAAAACTTTCTACGATTAATAATGTCAAGTAAAGGTAATAGTTTAAAGCATTTAGATCACATCCAAAATATCCTTCATTTCATTTATATCTATCTTTGTGTGGCCCATGTTACACTCAATACAATGTGAGAAAATAATAATATTAGAGAAACCATTTATGAATTTACACTAACAGTAGAATATCCTGAAGTTTTCTTCAATTTTACTTGCCTACAAGTTATTGGAATAAGAGTTGATTATTCCACATGGATCTTCAAAACATTGGTGTATGAAAAATTGACTGCATAATATTTTTTGCATTCTACCGAATGGATGCGAATAATGCCTAAAATGATGAGCATTCCATGGTATTGGAACTACAAATATGCATAAACACTCCTATAAGACTAGATGATTATAATGAACTACATTTAAATAATCAATATTATTCTTGCAAACTTCTCCTTAAAACCTTGTTTTTTTAATTTTTAAATGAAGAGCCTTCCCATCAAACCTATATAACACACTATAAAATTATGAGAAGATGAGAAGGAAGTATTTTTGCTAAATCACAACACCCCTGAATTCTTGCAAGTTAATAACTAGGTAGTCGGTGTGATTTTTCAAACATGGAGCTATCATAAAGCTTGGGAATTTGTGAAATGGGATAGCTCTTTGGGCCTGCTTCCTCTCAAAACCTAGTGCCAAATACTCCAAAGTGTAGAGAAATGACTTATCTAACCCTAGTATAGTGTCTTCAAGGGGACAAGGATAGATCTATTTCGCATGAAAGTGAAATCTATTCTAAGGGAAGGAAATGCACCAAGAAGAGATGTTTGACAACTGCGCTATGTGGAAATGAAATCAAGTAAACTAGGGGTATGGTCAAGCACCATAGATATAAACACCTATTGGAAACCCACTTTCCAATAAAAAAACACCATCAAGACCCTTAAATGACAATAATAATAATGCACAAAAACCTATAACTGTAATAAACGAATTAGATAAGATGGAATAAAACACAAAGGAGGGTTGAAAACATCCATAGATTTTATTTTTTTGCTTCAATAAGTTGATACAATACTTTAAAAGTAGGTGCTTAAGGAATGAAATTTGTATTACAATGTTTTGTGGGGAAGTTTGAAAACACAAAAATTCATATAGACAAAAAATAAGGGACGGGCATATGCAAAGTATCGAACCTTTTGAAATGAGCCCATCCTTACCATTTATAGAAGAAATTTTTTAGAGAGGGAAAAATTTGAATTCTAGATTGGATGGAGTCCCATATTTGCTTGCAGAATCCTTTGGTGTTTCTCATGCTCTTGGTATTTGTATCCCATGCTTAAAAATTGGGTGTCCATACTACATCAAAAACTCCTTCACCTACCCTCCTAGTGTTCACCATTCCTCACTTTTGGAGCTATAAAACCTTGAAAATTACACTTTGGATAATCCCATTTTGAATTTATCCTCTTTAAATTCCCATCGACTGGTATTTCATAGAAATCTAAGCTAATGAGATAAATTTATGCCCATTTGAATAAGGGGTGGTTTTAGTGTATTATGGTCTGTATGTATTGTGTTGGGTGAGCCAGATCACCGAGTATCTTACCGAGTTACTCAAAGTGATGAGGGGTGAGTTCTCTTGGTTATTATATGGTGGGATTCCTTGATACCCTGACTCTATCATAAAGCTCATCCATTATTTTCCCATGGGATTTGCATCGATCAGGCTCCTCGCCAAGCTCCATCTTCACGTCAACCCATTTTCTGTGTCAACTTTAACCCCAAAACTCCTACCCTGCATCCATGGTTTACTCATAAGTTTAATACCCATTTGTGACACATTCTCCATTATGAGTGAGTTATTCTCATGTGTCTTTGACCTACCCACTTACCTTAGTATTCATTCCCACCATCCGAGTTGACCAAGTACAATGGCTCACCTCACCTACCCGCACCACATAGAATTTAGACCATGTGTTGATTTTAGAATTTTGGGGTTTTACCCCTTTGAGATCATGTCACTATTCATCGGTTGAGCCACTTAAAAACTCCTAATTTATGATTTTGTGAATGTCCGAAACAACGACACACCTCAATTTTTCAAAAATTTGGATTTATCTATTTCATACATTTTCCATGCCCCACTTTAGGTCTTTACTCACCCAATGTTCAAAAGATCGCCCCCGAGAAGCGTTCAAAATTAAACCCATCATAGCCCATATGAGGGCTTCAAACCCATCGAGAAAATGGTAGTCATAATCTGCATGTAAAAAAATCGAACTTATAAATCATTTGACAAATTGTAAGTGTAATATTTTTTTAAATTTTCAAAAGAAGGGTTGTGTGGAAAAATGGCTGTCAACTAGAAATGAGATTTGATGCCCATCCTATGCATTTTTTCTTGCTAGTCTTTATGTTTTTTGTTTTTTAAAAACTATTTTGTAAAAAAAATTAAATTTTTATTTAACCTTCAAAGTAACGTCTTGTAAATTTGGTCAAACATTATTTTCGTTAATGAAGGTGTATAGTTAGCACCACCACTTCCATTGTTTGTGAAATTACCATTTTCCAGCGCAACATCACAATGTCATAAATACAATACCATTTCCGCATAAACTGCCTTAAGTATTTACATGTGCATTCATAAAGACGAGTAAGTATTATAGTTAATTTTTTCAATAAAAGTTTTGAATCTCCCTCCACTTTTTGAGTACCTGAAATTTTGTATTTGTTTGTAATATACTGCTCAAAGTTTTCTCTTACAGTTATGGATATGGACACCTAAATATTAACATTTAATTCACGATATTCCAACTTGATATACAAAAGTTCTAGATAGCTGGGTTTTTCCTACATGCCACCGGTTTTCTTCAAAAGTTGCAAATAGCCAGAGTTTTTTCTACATGATATTTTGGTAGGTTCTACATTAATCATCTCTCTCCAATTTTTAAGCAAGTTCAACATCTTCTATTATACATTTTTTCCTTCAAAACATTATGGGCCATGCTTCCTTGTTGTTGTTTGTTTTTTCTGCTTTGAATTAAAACGTGATTTTTATTATAATAGTAGTTTAAACTATGTTAATATTGGAAATAATGACCAATAAATTTCAAATTTTTTATAGATTTTAGGAGGGATTATAACTGAAAAGATCATTGGCACTAATAAAATAAGATGTTGTTTTGAATTTTTCAAAAACTTAATAGGAAGACCTTGAAAAATATCAAAATGTCCCTAAAATTTTAGAAGACAAAAAGGATGAACATCAAATCTCAACCTTGTCGTCAGCCACTCTGACTTCAATTTGTAAATCTAGAAAAATATGGAACCAAATGGCTGCTAAATCAAACTCTAGCGGGATAACAAGGAGCTACATAAGTTTGTGTGGAGCTCTAGTGTTTCACTACTATCGGATGCAAACCAACTTGGAGTGCTTGCAGATATCAACATTGTTGTAAACTATCCCAAAATCTAAACTCCAAAGCATCACGTCAATGTTCAGGAAAAGGTAAAGTTTACTTTTCTATTTATTTGTTTATAATAGAAATGAGAACTCGTCAATTTAGGAGATTTACTAGATTCAACTGTTGATTGTAAAATCACACAAAAATTTAGATGATAAACTTTATTTCTACTTAAAAAATATTAACTAAGTTTTTTCCCCTAAATGTGAGGACTTTTTTGTTATAAATAATTTAAGGTATGTTTAATAGGGTTGAAATAAGAATGGAGTGAATTATATAAAGAATTTAGTAGTGGGCATTCCAGTGAGCAAAGAAGGTTATAGGAGAGGATGTCGAAATGAGAATCCCTATTATTAAAATAGGTCCAAGGTTTTCTATCGAATTTAATACTAAAAATTAGAGTCAAACATCAATATGTAAATCAAATATGCCTCTTGCAAACGTGATAACTATACGGATTATCCTTATCATGGTTGGATAAAACCCATAAAAATCCTAATTCACCTATTCCAGTAGTATTGGGTCTCATACAATCACTTGTTGCTAACATGTACTTCTTTTAATTCTCTATACTCTTTACTTCTTAAAATAAATATTTGGAATTAAATAAAAAAATAAAGATTGATTTTAATAATGTACTGCCCAATTCCCTTTGACACCTTTGTGATTTTTTTTTCGATACTATCATCTGCACTTATGGATATATTGTAGTTTTTGATATAGCATGATTAGTAGATATCAAGAGATACTAAATTGTTATTGATTTGATTCTTATATTATGCATATGGACTACTAGAGACATTTTATGTTGATATTGATATACTTTTGACATGGTTATTTATCTGTAATTTGACATGTGATATACTTAGTCATATTGAGTAGATCTTGATAATTGGATTAATGTGATGATCGTTTTGACATAAATGAAATATAGAATAGAAATGTGCTAGAAATTGTAAGTGATATTGTATTTTCATCTATGATATTGATTCATATATAGTTGATTTTAAATTTATATCATATATTTTGGCATGAATATTTTAATAAGGTGACGAGGCCAAAGGAGGTATTCTCATTTTTGTAGGTATATTATATTCATAACAATATAGGGGATTGGAGAAAAAACCACATCTGAATTCAAGAAGAATTCAACTAGGGTCACCATGGCACCATGTAATTGTGTGTGTGTTAGAATTATTGGTTAGGAGAAAATTGGGACCTAGGGGTCATGTGTTGGTTTGTTTTAGTTTCCCCTTTTAATATGTTAGGATGTGTTTTCCTTTACTAATACAAATTCACTTGTTTTTAGTATTTAGATTTTTGGATTTGTGATTACCCCTTTATTATTCATGGGTTGTAGTGTCTTAATTAAGCTAATTTAAATTTTTCTAACTAATTAAAGATGTGACCAAAAAGGAGTTCATTTATTAAACTTGATTTACTCTTGGATTTTGTGTTGAGTGAAGTGTGTTTGAGTTTTGAGTGTAGCACACTCTACCCTTCATGGGAAACTCGAATTTGGCCTTTAAGGCCAAATTTGGAAGCTTGTGGGACAAGTCAAACTTGTCCCAAACCTCTTAAATTCCCATGCCAACCCTACCTATGGGTTGGGGGGTAAAATTTAGGCTCTTTTAGGTTTTGGGAAGTTAAAAAGGTAAAATGTTAACTTCACTTTCATTCAAATATTTAATTTTATCCTTTGGGGGAGTGGGCTTATATGGAGTGTGAAAGGTTCTTGTCATTCCTGCAACCACTTATTAATTGTGCATTGGAATATGAGGTTGACCAAGTGATGTGGAGTGGAGAGGAAATGAGGTGGCATCCTACTTGGAGCCACATCACCCCTCCCTCTTGTTTATCTATTTATTTAATTCTTGTTGTTTGTTTTGGGGTTGGATGATCATTTTTAGTCTTTTGAATTTTTGGAGAGTAAGAGTATTTTGAGAGAGTTGTGGATTTTTGGAGCTTGTTGGATGCTTTCTTGATCTTTGGAGAGGCTTGGAGCTTCATACTTGGAACAAGATCTACCATGGAGAGGTAGGAGCTTAACCTTAGTTTAAATTATATTACTTGTTTTATTGTATGTGTGTATATGTTGTGTTGAATGTTTGTTTTCCCTTTGGAATGTTGCGTGGGTATGGGTAGATTGCCTAAGTTTTGAAGTGGGAGGAGACTATGGGGAGTGGGAGGCATAATAGTTTATCCTTTTTATGGAGGGAGTTTGGGTTCCCACCCTTTTTTGAGGGATGCTTGCATTTCCTTTTTGTTCTTGCTATGAGGGAGACATAAGAGATGTAGGGAGGCATAAGAGTTATGGAGGTATAAGGGGTACTTGAGGGAGGCATAAGAGTTGTAAGGGGAAATTTTGATTTATATTGGAGGCTTTTGGGTGGGCACCCATTCCCATTGGGAGGCATAAGTGGCCTCCCCATAGGTCTTACTCTTTTGGCTTCCTTGATAAGCCTTGTGATCTTGTTGCTTTTGTTGTTTTCTTCTTGTTGAGTTGTTGTTGTGTTTTGTATGTAAATGGAATGAATGTGAAATTATATGTTAAGTATTGTGGAAGCTAGTAGTTGCCATGAGTTGAGATCTTCTCCCATTGTAATGTGGTTGGGGCTCGGGGGCCAATGGAGAGGATGGCTTCTCTTCTCCATTGGGTATCTTGGTTGGGTGGAGAGAGTGTTGCCTCTCCCCCTATTTTGTTGTGAATCAAGAAATTTCTTGGAAAAGCTACCTTGTTGGTGTTTGGAGGATTGGAGTCTTGTTAGTGACCATGTGAAACTTCCTTGTATTTTACCCACTTAGAGTGGAAGAAATTGTAATAATGTATTCATTCTTGTATTTACATTTTGTATCGATTCCCAATTCAAATGGAGGAAATTGTATTGAATTTGTAAAAGAAAATTGTAATCCAATTGTTGTTATTGTTATTGTATTGCATGTGGGGAGAAACGAATGAGAAAAGAAAGAAGAAAGAATGTTATTCTAAAGTTAGTTTGCAAATAGAAAAGAAAGTATTTTCTTCTTGTTGAGATATTGAATGTATTGTGAGAAGAATAGTGTTTGTATTGAAAGATTAATCTATTTTACAATGGAAAAGAAAGTATATATTCATTGAGTATTTATTGTATTGTAAATGTGAGAAAGAAGAAAATGTAGAGATTGTTAGAAGTTGAATTTGTTTACAAAATATCATGGTATGGAAAATAAAGTTAATATGGTTATTTTGAATGAATAAACATTGTAGTAAAATGAAAGAGGAAAATAAGTTAGATTATATTGCATTTGGAAAGTTGATTTTATATAAGGAACTCGACAAGTAATGAAATAGATTTATTTTCCCTTTTGCTCTTGTAATGGAAGAAGGAATCTAGTAAAACAAATAGAAATTACTCTTATAAGTAGACAAATTCTATTACAAATGGAAACACTTTAAAATGACTAGACTTAACTATGAAATGAGTAAATGAGAAACAAACCTCAATTTGGAGCTTTAGAATGAACAAAGACAACTAACAATGCATTTTTACACCCTTAAGCAACTTTAGTTTTTGTAAAATTCTCGGCATTAAGGTTTTGATTTTCATAAACATGACCATCGTCTGTGCAGAGCAGCGGTCCCATAACCGCCACTTAGGCTATGGAGCGATCTAAAACTTCGCCACTCAAGAGGGCGGTGGTCTTGTGTTTGTCACCCTGATTATGGCAGCGGTTTCAACTGCCTTCTACGGAAGGTGGTGGCCACTGTTTGTCACTGGTAAGGTGGTGGTCCAATCTAAAAGGAAATAGATTACATAAATAAATGACAAAACTAAACTAAACCTAGACTAAATCTTGTTGTAGAATCCTTCATGGCTTCTTCCTCTTTGCTCCCATGGCTTCCTCCTCCTTAACCTCTGCAAATCTAACAAAACAAAATGAACCAAATGAGAAGATTAGAATGAGAAAAGGTTTTAATAGACTTTCATAAGGAATTTTTAGGGATTTGTTGAGAACCTAGGATCTAGTGGCTGAGATGGATTTAATCCAAGGGTGGATAATTGACCCTACCTTTATTAAGAAGAAATGTATCTTAAATGTTTAATGTAAGATCCCAAGGGTATGTGTAGATGGGTGAGTGGGGACAATTTAATTGCCTAGGGGTGTGATGTCCCTTTTCAAACCCTTAGTGTGTGTAGAAATTTATTAAAGGATCCTTTAAGCTATTAAAGTAATGCATTTAATAATTTTAGCATAGGGTTAACCTTGTTATGTTTTAACTTAATTGAAGAGACGAAAACATTTAATCAAGTTAATTAATCCTTGTTTTCTTCTTATGGAACATTTGAGTAATGAACCCTAATGGTCAAACACCCTTGTAACCTTCTTTATAACTTAAAAAAAAAAAATTAGTCACATTTTTGGGTTAAGTGTTAGGTTGAAGCATGTTCTTAGAACGTCATTTTTGTGGGTGTTACACTTGGTATCAGAGCCATGGGTTCAAAGCTTGGACCCTTGGGCACACCTAGAAAACATGAAACATGAAAATATGACCTAGTGTAAATTGATTCTTTTAAATCTAGGAAACCACGATGTTTTATAATTGTATGAAATAGAAAACTTAGAAAACTAAGACAAGACCTAGAATGTAATGGATTAACTCTCACCTTGATGCAGGCGGGAGGCAGATTAGGTGAGGGGTCTTTTCATATAGACCTAGATATACCACCTCCAGAGTAGGATGTAGCGACCATTCTACCTCATATTTTAAAGACGCTTCAAGACGTCAATGCCATTATACAAAGAGAGCCCTTGGGAGGATGATTTGCTAGACATGGTATGGAGCCATCAGAGGCTCAGGCATCCCCTCGACACAATGAGGAGTATAGGGTGGAAAATCTCGCACGTAAAGTTGGTTAGGCAGATTCAACATATAGAGGACATGGGGATAGGATCTCAGGACATAGGGACAGGTCTAAGAGCCTAGATAGAGGGAGGAGCATGTACAAAGATCTAGGGTTGTCAGATGTTAGCAATAGACCATATCAGGGAGATCTTGAAGCTATGACCATCTCACTATTCAGGTGACATAGGAGGTTTTCAGGAAGAGGCTTGGTTCATGAGCTTGAGTGGATGCTTCAAGCTTTGTCCTTGTACTAGCAACACAAAATCTCGTGTTGTGATCCATCTTCTGAGGGATGGAGTAGGAGTTTGGTGGAGGACCGAGGAGTAGAAGCTCCATGTTGATTCAGAGATAGTCACCGGGGAGTTTTTTTTGAGGAGATCATTTCATGAGTAGGCATTTGCCCAGGAGGATTATACAGAATAGATAGATGAGTTTCATGACCTCCATCAGGCATTGATGATTGTAGCTGAGTATGAGAGTTGATTTCTAGACCTACTCCAATATGTCAACTATATGTAGGATGAGAAGGAACAGATTCACAGGTTCATTAGGGTCCTGAACTTGGATTTGGGTGGTGCGGTACGCATTCACTACCCACAGACATTAACAGAGGCCGTGGAGAAGGCCTATATTATAGAGGAGACACGGGGGAAGATGTAGCAAGCTAGAGATAGAGTTCAAAGCTATATCTAGAAGATGCAAGATGGTAAGTCGAAGGGGTAAGTTCCTCCTCCACAAGGTGGACAAAGTTTAGGGTAGGCTTCATTTAGGCCAGCACAACAATAAGAGCAGAGACCCGCCCACCTTACAAACCTCCTTAGAGATTTGATGTGCAGAGAGGATGGAGCATGGGGCCTCCTCCTAGGGGTCCCACCAGACACAAGGTGTGCCAAGAGCTCAATCAGTAGAGACCTCAGCAGTCCATATCCGGATCATCAGGATCCACAACTCAGACATCTAAAGTACTAGTTGGATCTGCATCACACTGGAGAGGACTAGGCAGCATTATGGTTGTGGTGTTGTTGGACATCATTAGAGAGATTTCCCACAAAACCCTAACAAGGGTAAGAAGTAAAGATTAGATCTACTATTGGTGATATGGCATGGAGTCATCAGATCTACACATCGGTCACGAACTACCAAGATGAGCACCAGAGTACCGTGATTGTGATGACAGGTAGTATTGGTGGTATTTCCACCTCTCTTTTATTTGATTCCAGTTCTTCTGATTCATTCATTACACCATCCTTAGTAGAGAGTTGCAGGCTGGTGCCAGTTAGGTAAGGTTGTAGTTGGGATGTTGAGATGGCTTCTAGAGCCAAGATTTCTATAGAATCCTTAGTTAAGGATTGTGTAGTGGATTTGGGACCCTTCACCACTACCTCGGATCTTTGAATCCTTTCATTAAGGTCTTATGGTATCATTTTAGGCATGGACTAGTTATCTACTCACAGAGCTAGAGTGGATGTTTTCATAAGACTCTTTCTTACATAGATAATATTGGAGTGGAGTTAGTGATATTAGGAGTTAGGACGCCCATTTCCATTTGCACCATCTCCACTATGCAGCTTAAGTGGTGTGCGCGATGGGGTTGTTAGTTTTATGTTGTTACGGTTAGTGACAGATCGGTGGATGATTCTAGTGGACCATCCCTTGATGACCATCCCATCTTGAGAGAGTTCACTGATGTGTTTCCAAGAGAGATATCAGGTTACCTCCCCCATGTGAGATAGATTTCCATATAGATCTATTTCAGGTGTAGAGCCTATCTCACGAGCACCGTATCGGATGACTATTCCCGAGCTATGTGAGCTCAAGTTGCATCTTGAGGACTTTTGGAGAAGAACCTAATCCATCCTAGTGTATCCCCTTGGGATACACCGGTGATCTTTGTGAACAAAAAGGATGGATCTCTACGGTTGTGTATTGATTACCATCACCGAATAAAATAACAATCAAGAATCGTTACACCCTTCCATGCATTGATGATTTATTCGATTAGATGAAGGGGCTAATTTTTGTCAAAGATAGATCTTAAGTTAGGGTACCATCAGCTTAGGATTACGGAGGCGGATATTCATAAGACCACTTTTCGCATGAGATATGGCCACTACGATTTCATAGTGGTAACTTTCAGTTTGATGAATGCCCCCGTAGTGTTTATGAGTTTTATGAATGGGGTATTAAGGAATTTTATAGATCACTTCGTGCTCATCTTCCTTGATGAAATTCTAATTTACTCATGTACGTGTGAGGAGCATGAGGAGAACCTTCACCAGGTTCTTCAGTGTCTTCATGAGCAGCATCTTTACGGGAACTTGGAGAAGTGTGCATTCTATTAGAAAGAGGTGTAGTATTTGGGCCACATCATTTCTGGTGAAGGTATCATAGTTGATCCTTCCAAGATTTGAGCCATCATGGATTTTCCAGCATCCACTAGTGTGACCGAGGGTGCGAGCTTCATGGGTCTAGCAGGATATTACAGGAGATTTTTTCAGGACTTTTCTCAGATTACACACCCCATCACTTCCCTTCAGCGGAAAGGGAAGAAGTTTGTATGGTCAGATAGATGTGATAAAGATTTCAGTACACTGAAGGAATACCTCATGATAGCACCTATTCTTGTAGTACCAAAACCTCAAGGTGAGTTCTACACTTGTGCAGATGCGTCTTTGGCAAGGCTTGGAGGTGTGTTGATGCAGGAGGGCAGAGTAGTTTCTTTTGAGTCTCACAAACTCAAGGATTATGAGCTCAATTATTCAAATCATGATCTTGAGCTTGCAGCAATGGTGCACGCCATAGTACGATGGAGACATTTTCTTCTTGGTCAGAGATTCACACTTAGCATTGATCACACGAGTCTTTACACCTCATCACGCAGTCCAATCTCAATGCTCGTAAGTGGTGTTGGATGGATTTGCTTTGGGAGTATGATATGGTGATAGAGCATGTGAAGGGGAAGGAGAATGTGGTTTCAGTACACCTTGAGTAGATGGTGACATATGGCTATGGCCACCTCGGTGGGCACAGATTTGTAGAGTAGGATTTTACAACAACTTCCTCAGGACAATTTCTACCTTGCATCCAGAGAGCAGAGATCAAGTCATAAAGACCCCTTGAGGGGATATTTGATGGATTTTCATTAGAGGTAGATGGCCTTCTCAGATGAAGAGGTTCGGATATATGTTCCTAGAGATGGAGGCTTGAGGCAGGACATTTTGACAGAGGCTCATGTGTGCCTTATTCAGGCCATCTGGGGTGAAGAAGATGCACGCCACCTTGAGACATTTATATTTCTGAAGATGACTTTGAAGAGATGTGGCCTTGTTTGTGTCATGCTCCTTAGAGTTCAGAGGGTGAAGGCCAAGCATCAGCATCCCACTAGCCTTCTCTATCCTCACGCCATACCAAAGTGGAAGTGGGACACCATTTCCATGGACTTCATTATTGGGTTACCTATGTCTAGATACCACCACGATGCCATCATGGTCATGGTGGATAAATTGATGAAAGTAGCTCATTTTTCTCTCGGTGAAGACCACCTATACAGCCAGTGTAGTGGCATGAGTATATCTTGATGAGATTGTCATATTACATGGGATTCCATGGAAGATCATTTATGACCATGATCCTTTGTACACTTCCCATTTCTAGACCACCATGCAGTATGCTCTCGGGATGAGGATCAATTTCAGCACAACATATCACCTTGAGATAGATGGATAGACTGATCAAGTGAATCAGATCCTCGAGGATATCTTAGGATGTACATTATGGATCACCTAGTTGAGATGGGAGGAGTATCTATATTTGGTGGAGTTTTCCTACAATAATAGCTTTCAAAGTTTGATAGGCATGGCTCCTTTCCAGGCATTATATGGTAGAGAGTGTAGGAAACCTCTTAGTTATGACATGGTTTCTCTTGGGCCAACATTACTATAGGATATGGAGCAACAGGTTACCTTGATCATACAGAGATTGTAGGAGAGATTATAGAAGTATGTGGACCATCATAGGACAAATCATAGTTTTAAGGTGGGTATGAAGATGTTCCCTCGTGTCGATCACATAAAATCCCTATCTATTATGGAAAAGGTTCTAGGCTTTCTCTAAGGTTTGTGGGTCCTTTGATATCTTGGAGCACCTCGTTCCCTTGGCCTATCGCCTAGCATTGCCACCTAGCTTGTCTCACGTCCATGATGTGTTTCAGGTTTCTATGCTTCGGAGATATATTTTTGATCCTTCTCATGTAATAGATTGGACCGAATTGTAGGTGCCAGATTAGGGGAAGGTGATGGTGGAGCCCGTACACATTATAGAGTGCTAGACCTTGGGCCTTCGTGGGTAAAGAGAGATCGACCGTGTTAGGGTTGATGGGATAGATATGATGAGACTGTAGATACATGGGATGATGCTACTTTACTACGAGTGCAATTTCCACACCTGTTCCAGTGACTTCCAGGAGAAAGTCAAGTCTAAGGGGAGGGGGATGTAGTGCCCACTTCCCTTTGACACCTTTGTGATTATTGTTTTTGATATTTTCATCCGCACTTATGGATATATTATAGTTTTTCATATATAGCATGATTAGTAGATATCAGAGATATTGGAATGTTATTGATTTGATTCTTATATGATGCATATGGACTACTGGAGACATTTGATGTCGATATTGATATACTTTTGACATGGTTATTTATCAATAATTCTGACATGTGATATATTTAGTCATATTGAGTAGATCTTGATAATTGAATTAATGTGATGATCGTTTTGACATAAATTAAATATGGAATAGAAATGTGCTAGAAATTGTAAGTGATATCATATTTGCATAGATGATATTAATTCATATATAGTTGATTTTAGATTTATATCGTATATTTTTGCATGAATGTTTTAATGTGGCCACGAGGCCAAAGGAGGTATTCTCTATTTTGTAGGTATATTATATTCACAACAATATCGAGGGATTGGAGACCAACCACATCGGAATTTGAGAAGAATTCAACTAGGGTAACTATGGCAATGTGTAATTGTGTGTGTGTGTTAAAATTATTAGTAAGGAGAAAATTAGGACCTAGGGGTCATGTGTTGGTTTGTTTTAAATTCCCCTTTTAATATGTTAGATGTGTTTTCCTTTACTAATACAAATTCACTTGTTTTTAGTATTTAGATTTTGGATTTGTGATTACCCCTTTATTATTCATGGGTTGTAGTGTCTTAATTAAGATAATTTGAATTTGTTCTCACTAATTAAAGATGTGACCAAAAAGGATTTCATTTATTAACCTTGATTTACTCTTGGATTTTGTGTTGAGTGAAGTGTGTTTGAGTTTTGAGTGTAGCACACTCTACCCTTCAAGGGAAACTCTATTATGGCCTTTGAGGCCAAATTTGGAAGCTTTGGGACAAGTAAAACTTGTCCCACACATCTTAAATTCCCATGCCAACCCTACCTATGGGTTGGGGGCTCAAGTTTAGGCTCTTTTAGGTGTTTTGGGAAGTTAAAAAGGTAAAATGTTAATTGCACTTTCTTTCAAATATTTAATTTTGTCCTTTGGGGAGTGGGCTTAGATGAAGTGTGAAATTTTTTTGTCATTCCTCCAACCACTTATTAATTGTGCATTGGAATATGAGGTTGACCAAGTGATGTGGAGTGGAGAGGAAATGAGGTGGCATCCTACTTGGAGCCACATCACCCCTCCCTCTTCTTTCTCTATTTATTGAATTCTTATTGTTTGTTTTGGGGTTGGATGATCATTTTTAGTCTCTTGAATTTTTGGAGAGTAAGAGTATTTTGAGAGAGTTGTGGATTTTTGGAGCTTAGTGGATGCTTGCTTGATATTTGTAGAGGCTTGGAGCTTCATACTTCAAACAAGCTCTACCATGGAGAGGTAGGAGCTTCACCTTAGTTTAAATTATGTTACTTGTTTTATTGTATTTGTGTATATGTTGTGTTTAATGTTTGTTTTCCCTTTGGAATGTTTCTTGGGTATGGGTAGATTGCCTAAGTTTTGGAGTGGGAGGAGACTATGGGGAGTTTTTATGTAGGGAGGCATAAGAGTTTACCCTTTTGTGGAGGGATTTTGGGTTGGGTGCCCCACCTTGTTTTGAGGGATGCTTGCATTTCCTTTTTTGTTCTTGTTATGAGGGAGACATAAGAGATGTAGGGAGGCATAAAAGTTATAGAGGTATAAGCGGTACTTGAGGGAGGCATAAGATTTTTAAGGGGAAATTATGATTTGCATTGGAGGCTTTTGGGTGGGCACCCATTCCCATTGGGAGGCATAAGTGGCCTCCCCATAGGTCTTACTCTTTTGGCTTCCTTAATAAGCCTTGTGATCTTGTTACTTTGTTGTTTTGTTTTTTTGAGTTGTTGTTGTGTTTTGTATGTAAATGGAATAAATGTGAAATTATATGTTAAGTATTGTGGAAGCTAGTAGTTGCCATGAGTTGAGATCTTCTCCCATTGTAATGTGGTGGGGCTCGGGGCCAATGGGAGGATGGTTTCCCCTCTCCATTAGGTATCTTGGTTGGGTGGAGAGCATTGCCTTCCCCTTATTTTGTTTTAAATCAATAAAATTCTTGGAAAAGCTACCTTGTTGGTGTTTGGAGCATTGGAGTCTTGTTGGTAACCATGTGAAACTTCCTTGTATTTTTTACCCACTTAGAGTGGAAGAAATTGTAATAATGTATTCATTCTTGTATTTACATTTTGTATGGATTCCCACTTCAAGTAGAGGAAATTGTAATGACTTTGTAAAATAAATTTGTAATCCAATTATTTTTATTTTATTGTATTTCATGTGGGGAGAAATGAATGAGAAAAGAAAGAAGAAAGAATGTTATTGTAAAGTTAGTTTGCAAATAGAAAAGAAAGTATTTTCTCCTTGTTGAAATCTTGAATGTATTGTGAGAAAAATAGTGCTTGTATTGAAAGATTAATCTATTTTACAATGGAAAAGAAAGTATATTTTCATTGAGTATTTATTGTATTGTAAATGTGAGAAAGAAGAAAATGTAGAGATTGTTAGAAGTTGAATTTGTTTACAAAATATCATGGTATGGAAAATAAAGTTAATATGGTTATTTTGAATGAATGAACATTGTAGTAAAATGAAAGAGGAAAATAAGTTAGATTATATTGCATTTGGAAAGTTGATTTTATATAAGGAAATGACAAGTAATGAAATAGATTTATTTTCCTTCTTGCTCTTGTAATGGAAGAGGAATCTAGTTAAACAAATAGAAATTATTCTTATAAGTAGATGAATTTTATTAGAAATGGAAACACTTTAAAATGACTAGACTTAACTAAGAAATGAGTAAATGAGCAACAAACCTCAATTCTGGAGCTTTAAAATGAACAAAGACAACTTAAAATGCATTTTTACACCCGTAAGCAACTTTGGTTTTTGTAAAATTCTCAGCATTAAGGTTCTATTTTTTCATAAACAAGACCGCCACCCTGTGCAGAGAAGAGGTCCTATAACCACCACTCAATAGGGTGTCGGTCCTAAGGTCACTTATGACAAAATTCTGTAGATCTACGTCACTGTATGAAATTTAACTATTTTCACTAATTCCTAAGTTGTAAAATTTAACCTATTACTACCAGCAAGTAAAATAAAGATAAATGCTTAGGAATGAGACAAAAAACACTCAAATGGTGAATCTAAAAGCATTCTTTCATTTATGTCCAAAGGGGTAGGGTTTGTCCCAAATTTAAAACCCAATTCACTAAGATCTTTAATAAAAACTAGATTGGAGGAGGAAACTCCTCCCAATCCTTAAAGGAAATAGATTACATAAATAAAAGACAAAACTAAACTAAACCTAGACTAAATATTCTTGTAGAATCCTTCATGGCTTCTTCCTCTTTGCTCCCATGGCTTCCTCCTCCTCAACCTATAAATCTAACAAAAGAAAATGAACCAAATGAGAAGATTAGAATGAGAAAAGGTTTTAATAGACTTTCATAAGGATTTTTAGGGCTTTGTTGAGAACCCTAGGATCTAGTGGCTAAGATGGATTTAATCCAAGGGTGGAGAATTGACCCTACCTTTATTAAGAAGAAATGTATCTTAAATGTTTAATGTAAGATCCCAAGGGTATGTGTAGATGGGTGAGTGGGGCCATTTAATTGCCTAGGGGTGTGATGTCCCTTTTAAAACCCTTAGTGTGTGTAGAAATTTATTAAAGGATCCTTTAAGCTATTAAAGTAATGAATTTAATAATTTTAGCATAAGGTTAACCTTGTTAGGTTCGAACTTAATTGAAGAGAAGAAAACATTTAATCAAGTTAATTAATCCTTGTTGTCTTCTTATGGAATGTTTGAGTAATGAACCCTAATGGTCAAGCACCCTTGTAACCTTATTTATAATATAAAGAAAAAAAAAAAAAATCGCATTTTAGTAAGCATTTTGAAGGGTTAAGTGTTAGGTTGGCCCACAAAGCGTGTTCTTATTAACGTTTTTAACATCCACAAACCCAATAGTTTATAAAATTAAAAGTTTTAATAACATCCACAAACCCAATAGTTTATAAAATTAAAAGTAGCAACAATGACCACACAAAAATAATTAGTGGATATAAAGTCTCGCCCATCTAATTTGTGTATATATTTATTTTAGACTATTAATTTTTGTCCTATTAATAGTTGAAAAATATCTAGTAAGTTTCCTTGAATTCGTAAAAGACTTTGAACTGATAATTCTTAATCTTCCCAATTAGCCATCAGAGTGTCCAAATTGTGGGAATATGGAGTATGGGAAGTTCATGAATATCATGCTTCCTAAGAATATATACAAGTTACAATGATAAATGTGCATCTATAGAAAGGTTCAAAAAGATTAGTGTGTTACACAAAAAACATTGAAGGATATGGGTGTGAAAGACATGTCATTTGAGAGTATGAAGCAAATTTTTGTTGGCATGCAATATTACAACCCTTTGTAGTGAATGGATTTGACATGTAGACTTGATTTATCCTTGTCATGTGAAGTGTGAAGTATTAATGATACTTTTCATCATGGAAGGGCTGGGCAAATATTTGCCCTTCAAAATAAAATTTTGACCAGCCCTTCAAATTTGATCACTGCCCCTGAGTTCCGAAATGGCTAACTTCCGAAGTTCAATTTTTTGGACTTTGGAACTCTGCGACTCATTTTTGGAACCTGCTCGCTTCGTCAGGATTTGTCCATGTCAACGCGGGCGACCCCCATGCGATGTCTTCAACCCGATGTCTTCGACCCCTCTTGCTGGCTCTGAAATGTTTCCCCAAGCTTGATGGTTCGATTCCCATCAAAACTCCGCACCTTGGTAATTTCCCGTGACTTGTGAGTTGGCTCGACCGAGGCCGTTATATAATGTTACCGAGTCGTGGGTTTCCCTTAGTGGCTTGGCTCGCCGTGCCGAGCTTTCATTTTTCATTCGGACCCATGATTCCTGTGCACCGAGCTAGGCGTTGCTCGCCATGCACTCCAACACTCCCGTGAGATTGGAAAGATTGATTCGAGGCCCCTGACTTATCAGATCCTTCAAGCACGACCAAGAAATTTGGTATGTTTCATCAATGAAAATAAATTACTTGCACATAGGTTTGTGCTTCTGTACCAATAGAGAAACGACGGAAGACATCTTGCAGAAGGAAAAGTTATATTAAGGGCCTTATAATGAAAAGCATTATTCTCTCCAGCTGGGATAGAATTATGGAAGCAATGGAATCTTAGATTAAGCCACAAATTTAAAATATATTTGAGGTATTTTTAACTTTTGTTATGTTCAGCATTTTTAAATGGTGAAGAATTTCGAACTTACATATGTACGCTAGATAAATTGTGTCTTTCTTATGTTTTACTATAAATTATATTCAGTATTATAAACCTTTATTGACTTAATAATGATTTTGATTTCAATTGTTAAATTTTATAGGATGCAGTGGATGTTTTTTGTCAGAAAATTTGGTTCTTTGTATTTTGCAGATGTCTATGGGTTGAAAAAATAATAATTTAAATAAAAGGTGTATACCACTCATTATGAACACTTGGGTATTAAGGGAAGACATAATGTAGTTAATAGTTCTCTTCTCAAAGAAGTATCTTGAAGAAGTAAGCAAGATACTTCAACTCAAGCCAAAATCAGTCCATATTAAAGACAACAAACCAAATATTTAAAATTAATTAAAGTTGGGTTAAAATCTCAAATGAGTACCGCTTATAGTATTTCACCTCTTCAATGTTCTACTTATGTATGTAGGTTTCATGGATCCTCTAAAAATGGAAAGAAATCAAAGAACAAGAGTCGATGGGTAAGGGAAGGAATTGTAATATTTTCTAATGGTTCATTGTAAGCAAGATTAGGATTGGGATTATCTCTTCATGCTCTAGAGTAAGAAATAGTGTGCCAAAGGGTTGGATATGCAAAGAACACAATTAAACAAAAGACACAACACTACGAATTTTGTATAACAAGATGCCATTGTTAAGAGTGTCATAATTTCTATAAAATGTTTTGGAATTTATGTTTTAAAAGGTGATAAGATCTCTTTCAGTTTTTGTGCTCCATATAACTTAATTCTAATTTGAAAAATAAATAACATTAATATTTTTAGCTTATCATATCAACTTGTCATGATACAAACTAGCTCTTTTTGTCTGTAGCACCGGGAAAACCTTTTGGAAAATTAAGATATTTCAATTGATTTTGATTCCTTCTTTTTCTAATCCCCATTTAAAATTTTATTTTTTTTGTTGCATGTGATATATTTCACACGAACTTTTCTTTTCTTATGACTTCATTAAGATGTTAGAATACACAACTTGGGATTTGTCCCATTCATTTCATTTCATGGTTTTACATTAAAATTAATACTTTATGTAAATGAATTTACTTCCATTCAAATTATTTTATTTGTAAACAAGAGGATGGAATTCACGACTTGGCATTCGATCTATTCATTCTAGTTTCATGCGTAATTTACTTCTACACGCATTTTTTTCAACTGTAAAAGTTCATTTTTCAAAGATTCTAGATCAAGTGATTTTGTTATAAAGTTCAAATGATGGGCATGTAATCCAATATTATTAGTTTCTAAAATAATAATGTCGAATTTAATGCTCCGGCTACTCCTAGTCCAAGTCACCATCAAATTTCTCACTATATGGACTCTTGCTCCTACTCTTGATAATGACTTCTTAACATCCCAAAATTTAGTGAGATGACATTAATAAATAAATTTAACAAAATTAAAAGTGAAACTATATTTAATTAAAGAATAATGCTATTTTAATAATTGGTTATTATTATTGTTTGGATATAGTTATCTTTTATAGTATATAGCATTAATTATCATATGACTATAATTTACAAGAAATCAATTTATTCAATGTAGAGTAAACACATTAGATCTTAAATTATGAAAAAAATTCTTCTTTTTGCTTGTATAATGAACGGTACATTTTTATGGTTTTATTACTTTAAATGCCTCTTTCAAATGGTAAAAAAAACTACCTTTCACTCATATAAAAATATCTTTAAGGGATCAAATATTGATGTCTTCTTGTGCATCACTTGTTCTCATGCGATTATTTCATCTTAAAGATGAAATGCGGTGTTTATTGGATTTTCCTCTCTTTTAAATTTTTTTCCCTTTAAGCACAAATTGAATTCATGAGAAAAATGTGTGTGAGATCAAGGTGATAAGGTGGAGCACATAACATATTTTATTTGGTTAGGAACAATTTAAGTTGGGAATAGGTGGGGGATAAGCATAGATTTAATTCCCACATTGGGATTTGAAATGGGACCTTTTTGAATCCTCACAAATGTTTATTTTTTCCTTTTAAGCTTTCATTCCACTCACATGAACAATATACATGAGGCTTAGATAGTTAAGTGGAACACATATAGGAAATATTTTTGGATAGGAATAATTTGATTAATGGAATATGTGTGAGACATGAAGGTATTAAATTTATTACCTTTTAATTTACAAAATTCCATTCATTCCATGTCTTACCTATTAAATAAAATTTCGTCCAATAGAAAACCTTCATGCCATAAAATAAAAAATCAACAAGATTGATTGATAGATAAAATCTACCTTAGATTGATATGTTTGATTTCTCCACACCTCAATTATTGATGTTTGTTCTACCACCATGTAATTTCCTACCTTTACTTAAGCTTACATCTAGGTAGGTAGGCTATAAATTGCTACAGAATGAATCCATTTCGCCTGGGTTTTAAACCCTAAAAAATATGAGTTTCCTCATTTTTTCTTGTATCCTCTTTGTGAGATTAAAATGATTTAGTGGAACACAAATAGAAGATAATATTTGGGTTTAAAAAATATTATCCATGGAATAGGTGTCGGAAATTAAATCCAAGTTATTCATCTACCTTTAATGTAGCAAAATTCTAAATAAACTCAATATACTACAAATAATATGAACTCCAAAAGAAAATAGATCTCCTTATTTGTTATTGAATAATGAATTAAAATGTTTCTTAAATAGGAAAAATAACTCCCAACTTGAGTTTCCAAGAAAACTCTAACTAACTTTGACTAAATCTACTCTAGGTGGGAAATTACTATTTTAACAATTTACTAGAACCTGTTATTCTTACTAAGTTCGCATGCTTATTCGTATGGGAAGAAAAATTACCATGAATCTTCTACATGCCTAAATTAGAGGAATTTCTAAATTTCCAACTCATAATGCAACTAATAGACTAAAATCAAATAATACCCTAAAATAGGAAAAAATTGAACTACAACTTAAATCCTAATTTTTGGCATCAAGATGGCAGATTTTGGGCCCAAAAATGTGCCCAAAATCGATCCAAATGGTATGGAAGACTGATCAATGCGTGCGTCTCATCAAAAAATGTGGTTTCAAAAAAATGACTCAAACAATCACTCTGAGCATAAGTTATGACCTTATCATGTTCCCGTTAATTTTGGTGCATCATTCTCCCCTACTTGAAAAAATAAATCTCTTCCAAGTTGTCTTGTTAATCTAACTTCTTAATCTCTCACTTTGTGACCTAAGTATCATCCTCTTGTTCCATTCCTTTCCAATGTACCAAATATTTGTTGTCTTTTCCATGTCGCGTGTCCATTTTTTTCTTATCTAGAATCGACCCACTTTTTTTTCTTCACTAGAACCCGCTACCTCCAATTTAATAATTCATCAATAACATACCCTTCTACACTATACCCATGAAAATAATACAAATCTAAAACATTAAAAACTATAGAAATATCAAAATTCCCTAGCAATTCTATCTCATAAACATTGTCATTTTTTTCCACGATTTTGTAGGGACCAACCTTCTTGTACTTCAGCTTGTTATATGTTCCTTTTCAAAACCTTTCCTTCTACAGGTATATCATAACAAAATCACCAACTATAAATACCTTTCTCCATTTTTGCACATCTCTTATTTCCTTATACTTATCATTACTATTCTACATCTTCTTCCGCACTTCTTCCCGTAATTGTTGTATATGTTTGGAAAATACATCTACATCATCAATGACTCTGCCATCAATTGGTAGTTATACCAAATCTAAAACCCCATTTGGATTACTCCCATACACAATAGAAAATGGAGACTTTCCTATGGATCTATTTATGGAACTGTTATATGTAAACTCATCTTGTGGTAATGCTAAGTCCCATTCTTTAGGCTTTTCCCCAACTATGCACCTTAACAGGTTTCCAAAAGTTTGATTTACCACCTCTGTTTTCCCATCGGTCTAAGGATGATAGGCACTTCCGAATTATAGTTGAGTTTCCAACTTCTTCCATAAATTACTCCAGAAGTGACTTAAGAATATTGTGTTCCTATCTAAAGTAATGGTTTTGGAACACCATGCAAATGAACAACTTATCTCGAAAAACAAATCATTACTCATGTCCCATCACTTATTTTCTTACAGAAATAAAATGAACCATCTTAGAAAACCTATCAAAACCACAAAAATTGATTCATTACCATGTTGTGTTTTTGGTAATCCCAAAACAAAATTCATACTCGAGTATATGTCGACGACCCTTTAGAAATAGGAAACAACATATACAACCCGTATTATGTGCATGACCTTTTGATACATGGAAAATTTGACACCTCTCCACATATCTTACAACATATTTTTTAAGCTTTTGCCAATAGTATTTCTCTTCTACCAAGGCTATCATATTATCTTTACCAAAATGCCCAGCCAATCCTCTGATATGCAACTCTTTCATTATATTCTCTCTCTTAGACCCAACTAGAATACATAGTTGGCATCCCTTGAATAGATAACAATCATGTAGAATTTACTCATCTTGGACATCTCCTGCATTTTATGACAACGGACGAATTAAACTTTCAATAATATTCTTGAAATCAGAATCAGAAGAATAAAAACCCTTTATTGCTTCAAAACCCACCACCTCATTTTCCATAGTGGTAAAAAACATCACACACGTACTCAATCCATCTGCAACTTGATTCTATTTTCCTAATTTATGTTTTAGAGAAAAAGCATAACCCCGCAAAACTGATACCCACTTTGTATTCCTACTATTCAACTAATTTTGTGTATTCACATACTTCAAGGCTATGTGGTCCGTAAATAACACAAACTCCATAGGCACTAAGTAATGCCTCTAACACCTCAATGCTTTTACAATTGCATAAAATTATACATCATAAGTAGAGTAGTTATTTCTTACCTCATTCAATTTCTCACTAAAGAAAGCTACTAGATTTTCACCTTGACTTAGAGCAACACCAATACCCACATGTGAGGCTTCACAATCAACCTCAAACACTTTATCAAAATCAGTAGTGCTAAAATGGGATCCTATGTCACCTTCTTCTTCAAGAACTAAAACTATCCTCAATTGCCTTTGTCCACAAAATGCCCATCCTTTTGTGTAATTTTTTATAGGCACTACAATATTGCTGAAATTTTTAATAAAATTTTTGTAAAAGGTTGCTAGACCATGAAATATTTTTACCTCTTGTTATACTCTATGGAGTAAGCCATTCAATAATTACCTTTATCTTCTATGAGTCCATCTTTATCCCATATGCTGAAATAATAAAGCCCAAGAATACCAAACTATCTTGCATAAATGTGCACTTCTTCATATTTGCATAGAGTTTCTCTTTCCTTAACATTTCAAATATCACCCTCAAATGCCTTAGATGTTTCTTCTTTATTTTTATTAAAGATTAAGATATCATCAAAATAAACCACATCAAACTTACCATTATACTCCCGCATCATGATGTTCATCAGTCTCATAAAAGTATTAGGTGCATTGATAACCCAAATGGCATCACCAACCACTCATATAATTAATTTCCTATCTTGAATGTTTTTTCCACTCATCTCCTTCTCTATTTCGAATCTCATAGTAACCACTTGAAGATAAATCTTGGTGAAATACCTAGATCCAGCAAGCACATCCATCATATCATCAAGGAGAGGTATTGGGAAACTCTAGTAGATTGTAATTTTGCCTATTTCTCTACTATTTGTGCACATTATCCATGTTCCATACTTTTTTGGTGTTAATAAAGTTAGGGTTGCACACAAACTCACCCTTGACCCCTTTCTCATGAGCTCTACCACTTGCCTATTCAACTCTCACGTAATGTTGGGCTAATCATATAAGCCGCTTGATTTGGGAGTGAAGAACCTAGAATCAAATCAATATGGTGTTCAATATATATTTTGGGTGGTAATCCTTCGAGAGCTCATAAGGAATAACATGAGAAAATTCTTGTATTAATTGTTCTATTTCTACGGTATTTGTGCACTTGTAGGTTCATCCTTATTTGCAACTAGTGCATAAAAAAACTAGTTGTCTTTGCATCCTTCACAAATTCATTTGCGAAAGCATATTTTCAGTCTTCCTCTTCCTTAAGAGGTAGAAAAACAATTTTTGTGCCATCCTTCCGTAAAGTATAAGTATTCTTTCCCCATTATGAATAAATTTTTGTCAAATTTCCATGGTCTTCCTAGCAACATATGACATGTATCTATAGGAATAAAATCACACCAAATATCATCATTGTATCTGTTCCCAATAGAAACACTTATTAAACATCTCTTATCAAAAGTAATTCATTACCCTCCTTAAACCATTCAATATAGTAAGGGTTAGGATTCTTCTCGTAAGGAAAACCCAATTTTCGACCATCTTATTTGAAACCATGTTCTCACAACTACCACCATAAATAATAACATTACAAACCTTTCCTCTCGAATTGCATCTTGTTCTAAAAATATTTTTACACATCCATGTATCTGCCTTGATATCCTTTCTTTGAGAAATCATCATCCTCTTGATCATCATATTTTCTATAATATCAGGTGCAAATACTATTGGCGTAGCAGCTGATTAACACGATGAGATCCCTCTCCACCATCAATTTGAGATTTTGGTGTGACGGAAAGTCATTTGGTATCAAGTTCGAGCTTGTGGTGTGATGGAAAATTGTGCATCTCTAATACCAGGTAGTTAAGAGCGCCACCCCCTAGAGTAGTTCTGGGATGGGTGACCTCCGAGAAATTCCTGGTGTCACTTCCTCTTAATATGCCATTGGGCTTGATTGGGTGTATACCGGCTCCATCATGCGGGAGGGTATTGGCATAGAGCAACTGATTAACACGATGAGATCCCTCTCCACCATCAGTTCAAGATTTTGGTGTGATGGTAAGTTGTTTGGTATCGTGAGCCGTGTAGTTAAGCACACCAGCTCCAAAGTAGTTCGGGATGGGTGACCTCGCGGTAAATTCCGGTGTCACACCTCCTAATGTCGTTGGGCCTAATTGGGTGTATACGTGGTGGGCCAAGAGCTCACGTGGTTACATCCGGCTTCATCATGCGCGGGGTGTGTTGGCATAGAAGAGTTGATTAACACGATGAGATCCTCTCCACCAAAGTTCAAGAAATTTGGTGTGATGGTAAGTCATTTGGTATCGAGCTGCCAGCGATTAACATGAGATCCTCTCAACCATCGGAGTAGTTCTAGGATGGGTGAGCGCACCCCCAGAGTAGAAATTCTCCTTAAAAGTGTCACTTCCTCTTAATATGCCGTTGGGCCGATTGGGTGTATACCCGGCTCCATCGTGTGGGAGGTTATTGGTCTGGTTAACATGATGAGATCCTCTCTACCATATGTTTGAGATTTTGGTGTGATGGCAAGTCGTATATCTCTTATACTAGGTAGTTAAGCTGCAGAGAGAAGGATGGGTGACCTCCCGGAAATTCCCGAGATGTCACTTCCTCTAAGCTCGATACCAGGGAAATTAAGGACATGAGAAGGATGAAACTAGTGATGTAAATTGATGCATCTCTAATCATGGGTAGTTAAAAGCGTACCGAGCTTGCCTTTGGTGTGAGTAGTCTTTGGGATGGGTGATTCCTGAAATTCACTAGCCTGCACGTATCAAGTTAGATGTCATTCGCCTCCTAATCCGTTGGGCCTAATTGGGTGTATACGTGGTGGGCCCAGAGCTCATGTGGTTGCATCTAGCTTCATCGTGTGGGGGTGTGTTGGCGTAGTAGCTGATTAACACGATGAGATCCCTCTCCACCATCAGTTCGAGCTTTTGGTGTGATGACAAGTCATTTGGTATCGAGAGAAATGACTTGTCATCACACCAAAAAATCTCGAACGATGGTGGCGAGAGATCTCATCGTGTTGATCACCGCTATGCCAACACACCCCGCACGATGAAGCTGAATGTAACCATGTGAGCTCTGGGGCCCACCACGTATACACCCAATTAAGCCCAATGACATTAGGAGGCAAAGTGACACTTGGGAATTTCTCGGGAGGTCATCCATCCCAAGACTACTCGGGGGGTGTGCACTTAACTACCCTTGCTGATACCAAATGACTTACCATCACACCAAAATCTCGAACTTATGGTGGAGAGGGATCTCATCGTGTTAATCAACTGCTACGCCAACAATTTCTAGGTCATGTTCATCTTCTACTTTTTCAGCTTCAACAAGATTTACTCTTAGAGCATCTGTTTTCCTCTTCTCATGTGTATAAAAATGTGGTCATTCAAAATCTCGATGCCCCTCTTCACCACATCTATAAAAAAAAAATGGTCTTCGTGGAGCCTCCCATCCTCTATCACCAACATATCCTCTTCTCCTAGAAAATCCTATGTCTCTTTGTTGATTATCGGAATCTTGTCTCATATCTTCTTACTTTTCCATTCCATGAGGTGATTCTCCCTATTTTGGCTGAAACCACTCATCCTAGAAAGGATCTTCTAAAAATTTGACGACTTTATTTTTCCTCAGAATTTATGGCTATTTGATAGGCATCCTCCATGCTCTTAATCCTATGCATACTTATCTCATCTTGAATAGAAATTTTTATCCATTTACATACCTTGCATCCATTTGTTCCTCAGTTTCTTCAATCTCTACACAAAAGGAAAACTTGTAGAACTCATATGTGTATTCTTCCACTATTTGTAAGTTTTGTCTGAGATTCTTAAACCTCCTATAAAGGGTTTGTGCATAATCTATAGGAGAAATTTATCTTTCAGCTTATTCTCCATCTTACTCCACATCCTAATTATTTATTTCCCCTTTCTTGACCACTCTTTCTATAGGTGATCCCACCATAACATAGCATGACCTTTCAATTTCATGCATGCAAATTTTACCTTCTTTTCTTCTGACATATCCTTCCACTCAAAAACTTTCCCCATGCTAGTCAACCAATGTATCAGCTCCTCTGGTTTTAGAATACCTCCATACTCTAAAACATCAAATCTAAGGGTCGTGCTTTCATTTCTTCCTCTTCAAAAACTTCTTCTTCATCTAGTCATCTCCACCTTGATTTCCTCTTTGGGTTATCATTGCAGAAAGAAAAACAACTTGCCTCTGTAGATCTTGCATATTTCTATTCATCTGGGAAATACGTCCTCCTCTTCCTCTTCCTCTTCCCGCCAATTTTTTAGACTCAAACCTATTATAATACCAAATAATGTAGAAAAATTCTAAACAAACTCAATATATTGCAAATAATATGAAATCCAAAAGAAAATAGATCTCCTTCTTTGTTATTTAATCATGAATTACAATGTTTCCTATTATCTCCGAGTCACAACACCCTATGGTTTGCATAAGTATGTGTACTTGAGCTCACAACGTGATTGGATAACATGGGTACTATCTCAAAGCTATGGGACTTTCTACTTGAGATAGACCTCTAGAAAAAGTTGGTTCTTGCTCCTACATTACCTGCCACAATCTACTCTAATGAATGTAAAACTATCTATCCTAATCTAACATTCCAAGGGACCAAGGAGAGGGAGTGCATGAAAACAAATCCTACACTAAAGTGGTGATACATGAGAAAAGGAGGGTGTGAGAATAGTATTCAATGTGTGAAAAATAGGAGAAAAGTGCATACTAGAAGGGGTGATAATAGTTCTCCACAATCTAGCAACTGCATTCTATAACACCACCTAAATTCTCCCAACTCGAGACAAAGAACAACCTAGGTTTAGTTAGGAAAAGTTAAGGAATAATTTTGTTTTTAGATGTTCCCAACAATATTCCAGAGTCCATAACAAAAGTTATCAAAACATCGTACACAACACTAAGAGAGAGAAAGTCATCCATAGTGTAGATATATTATCTTCTTGGAGGGAGCGCGGAAAGAAAATTTTCTTCCAGGCACAGAAAAGAGGCACAAGAGAAACTCTTTTTCTCCTAGGCGCGCAAGACAGGCATGGAAGAGACTTATTTTCTCATGGGCATGCAAGATGGGCATGCAAGAGACTCATTTTCTCATGGGCATGCAAGACTGGCACATAAGAAGATCGAGCATGCAAGATGGGTGTGCAAGAGGCTCTGGGGTGCGCAAGACGAGCGCACAAGAGGCTTTTCCTCTTCTGCAAACTTCAGAAGGCCATAAATTTTGATAGGGAACTGTTTTTGGAAAACAAGGACTTTTCAAAAATCTCTCGATGTCCTCTTTGCACATAAACCTTAAGAATTTATTTTGGATAAATTTTTAAGGGTTAATTTTGAGAAAACTCTCTACAGGCTTAAAAATGAAAACTGGTAACATTTGACTTATAAATTTTGTTCAATTCGACTTCCTTCCTTTCTCAACATGTCAAAAAGACATGGAGGGTTGCACTTAGGTAAATTTAGGATGGATTTCAAGGGTTAATTTGTTTGATGGATTTGCAAATCAAGATTTCCAATTATACACAACAAGAAGTCTGCAATTTTGCCTTTGCTTGATCTGAACGGTTCTTTAAAAGTTTCTTAAGTATTTTAGTTTGGTTGGGGTCATTTTAGTCATGCAACTACAATTTAATTGTTTCATTTCATTTCCTAAGGTTACAGGGTTGTTCTGTTCAATTTATGATTAATAATTACTAGTATGAAAATTATCTAACAGAGCTCAAATTCGAATAGATTTATTTACATTTAACCAATTTAATATATGATTTCATTCCAACCAAATCTAACATACTAAGTTGATTTAAATCAAAATGTGTAAAATCTATGTTGATGCATAATCACAAGCACCCATGAATGTCTTCAACTCGATGGGTTGAGACTCTCAGTGCGATTGCATAACATGGAGCTTTTCCCAAGTGTGGGACCTTGCGAATTGGGAAAGCTCTCTGGATGAAGGTTGGTTCCTATTCCTCTATTCAGATGCACACATAAAAATGTAGAGGGTTCACTAAAAAACCTAATCTAACTTTCCAAGGAGACAGGGTTGAGAAGATGCAAGAAAATAAACCTAATCTAGCCAAGGTGATGCACCAAAGGAATGATGAACAACTATTTTTCCAATAAACACAAACCATAAAAATGCAATACAATAAACATGCACAGGTAACCAAGGCTGCAATAAGAGATCATTTGAATGCAATGAATACAAGAGAGGGTTGAAATCATCCACAGACTTAGTTTTTATTGCTCCAAATATTGATACAGTCCATTACAATGGCCAAAAGGCACAAACATGCATTACAGTTTGAATGGAAGGTCTGAAACTCCACAAATTCTCCTACCAAAGAGAAGAAGGGAGGGGAAAAACAAGAATGTTCAACCTTTAGAAAGAGGCCCCTCCTTACAATTTATAGGAAGAAAAGAGAGGGAGAAGAGAGGAATTTAAAATCTACCCCAACCACCTCCGATTGCATTTAATTCATCTCATTATGGTGGTAGGTGAGAACCCTAGCAAACCCAAAAAATGGCAAACTGTATTTTGAATTTTTGAAGAAATTTTTCTCACCCAAATAAAGATATGGCTAGAGGACCTGTAAGCTTTCCGAAAAGTCCAACCTTGCATGAATCCAAGCTCCTGTGAAAAGTTATGGCCATTTGAATATTTCGACTCAGAGTGGTCTGCTTCTGTCGGGTTCGAGGTTCTCCTTTGCATTTGCATCGGGTTTGGAGGGTGCCTCAACATGTGTTTGATGCTTATGTTTTCCCGAAACCCACTTCCACTAGTGTTTCCAAGATTTCCTTTGTTTCGGGTTTGGAAGTTGGACTTGCATATGCATTGGGTTTTGAAGGTGGCTCGACATGTTTTCGCCCCATGTTTTCCCGACTTGTTTCCCGACTTCAAAACCTGATTTTCCTAGGTAGTGTTTCAGGTTTTGAAACTCCCAAGCATCGGGACATGTCTTGCAATTTTCATGCTTCATGTCTCATGTTTCCGAAACCCGAAACCGAAATCCTTTGTGTCAGGTTTTCGGACCTGCGCAACATATTTTCTTTGTGTTGAGTTTTCGACCATGCAATGCATCCCCCAAAACTTGAAATGAAGGATTTTGGGACTGGGGACTTTTTTGGCAACCTCCAAAACCTGAAATGAAGGATTCGAATTCCAGACTTGTTTTGCATGCATGAAAACCTAAAAAGACCTTGGCGGGAGTAGAGGCATGCAATGCACCCTTAGAAACCCGAAATGAAGGATTTTGATTTTCCTTGATTTTCATATTCTATTGTTGTCTATATTTACCTGGGGGTTAGATATATATAACAAGCCAAAAGATACAGTTCTGATTTCCAAATCATACTTTTCAAAAGAACATAGTATTGTAGCATTTCTTCATCTGTATTTCACTTTTCAACTTTCCAGAAAGACATTTCAAAATACATTCAACAATCAGATTTCAATACCTAATAATGCCATTTGAGTAAGAGTAATACAATCTTTTATTGATTCAAAAATATACCTTTACAACTTCTTATTTCATTTCATTCCCAAGGACATAATACAAATCTTTCTTTTCTTTCATTCAAAAATAGAAAACATAGTGCATCTCTTTCACATCTCGAATTATAACTTTCATAGCCAATACAAAACCTCTTTCTATCACAAAATATATTACATTGTCATCCACTTCAAGTGGGAAAAAGGTTTGACAAACATAATTCTCAAAAGGGACTATCAAAACTATGTTTTTCCTTTTCTCGAGAACAACAACATGAAGATCCTCCATTTTCAATTTTGATCACAACAAAGGCATGGGAAAGGCAACGCTCTCCACCCAACAAATAAATCCAATTAAATGAGAATCCATCCTTCTTCATTAGTCTCTCACCGAGCCATAAACACAATGCAATAATAAATGTGTTTTAACTCATGGTAACAATAGGATTTCACAAACACACATGTAAACATCACATTAAAAGCATAGTCCAAAACAGAATGTAGTTTGCAACCACATTAAGACATAACAAACAAAACTCAGGCTTCATCATGCAATCCAAAGGAGCAAGAAACTATGGGGGATCATACTTATGCCTCCCAAAGGGTAAATGGGTATCACCACCAAGAAAAACTGCCAAAATATAACATTTCAAATCCCTGACATGCCCTTATGCCTCCCCCAAGTACCCCTTATTCCTCACATTTCCTTATGCCTCCCCAACCTCTTATGGCACCCCATAATGAGTAAAGAAATGCAAGCTATTTCATTATAAGGTGGAACCAAAATCCCAACTCCCTCCATGCTTATACCTCCCCAAAACACTTATGCCTCCCACAAAATAAACCCCATAGCCTTCTCCTACACCATTCCTAGGCCATCTACCCAACAACCCACAAACATGCTAAAACATTCACAACAATAACATTCAACCATTTACATATACAATAAAAGAAAGAAAGAAGGGAATTTCAAGAGCCAAGCTCCTACCTCTCCATGATGGAGTTTGTTCCAAGTCCAAAACAACAAGCTTTCCAATGCAAAATATTCCAAGATCAACAATCCACAAGCATGCAACAATCTCCAATCTTCTCCAAAAGTAAGATCTCTCAAAACCAAAAAGAAGTCTCCCAAAAATGAAGTGATAAAAATGAAGCAACCCAAAAACAAGCTAAAGAATTCCAATTAATAGAAGAGGGAAGGGAAGAGGATGAGGTGGATCCATGTAGGATGCCACTTCACACATCCTCAACTCCAACACCAAATTCAACTTCATTCTCCAATGCATAATCAATAGGTGGGTGAATAATATGACAATTTTACTTACACACTCAAATCAAACCCAAACCCCAAAGGAATGAAATTAAAACATGTAAGAAAAGTGCAATAAAAAACATTCAACTTGACTTACAAAAATGCATAAAGAAGGTCTAAATTTAAATCTCCAACCATAGGCAAGGTTGGTATACAAATTTAAGAGGTATGGGACAAGTTTAACTTGTCCCACAAGCCTCGAAAATCAGCCTCCATGTACAAATTCGAATTTCAAAGAAGATGAAGTGTTTCTTACTCCAAAATCAACTTACATATCTCTTACACATCACTTACACATGTCTTACAACATTTTAATTCAAGGCCAACAACTCTATTAATTACCTTTTTGTGACATATTTTAATTAACTAAATTTACAATGTGATTACTCACAATATTAACACACCATTTAATAAATAATGAAAGGGGTCAATGCACCACAAAATAAACACATGCAGACATTAAAATAGGGACCAAATAAAAGAAAATACATAAAATCCCTTGGTCACATTTGAAGGTGATCCCCCACATGGGAATCCCTAACACAAACAAATACAGTTGGTATGGTGACCCTGTTGAATTCATCTAGAATTCCAAAGTGGTTGGTCTCTAATCCCCCATGTTTGTTGTGATATTTTAAACCTGTAAAATACAAATACCTCCTTCAACCTCATGGCGGCATCGAACATCCAAATGAATATAATATACTTCCAAAGTCATCAATATATATATGAATCACAACAATCATCAAGACAATCAACAATATCACTTACAATTTCATCAACAACTATATCATCATCAATCTTTAATTCAATTTTCATTTTCTAGGTCTACTCAAAATATCCAATTATCGCAAGTCTAAACAACATCTATAATATAACCATGTCAAACAGTATATCAATAGTAGTATATAAAATGTATAAAATGTCCCCAATAACACCATGTATCAGATATGAACCAAGTCAACAATAATCCATGCTCTAACATCTAACATCATACTAAATCAAAACTATAATAATGTCCATAATATAGTCAACAATGTCATGATCAGTATCAAAAGGTGTCAAAGGGAAGTGGGCACTACATCCCCCTCCCCTTAGACTCGACTTCCTCCTGTAAGTCACTCAAACAGATGGGAAAACTAAACTCATAACAATGTAGCATCCTCCGAAGTAGCTGTAGTCTCACCATATCTTTCCCATTACACTCACACCTGATCAATATCTCTTCCTCGAAGGCCTAGGATCCTATGATCTATAATGCAAATGGGCTCCACCATCACTTTCCCCGATCCCGATCTTCGCAACAAGGTCCAATCCAGCACATGAGAAGGATCTACAATATATCTCCTAAGGAGTGAAACATGAAACATGTCATGTACGCGAGACAAGCTAGGCAGCAACACTAGACGGTAGGCCAAAGGGCCGATACACTCCAAGATCTCAAAAGGACCAACGAATCTAGGAGATAACTTAGAAGCTTTTCCATAATAGATAGTGATCTTATGTGGTCTGACATGAAGGAACACCATCATGCCAACATAAAAACTACAGTCAATCCTATGTTGATCTGCATACTTCTCGCCTATCATGTGCCTCCCGTAGTCTCTTTGTCGATCAAAACCATATGTTTCTCCATGTCTTATAACAAAGCTGGTCCAAGAGAAACCCTATCCTCTAACTCATCCTAGCTAAGAGGTGTCTTGTACTCTCTGCCATATAAAGCATGAAAAGGATCCATGCCTATAGAACTTTGAAAACTATTATTGTAGGCAAACTCCATCAAGTACAGGTACTCCTCCCATCTCGACTGATGATCCATAACATACATCCTGAGCATATCCTCTAAGATCTGATTCACCCGCTTAGTCTATCCATTTGTCTCGGGGTGATATGTTGTGCTGAAGTTGATCCTCATCCCGAGGGTGTGCTACATGGTAGTCTAAAAATGGGAAGTATACAAGGGATTGCGGTCACAAATGATCTTCTATGGAATTTTGTGCAACCTAACGATCTCATCAAGATAAACCCGTGCCACTGCACTAGATGTATAAGTGGTCTTCACCAGGAGAAAAGTGTGCCACTTTTTCAATTTATTCACCGTGACCATGATGGCGTTGTGGTGATATCTCGAATCAGGTAGCCCAACTATGAAGTCTATGGAAATGGTGTCACACTTCCATTCTGGTATAGCATGAGGAAAGAGAAGGCTAGTTGGATTCTGATGCTCAGCCTTCACTTTCTAGCACTCTAAATAATGTGACACAAACGTAGCCACATCTCTATGAATTCCTATCCAATGGTATAACTGTCTCAATGTAGCATGCATCTTCTTCACCCCGGGACGAGCTGAATAGGGTGCACGATGTGCCTATGTCAGAATACCCTGTCTCAAGCCTCCATCTCTGGGAAGATAAATCTAACCTCTATTCCTAAGAAGTCCATCTACCTCTAATGAGAAACCATCAAACTTCCCCTCAAGGGGTCTCTGACTCGATCTCTACTCTTGCTGCAATGTAGAAACTGTCAAGAGGAAGCTACTATAGAATCCTGCTCCACAAATATGTGCCCACTAAAGTGGCCATAACCACATGTCTCCATCTATTGAGAGCATCTACAACTAAATTATCCTTCCCTTTCACATGCTTTATCTCCATATCATACTTGCAAAGAAACTCCATCTAATTCCGCTTACGAGCATTGAGATTGGTCTACGTGAAGAGATGGTGAAGACTCAAGTGATTTGTCCTGAGTGTGAATCTCTGACCAAGAAGAAAGTGTCTCCATTGAATCAAGGTGTGAACCACTACCACAAGCTCAAGATCATGAGTCAGATAATTGAGCTCATAATCCTTGAGTTTGTGAGAATCAAAATCCACTACTCTTCCCTCTTGCATCAACACACCTCCAAGTCATGCCAAAGAAGCATCCATGCATATGAAAAAACTCACCATGTGGATCTAGCACTACAAGAATGGGTGCTATCGTGAGGCACTCCTTCAGTTTCCTGAAGGCCTACTCACATCTATCTAACCAATCAAACTTCTTCCCTTTACACTGAAGCGAAGTGATGGGGTGTATAATCCATGAGAAGTCTGAACAAACCTCCTGTAATAACCTGATAACCCCATGAAGTTGCGCACCTCAGTCATAGTAGTGGGTGTTGGCCAATCCATAATGGATCTAATCTTAGAAGGATCGACTATGATACCTTCCCTAGAAATGATGTGACCCAAATATTGTACCTCTATCTAAAATAAGGCATACTTCTCCAAGTTCCCATAAAGTTGTTGGTCACAAAGAAACTGAAGAACCTGACGAAGGTGCCCCTCATGCTCCTCATGTTTACGTGAGTAAATTAAAATGTCATCAAGGAAGATGAGCATGAAGTGATCTAAGAAATTCCTGAATACCTCATTCATCAAACTCATAAATACTGCGGGGGAATTCGTCAAACCAAAAGGCACCACTGTGAATTCATAGTGCCCATATCTCATACGAAAAGCGGTCTTATGAATATCCACCTCCGTAATCCTCAACTGATGATAGCCTGACTTAAGATCAATCTTAGAGAAAATTTTGGCTCCCTTCATATGATTAAACAAATCATCTATGCATGGAAGGGGATAACGATTCTTCATCATTACCTTGTTCAGATAGCGGTAATCAATACACAACCACAAGGATCCATCCTTCTTCTTAACAAAAATCACTAGTGCACCCCAAGGGGATACACTAAGATGGATTATTCCTTTCTCTTAAAGGCCCTAAAGTTACAACCTGAGCTCACAGAGCTCGGTGTGGTCATTCGGTAAGGTCCTCGTGAGATAGGATCTGCTCCTAGAACCATATCTATATGGAATTCAATCTCACGTGGGGGCGGTAACCCCGGTAGGTCCCCTCGAAAGACATATGAAAACTCTCTCAAAATTTATGGTCATCTAGTGATGGTCCACTAGATCCATCCTCTTATCGATCACTAACTATGAAAGAAAACATCTGAGAACCCCATCGCACACACCACTTAAGCTACATAGCGGAGATGGTGCAAATGGGAACAGGTCTCAACCCCAACTATCAATGCCTCAACTCCTAGATCGTCTATACAAGATATGATCTTTTGGTAATAATCCACTCTGGCTCTTTGTGTAGACAACCAGTCCATACCCAAGATGACTCCATACAAGCTCAAAGGAAGGATACGAAGATCCGAGGTAGTGGTGAAAGGTCCTAAATCCACTACATTCTTCTTAACTAAGGAGTCCACTGAGATCTTGGCTCTCGAAGCCATCTCAACGTCCCAACTAAGACCCTACCTAACTTCCACTATCCTACATCACTCTACTAAATATGGTGCAATAAAAGAATCTGAAGAACGGAACAATGCTACCTGTGGTCTCAATCAAGGTATGTTGATGCTCAGCCTGGTAGTTCTTGACCACTGTATAGATCTGATGATTGCATCCCATGTCACCAATGGTAGGCTCTGAGATCTATTTCTTACCCTTGTTATTTGGGTTTTGAGGGAAGTCTCTCCAAAAATGTCCATCAACACCACAACCAAAACAACCACCTGATCCTCTCCCATGTGTAGTAGGTCCAAGACTGGTACTTTGGAGGTCTATGGTATGGATCCTGATGATCTAGCTATGGTTTGTTGTGGTCTCTGCTAGTGAGCTCCTACTGATTGAGCCCTCTAGGTAGCCTGTGTCCTGATGGGACCCCTAGGAGGAGGCCCCATACTCTGACCTCTGTGTGCATCAAATCTCTGTGGAGGTCTATAAGGTGGGCGGGACTAGTGCTGTTGTCTAAAAGATGAATGTGTTGAACCCTGTCCACCATGAGGAGGAGGTACTAACCCCCTCGACCTATTGTCCTACATCTACTAGATATGGCTTTCGGACTCGTCTCTAGCCCTGCTGGGTCTTTCCCCGAGTCTCCTCTCGTTATATAGGATTTCTCAATGGCCTTAGCTAATTTCGTGGACAATGGATCCAAACTTCACCTCCAATGTCAAGATTCGTGCCTGGATGAACCTGTGGATCCGTATCTGCTCATCCTGCATGTAAACATACTGGAGTAGATCTAGAAATATGCTCTCATACTAAGCCACTATAATAGATGCCTGTCGGAGGTCATGAAACTTATATATCCTCTATTGTATGAACCTCCATGTTAAATATCTACTCCTAAACTACTCCTCAAAGAGCTCCCAGGTAACTATCTCAAAATCAACATGGAGCTTCTGCTCCTCTATCCTCCACCAAACACCTACTCTGTCTCTCAGTAGATGGATCCCAACATGAGATTTCATGTAGCTAGAACAAGGGTAGAGCTTGAAGCATCTGCTCAAGCTCACCAACCAGGCCTCTTGCTTGAAATCCACCTATGTCACCAGAATAATGTGGTGGCCGTACCTTCAAGATCTCCCTGATGTGGTTTGAAGTTGTAGTTTGACGACCCCTAGGCCTCCCTGCATGCTCATCTCTAAGCCTAGGGCTACGAGACTTATCTCTGTGTCCTAAAACTTAGTCTCCCTATCCCCTATGTGGTGACTCTACTCTAACCGAATCCACGTGGGAGTTCTCTCCTCTATGCTCCTTACTATGCCGAGGAGATGCACGAGCCTCAATGGATGTTTCCCTATCATGTCAAACTGAATGTTCTCCTACGGTCCCTCCGCGTAGAGAGGAATTAACATCTTGAAGTGTCTGTAAAATCTAAGGTAGGATAGTCTGCTACAACATGATCTGGTGGTGGAAAATCTAAGTCTATGTGAAAATACCCCTCGTCTTGTCCATGCCTCCTGAACAGACCAAGGTGAGAGTTAGTTCATTTTTCTAGGTTTTCTTCAGTTTTCCATCTTCACTAAATAAGCAATTTCCAAATAAAGTTGTTTTCTAGATTTAAAAGTGTGCTAAGTTAATATTGTACTAGGTTTTTAGTTCATGTCTCAAGTCTTCTCGTGTTCCCAAGGGTTCAAGCTTTGAACCCACGACTTTGATACCAAGTGTAACACCACCTAAATTCTCCCCACTCGAGACCAAGAACAACCTAGGTTTAGTTAGGAAAAGTTAAGGAATAAATTTTTTTAGGTGTTCCCAACAAAATTCCAGAGTCCATAACAACAGATTATCAAAATATCCTACACAACACTAAGAGAGAGAAAGTCATCCCTAGCATAGATAGATTATCTTCTATGGGGTAGGCGGAAGAAATTTCCATGGGCATGGAAGAGAGGCATGGAAAGAAACTTTTCTTCTAGGCATGGGAGAAAATATTTTTCTCTGGGTGCACAAGACAGGCACAGAAGAGACTCTTTTTTCTCCTGGCATGGGGGACTAGCGCGGAAGAGACTCATTCTCTCTCCCAAGTGTGCACAAGAGGGGCATGGAAGAGACTCATTTTCTCATGGGCACGCAAGACGGGTACTCAAGAGACTCATTTTCTCATGGGTGCACAAGATGGGTGTGTAAGAAGCTCTTGGCATGCAAGACGGGCACGTAAGAGGCTCTGGCATGCAAGACGAGCACACAAGAGGCTTTTCCTCTTCTACAAACTTAAGAAGGCCATAAATTTTGATAGGGAACTCTAGTTTTGAGAAACAAGAACTTTTCGGAAAGCTCTCAACGTCCTCTTTACACATAAACATTAATAATTTAATTTGGATAAATTTTTAAGGGTAAATTTATAGAAAACTCTCTACAGGCTTAAAAAATGACAACTTGTAACATTTGACTTATAAATTTTGTTCAATTCGACTTCCTTCCTTTCTCAACATGCCAAACAAACATGGAGGGTTGCACTTAGGTAAATTTAGGATGGATTTTAAGGGTTAATTTGTTTGATGGATTTGCAAATCAAGATTTCTAATTGTACACAGCAAAAAGTCTGCAATTTTTCTTTTGCTTGATCTGGATGGTTCTTTAAAATTTTCTTAAGTATTTTAGTTTTCTTGGGGTCATTTTAGTCATGCAACTACAATTTAATTGTTTCATTTCAAATCCTAAGGTTTCGTGTTGTTGTTCATTCAATTTCTCGATTAATAATTGCCAGTATGAAAATTATCTAACAGATCTCAAATTTGAATAGATTTATTCACATTTACCAAATTTAATCTATGAATTCATTCCAACCAAATCTAACATACTAAGTTGATTTAAATCAAAATGTGTAAAAGCCAAAAGATACAATTCTGATTTCCAAATCATACTTTTCAAAAGAACAAAGTATTGTAACAATTCTTCATCCATATTTAACTTTTCAAATTTCCAAATAGAGATTTCAAAATACATTCAAAAATCAGATTTCAATACCTAATAATGCCATTTGATTAAAGTAATACAATCTTTTATTTATTCAAAAATATACCTTTACAACTTCTTCTTTCATTTCATTCCCAAGGATAAAATAAAATCTTTCTTTTCTTTCATTCAAAAATAGAAAACAGAGTACATATCTTTCACATTTCAAATTATAACTTTCATAGCCAATAAAAACCTCTTTCCATCACAAAATATATTACATTGTCATCCACTTCAAGTGGGAAAAAGGTTTACAAACAAAATTCTCACAAGGACTATCAAAACTATCTTTTCCTTTGCTCTAGAACAACAACATGAAGATCCTCCATTTTCAATTTTGATCACAACAAAGGCAGGGGAAAGGCAACGCTCTCCACCCAACCAAGACATCCAATGAAAGGAGAATCCATCCTTCTTCATTGGCCCCCGAGCCCCAACCACAATGCAATAAGAAATGTGTTTCAACTCATGGCAACAACAAGCTTCCACAAACACACATGTAAACTTCACATTAAAAGCACATTCCAAAACAGAATGTAGTTTGCAACCACATTAAGACATAACAAACAAAACTCAGGCTTCATCATGCAAGCCAAAGGAGCAAGAAACTATGGGGGATGTTACTTATGCCTCCCAAAGGGGAAATGGGTATCACCACTTGAGAACAAACTGCCAAAATATAATATTTCAAATCCTTGACATGCCCTTAAGCCTCCTCCAAGTACCCCTTATTCCTCACATTTCCTTATGCCTCCAAAACCTCTTATGGCACCCCATAACGAGTAAAGAAATGCAATTTATTTCTTTGTAAGGTGGAAACCAAATCCCAACTCTCTTCACAGTTATACCTCCCCAAAACACTTATTCCTCCCATAAAATAAACCCCATAGCCTTCTCCTACACCACTCCTTGGCCATACAACCAACAACCCAAAAACATGCTAAAAAATTCACAACAATAACATTCAACCATTTACATATACAATAAAAGAAAGAAAGAATGACATTTCAAGAGCCAAGCTCCTACCTCTCCATAATGGAGTTTTTCTAAGTCCAAAACAACAAGCTTTCCAATGCAAAATAGTCCAAGATCAACAATCCACAAGCATGCAACAATCTCCAATCTTCTCCAAAAGAAAGAGCTCTCAAAACCCAAAATAAGTCTCCCAAAAATGAAGTGATAAAAGTGAAGCAACCCAAAAACAAGCTAAATAATTCCAATTAATTAAAGATGGGAGGGAAGAGGATGAGGTGGATCTATGTAGGATGCAACTTCACACATCCTCAACTCCAACACCAAAGTCAACTTCATTCTCCAATGCATAATCAATAGGTGGGTGAATAATATGACAATTTTACTTACACACTCAAATCAAACCCACACCCCAAAGGACTGAAATTAAAACATGTAAGAAAAGTGCAATAAAAACATTCAACTTGACTTACAAAAATGTAGAAATAAGGTATAAAGTTAACCCTCCAACCATAGGAAAGGTTGGTATACAAATTTAAGAGGTATGGGACAAGTTTAACTTGTCCCACAAGCCTCTAAAATCAGTCTTCAAGGAAAATTCGAATTTCAAAGAAGATGGAGTGTTTCTTACTCCAAAATCAACTTACATATCTCTTACACATCACTTACACATGTCTTACAACATTTTAATTCAAGGCCAACAACTCTATTAATTACCTTCTTGTGACATATTTTAATTAACTAACTTTACAACATGATTACTCACAATATTAACACACCATTTAATAAATAATGAAAGGGGTCAATGCACCACAAAATAAACACATGCAAACATTAACAAAGGGACCAAATAAAAGAAAATACATAAAATCCCTTAGTCACATTTGAAGGTGATCCCCCATGGGAATCTCTAACACAAACAAACACACATAAACAAATACAGTTGCCATGGTGACCCTGTTGAATTCATCAAGAATTTCAAAGTGGTTGGTCTCCAATCCCCGATGTTTGTTGTGATATTTTAAACCTACAAAATATAAATACCTCCTTCGACCTCATGGCCACATAAAAACATCCAAATTAATATAATATACTTCCAAAGGCATCAATATATATATGAATCACAACAATCATCAAGACAATCAATAGTATCACTTACAATTTCATCAAAAACTATATCATCATCAATCTTTAATTCAATATGACTACCCCTAAGCTCAACGAGCTCAAGTTGCAGCTAGAGGGAATTCTAGAGAAAGTTGTAATCCGTCCTAGTGTATCCTCTTGGGGTGCATCGGTGATTTTTGTAATTAAGGATAGATATTT